>LPNX011001548.1:4932-83764 GCA_001517045.1 Pseudotsuga menziesii | reverse complement strand
AACATCCATCAAAATGCCCTAGCACTAAGACTGCCCGCCATGGCCACTGGGACCTCCTTGGTCCCCGTGATCTCTGTGCCCCCTGGCTTCCTCAGCCTCCACTGCATCTCTATATACACATACTGCTCTGGCTACCCGTCTGAAAAGATGTAGCTAGGCTAGTGGAACCCCAACTACGGACTCCTGCATAGCTATAGGGAGATGCTCTATCCATATCATAGGTACTCGCTCGGTCAGCCTGCCTAGCTTCGCCTCGAGTACCGTGATCAATCCTGGGTCTCCCCCTGTAACAGGACGTATGAAGGTACGTGGGTGCCCTACAGGGTGGACCGGTCCAATATCTACATTTTGACACATAAAGAGGGTTTAGACTTGTGCATATGTATATATCCCATCATTTGAAAATCCATAAAAATTTGATAATGATAAAAAATAAAAAATGACTTACCCATCTCTCCCCATGCTCCTCCTGGAGGGAGGACTAGGTCGGGATCACCTCAGAAATCTAGCCCGGCGTATGGAAACTGCTCCAACGTCAGCACCTGCCGTTTCCACCATGAATAGAAATCATCATCATACATGCTATCTACTACATCTCCTCCTCCTTGACGGAGGAAGATATCTCCCCACCGGCTCAGCCTCGACTGCCGTGGATGATGGACCTGTAAGGGTATCACAGGGCTCATAGCTGGCACCCTCTCAAAGAAGAACGCTACCAATATACTAGCATAGCCAAAGTTCTTCCGTCTCCCCCTCCTACAGTCAGATAATTGCTTCCTCATGATGGGGGAAATCCCTGTACACCAGTCAAAGAGGGAACCTCTAAAGCAGTCCACCGCCACTCTCATCTGAGTCCTGGTGGCCATGTGTAATCCTGCTGACCCTGAAAGTCTCACTATAGTACTAGCCAATACGTGTAATGTAAGATCCTGAATATCTGCAATGAGAACGCTGCTACCTTTCTTTTGAGTACTCGGCCTGCAGAATACATCGACATAGTTCTGGACACTCAAGGGGTCCCCACCCCTTCCAATGCCCTCCAGGTTCACCGGTGCTCCCCGATGTGATAACCCGGTTATGAAGTAGATGTCCTGTGTGGTAAGCTCCAAAGTCTCACCCTGGATATTGAACATCCCCAGGTCATGGTCCCAGTAATGGACTAAGAACTCTAATATGCGGACATTGGCCCGCATAGATGATGTGCAAAAGAACTTGAGCAGCCCACTATTCCGCAATGCTTGGATGGTAGGCGGGCTTTGGAGAGCCGCTTGGTCCATCACCTCATGTTCCCTCTCCCTCCACTCCAGCACCATGTTTTCCCTGACAAGTAAACATAGTTTAATTCAGTATTTCACCATAAAAATTTAAAAAAATTTGACCATTTTTAAAGCTTTTATCTATTGCGCAGCATGTGCGACTGTCCATTGGGACAAGTCGCGAGTCATTCACGACTTTCCTATGCAGCAACTCGTGCATGAAACGCGTATTCGCGGCTTTCATGTGTAGCAACCCGTGAATACATTTTGCCATCTTTTATATTGATGAAATAAACTGAATTGACCATCAATTTTAAAATTTGTTTGGATGAAAATGAAGAGCTCAGGGTGTAGAGTTACCTGAAGCTGACGGATCTGAATTCTGACGGTCCAATTGTCCACGGCAATCGATCAAAGATAGAGGGTAAACTTTCCTTTTTGGTTCAAAAAGTGCAAATGGTAAGAAATGATTTGATTTTCAAACTATTAATAGAAAAAATATTTCGTAAAGTGGGTCTTTCTCTATAGTTTGAAATGTCAATTGACTAATATTACCCCTTTTGTGCCTTGGAACAGGTTTACCTACTTTTACAAAGTGTTGATGCTTCTATAGGGTGGTTTTGCTCATTCCAACACTTGTCGGCATCTTATCACTCCACATTAACCTTAGTACTCAACATTTTTTCCACGGACTATGGTATTTTAAGCCATTAGTCCCTTGTCTCTACCATTGTTCTTCTGTGGCTAGGATCCCTTTTCATGAGTATCATTCTTATATGCCATTACCATCCCTTGATACTCATTTTCGTCATTGTTTCAGGCCCAGGGGTTTCCTCGTAGCTACTTTTCATGCCAAATAGAGCTTCTTACGAATCTCTCTTTACAAGCTATCCCTTTATAGGACTCCCCGCCCTTATGGAGTTTCTTTAGGCCCAGGTCTGACTCCTTCAAAACAGACTTGACTACCGAGTTATCTTGTCCGTTCAAGCTCGTTAAGAATATGTGAACGGGCATCCGCATTGGTGGTAGTTTATCTCTTTCTTGGACCATGTGGAATAATACGAGAAAGGATCACTCTCTTTTCTTTGGAATTGAGAAGAGTATTCTCAGGTATAGGTTTATCACTTTTCCGGACCTGAGGGACTAAATTTACGGAAAAGGAACGCCCGGTTTGAGCTTAGTTTTCTCTTTTTCATGCTCTGGACCCAAACATGAAAAAGATTCCGAGTGTACTTTGTGTCTTTGTCAGGCTCGTTAAACACTAAAGAACAAAGCAACGAGTTTATTGTTGTAAGCCCCATTTCTCGTAACCAAATGGATCTTTCCGAGTGATCTTGCTTTCCTTCACACTTGTAAAACTCAAGCTATTTTATGCTGTTTTGGAAGGAGCATTGGGTAGGTGGTAATTTAACCTTTTTCGGACCTCCCCGACTAAGTACGAAAAAGGTTCACCTTTTCTTCTTCGGAAGTTAAAAGAGTTCTTCTGTGGTTTGTTTTATACTTTTTCGGCTTCAGGAGACTAAATTGGATGAAAAAGGACCCCCCTGGAGTCTTCTTTGGCATTTTTAGACTCTCTAAATGTGAAAATACTGCATGAGCATGTACTAGTTCAGGCTCATTAAATCCATGAATCAGTGTATCAAGCATTATTTTCCCATCTCTTCAATCTTGTTAAAAAATGGAGAGGGAACTGAGTTTACTTTCCTGGACTCGTTAAAACTTAACAGGGAAGGTAAGGAAGAAGTTTTCTCTTGTTTTCAGTAATGGCAGCTTGTCATCCTTGAACATAGCACTCTTTGCTTTCCGATATCCATGTTTCAGTATACACTTGTGTTCAGCTATCACTTTGAGTTTTGACTCCTCCTCTTGTCCATTATACCTGGGGAATCTGATCATGTCTCCTACATGACAGATAAGTCTAGTTGTTCTATCTATCCGCTATATGCTGCCTTGGGTCATCTCTGTGTCGTGCTCATTGTTCAAGGATTATACCTAATGTCTGATCTATCACCTAATCCTATTACTGTTATATCTGTTATCCATTTACTTGTGTCTCCCTTCTTTTGCCCAGTTCCTAGTCACTCTTGTGATCCGTTGGAGGATTCATTGCCTTCCTTATCACAGTATGGTTCCGTTTCAGCACCTCCTGATGACGAAGACCTAGAGTTTTGACGATAGTACCTCTCGATTCACTTTTATCATTGGTGAACTCCTTTGCTTCAGTTGTCAATTATCATCTATTGGTTGACAAACTGTTGAATCCTTTCCATGTTCGACTTCAGCTTACCCTTATTCACATGGCTTGGATTGTACTGGTTCTTTGGGATCTTTTATGAAGACCTTAGTTCCTCACTCATGAACTAAGTTGCGTAAGACTATGTTCCATTTCTATATCCAGCTTCTAGATCTTTGAAGACTCATCATTATTGTATTGTGGCTTCGATCCACCTTTGTAAATACGTGGTTTTTACCCGTATCATATGATGTACTCAAATATTGTAAAGGAGCTAGTGTCCTAGTAAATGCATCCTCAGATGTAACTTTGTATATGACATTACTATGTATTTGTGTCAGGTACTCCTTCTGCTCCACTGGATTTCTGAGTTTTCTTCAGAGTTAACGATTATAATGTATTTCGGCCATCGTTCCCCTCTGACCTCACACATTAGGGGGCATCTGTTATACACCTGAATGGCACCTCTCCGTCCGAGTGCTGACATCCCTCAGGTTGGCACACAAAAGGACACTTATGGATTGAGGTTTGCCTGTATTCACTATACCTTGGTTTATGATGAAGTACATTCCCTATATACCCAGCTGTTTACTTTGCCATTTTACCATTTTGAGTTGTATTCGCGACTCTCTCTATTGACAACTCGTGCATCATTCATGAGTATCCTTTTCAGCAAGTCACGAATCTTTGTATTCGCAAGATGCGCTTAAATAGAGTCGCGAATCATTCGTCGGTTGCTCTACTATAGACCCGTGAATGGTTTCCTCAAAATTAAAATATAAAATCTCGAGTTAATGGGAGATTAGTTTCAGTCATTTAACTTAATCCCATTAACTGCTATAACCTCCCTAACCTTCGAGAACTGCCTCATTTCATCCATATAAATACAGGCCTTGGGGAGGGGGTTTGAGAGAGATACTTGGAGAGCAAAGTTATGCTGGTGGATTGTCTACAGAAATCTTTGGAGCAGAGAAACTCAGAGTCCCTTGGTGACAGAGGATTCCTTGTTCAGACATTGGGTTGTAACCTAAACTCTTTCTATTATTGTTAATAAAGATATTACTTCTTCCATATGTGTTTCATATCTTGTAGATTGGTAAATGTTTACATTTCAATATGATATATGATTTTCCTAACCTGCATCTATATATGTGAATCATCTTGTATCTGGAAGAGTGTTTATTAACAGGTGAAGGAGGAACTATCCTGGAGACTTTGGAAGTGGATCAGAGAGGGAGAAGATAGCAAGGATCAGCCTTCGTTTAATACAAGTAAGTCCTTCTACTTTCCTATTTCCTATTCTGTGCTTTTAGAGTCAAACTGTCTGCAAGTAATGAGTATGTTGGTAACCCCCCAGACCTAGGTTATTAGGTGAATTATCCTGTACAACAGTAAGTTGAGGGTAAAGTCCCCACAGTTGTGGGGCACTAGGGTTATTAGACTCTCCTAGAGAAGTCGGCCCTCGTAAGTTATTGTCAAGTCAGAAACTAGTATAAATAGAGTGTGAGCCTCTCTATTTATCACACACACTCACCCAGCTATAGCGCATATGTGAGAGAGAAGAATATTGATCAAGTTAGAGAGAGAACAGCTGTTGGAGATCATTTTTCTATCTTTGGGTTTTACTGCTGCCATTGGTGCTCATTCTATCTCTGAGGAATTTGCGAGGTTTTTCCTTTATGGTTTCCTCGAGGATAAATATTTGTTTCTATTGTCTTTTGTGATTGATTGTTGTGCATGTTATTCTCGCAGATAAGATCCTAAGATCATATTGTCTAATTGATAAAAATCTAACAATCTGCTACCACTGTACTATTCAAGATAATGTGCACATTCACCATTGGCAAAACAATCAATGCCTGAAAAATACAAGTAATATTTCAAAGTATGAAATTTATGAAAATGTTGCATAAAAAATTGGAAGCATTGATTGAATGAACCAATTCCAACCAAATGATTCAATTGTTGAGGTTAGAGGCATACATAAAAGGTGAAGTCCATAATAAAAGTCGAAATTGTTGTCCAAATGGTCACATACAACCACCATCTCTAGAGAGCCCTTTGAGAATAGAGGAACTTCAAGCATGATAAGGTTATCCTTGGACAAAAGGGTGTAAAATATTTCTATTTGCATCATATTGGAAACCTATATTAAGGTGAGCCAATGTAATAATATAGATTGTAGACCAACAATCTTACTAGTGTTATATGTTAACAATGTCGGGAAATACTTTCTTGCTGTAATAGTTGACATATAATATAGGAAATTTTTGAGATTGGAAAAATACCCCTTCCTCTATGCCTATACTATACCCCGTTTCTAATTTGTTGTGCAATGTACATGAACAATATTGGCTATAACATTACAACTTCAATCATTATGAAATATTTGAATATTTACAAAATTAATATTGATAAACTATTAATATCCTAAAAAAGTGTTATCAATATCCAATGACAATCTAAACTTTCTATCCTTAAATAATTTGGTTTAATTCAATAATGATAAACTATAAATCACCCATACCTTGTACCACTTAAACCACATAAGTTGTACTTTTACGTAGACCAAAGTGAAGGTTTACAAGCTCAACATGGTTGAGGATGAAAACCCAATGTTATATGCAGACTAAGTACCTAACACATCCTATGTTATATTTTTAATTCTTGTCCTATTTTTAATTCTTGTCCTTCTTGACTTGCCTCAAATGTCCTTGTCAAAGTTAGGTTTAAAATAGGGATATTTTCCAAGGGGTGACCATTAAGTAATGTCCACCATGAGAAGGGAAGCATTTGAAGTGAGTGAGGATAGAAAAAATGGGTAAGATTTCTTAAATTATTGGAAGGATTGGTCTTACTTTTATTTTTTTAATAAATAAAAAACAGCATTAATGTTTTAAGGGAATATTTTAATATTAATAACTAATTTGGTCTTTTTCATCATTGTTACTTGTGAATTGATAAGACACAAGGATCTAAACACGGGATTAATTATCCAAACTCTCTCACAATTCATATGTCAAAGCAAGAATATCGAGCTAAGGATAATATCATTCATGCTATGCAGACTTTAGCTATATGTAATAATATCATTAGTTATGATAATGGATAGGACATGGAAAGTGTAAAAATATATAGAATGTTTTATAAAATAAAGCTTTAAGAAACACATGGCATGGAATAACATGGAACCATGCTATTATTATAGGACTTGGAAAGTGCAAAAATGTAGAAGGTTTTCTAAAAGAAAGCTTAAAAAACACATGGCAGGGAATAACATGGAACCATGCTATTATTATCATATTTTGAGGGAGTAGAAAAGAAGATTCCATGAATTTGATACTATATTTGTATCGATCTCCAATATAATAAGGTTTAGTGATCATGAAAGGAGTGAAGTATCTGATTTCTAAGTAAATGTTGAGTCTTTTGTTATTAGATATATACGAAAGAGAGTTTGAAAGGTTATATAAATTATGGTTAATTCAATGTTAATATAAATGATGATTGATTCAATTTTATTTTTTTTAATGATAAATAATTTTATTATATATATAAAAGATAAAAAAATAAAAATAAAAATCATAATGTATTTATTTGTTTGAGTTTTTTATTTATTTTTATGATATAAAATGTTATGGACTCATTATTGGTGACAAATAGTGGGTTTGTATTAGAAAGTGTGTTTGTGTGCTTATGAAGGAACTCGTCTTTTATTTTTTCAATATTTATGTTTCATAATGAAAAGAAGGGAATTGCACTGATATTTGTACAATTTATTATAAAAACAAGGATTTTAGTTTTTTTTTTTATCTTGCTTCTTTCTATTTTTAAATATGGAGATTTGAGTGGGAGGTGATGTGTTCTTTCCTAGATTTTTATCTTTTATTTTTTATGCTAGATGCACCTCTAATGTGCATTGCTTGGTAATTATAGACTGTTCCAAGACATATTGTCTTCAAAACGATAACTCGTTTTAAGGAACTATTACAAAAATATAGTTGATAATCAAGTTTTGTTGAGAGTATACTGTAATAACATATGGCTTTGTCAGCCCCATAGATTTTCGCAGAAATATATACAATCAAAAGATTATGAAAACATGTTCAAAAAATACCACAAAATTAAATTAACACAGTAGTAACCACACCCCCCAACTTGGGGGTTGTTCAATCTATGAACAGGCGGTGATAGAACTCATATGTCACCCCATATTGTATTAATTTCATCTTCCAACCCCCTAGAGCTAGTTGCAAGCCCTCCTTAGAGGCCTTGTCCGCCTCTTGGTTGTTTTCCCTGTAAACATGATGGCATGAGAAAGAGTCAAAATTGTGATGAACCTCCCGACTAGACAAAAGAATGTTTGCTAATCTTAAATGTATGCATCATTGAGTCCCTTTTATCCAATTTATTACCTTTAGAGAATCCCCGTAAAGGTTTATATTTTGGCACCCCTTTTCAGCTGCAAAAATCAAAAGCATTTTTAGGCTCAGAATTTCTACATAGTTTTTGCTACCCTCTCCCAACCCCATGGTGAGCTAAAAAAAATGCGAATCAGAAAGGAAAAGGAGTGCCCCTCCCCCACATGCATTGTTTTGGGTTGCATCATTAAAAAAAACCCCACGACACCCTCCTGTCAATTTCAACAGTCTGCGTCACCCTTTGTTTTGTTGCTCTAATGTGCTATGGAAAAGCCTCTAAAATACCACGAGATAGTGCAACAATGATCGTTGGTGTACAAGTCTTGTACGAATAAATGTAATTGTTCCTTGCCATCCATATACCCCAAATGACTAATAGGGGATGTGCAAGCACAGATTTTAGATGTTCTGCTACATTCCATGACTCCCAATCCTAAACCACCGATCGCCCCTTCCAGATACCAAGCAAGCCCAGGATCCAAGAGAATTTTGTCCACACCTCTCTACTATATGGACATCTCAAAAAGAGATGAGTGACAATTTCTTCAGCGGATTTGCACATAACACACTACCCAGGCCCATGTTTGTTTCTTTTCTGCAGGTTGTCCCATGTAGGGATCTTGTTTTCCAAAGTGTTCCATATAAACAATTTGGCCTTTGGAGGGATCTTGAATTTCCATAACTTATTCCACCACCACATCGGATCACCATTGTTCTCCTCTGCACTAAGACTAATATACCCCAATTTTGGGGAGTAGCGACCACTAGATCACCTTCCCAAATCATCTCGTCGTCCCTACCCCGAAGAATAATCTATCCCCTAGATAATTCTTGATAATACCAGAACATGTTAGTTTTTCATCATTAAGCTAGCATTATGATCTTAGGATATTTTGACTGAGAGAATAACAAGCACAGCAATGAAACATAAGCACATCACAAGAGACAAGAGACACAAAGAGTTTTCCTCGGGGAAACCATAAAGGAGAAAACCCCGCAACTTCCTCAGAGATAGAATCAGCACCAAAACAGTAAAACCAAAAAATAGTAAGATGCACTCCCGACAGCAGTAGTCTTCTTCTTTTCTAGTCCCAGTGTATTTCCTTCCTCACTAATGCACCACACTTGAGTGAGTGAGTGACGTGTTGCAAGTGATCAATAGAGAGGCTCTCACTCTCTATTTATATTCTTCCGTTCACTTGAAGTGCACTCCAACATGTCGGCCTCACTTAACAATTACTTACTAGAGCTGACATCTCTAGGAGTGTCTAATAACCCTAGTGCCCCACCACTTGTGGGGACTTTGCCTCCTCCGACCAATAGGAGGGTAACACAATGGTGGGGACTATTGCCCCGACTTACAATGACTCACCTAGGGTCGACTTCACTAGGATAGTCTAATAACCCAAGGGCCCCACAACTATGGGGACTTTAAACCTTGACCAATAAGAGGTTTACCCACAATGACTTGACATGACTTTCTCATTATAGAAACTTCCCGCAATAAACATCGGGGTATGACATGACTCAAATACATTACAATACATCCTGGAATAAACATCGGGTTACAATAGATAAGATTTACAAATGAATACATTCTGAAGTTACAATTACATCAACACTCCCTCTTAACTAGGAAGGTATTCTCTTGACACAATTTATCAGCACAAGTCTTCTTCTATGTATCATCTAGGTCATCGTCAGGTCTTTGTCATCTTCAAAGTCATATTCATCTTCAAGTCATCTTCATCTTCAAGTCATCTTCATCTGTAAGTCATCTTCATTTGGATCTGGATCATCTCTCGATCTGGATCATCATGGAGCATCATCACTGGATCTGGATCATCTCTCGATCTGGATCATCATGGAACATCATCACTGGATCTGGATCAACATCACTGGATTGGATCTGGATCATCACTCGATCTGGATCATCACTACTGGATCATCATCACTGGATCTCGATCATCACTCAATCTGGATCATCACTAGCTATCATCACTGGATCTCGATCATCACTCGATCTGGATCATCACTGGCTATCATCACTGGATCTATATCATCACTTGATCTGGATCATCACTAGTGCTATCTCATGATTCTTCTCGTCACAGGAAGTTCTACAGAGCCAGCCCTTTTTCATGCTGGTTGTAGGCCTAGCCTTCATGTAGGTCTTTTGTCCAGCACTTACATCTGACCTACTCATCAGAAAGGCACACCCAACACTCACATCTGATCATGTAGGAACCAATCCTATAATCATATCAGAAAGGCCCAGCACTCACATTCACCAGCATGATAGGAACTCAAACTACTATCATCTGTGAAATGGCTCGGCACTTACAACCACCAGCATGATAGGAACTCAAACTACTATCATATGTGGAAAGGCACAGCACTCACATCCACCAGCATGGTACAAACTCAAACTACTACCATCTGTGGAAAGGCTCAGCACTTACAATCACCGGCATGGTACGAACTCAAACTAATACCATCTGTGAAAAGGCACAGCACTTATAATCACCAGCATGATAGGAACTCAAACTACTATCATCTGTGAAATTTCTCAGCACTTACAACCATCAGCATGATAGGAACTCAAACTACTATCATCTGTGGAAGGGCCACTGCACTTACATCTGAGTACGTGGGAACACATCCCTCAGTCACATCAGAAAGTCTCTCATTCCTAGACTAAGGATCCCTGGTACCTCACCAGGTAGTGCCATTCAAAGAATGGCAGTAGCCCTTATATCTGACACTAAGTCAGAATGGCTTAGCACTCATATCTGACATGGGAGGAACCTAATCCTTTAGCCATGACAGAATGGCTTCAGCCCTTACATCCGATCAAGTGGGAACACATACCTCTGTCACATCAGAATGGCCATGCACTCATATCTGATCATGTGAGAACAAATCTCATGATCATATCAGAACGGCCCTCAGTCATAAACTGAGTTTTCCTGGTGCCTCACCAGGTAACTCCATTCCAATAATGGCAATAGCCCTTATATCTGATCATGTAGGAACCAATCCTCCAGTCATATCAGAATGGCTTAGCACTCACATCTGTCATGTAAGGAACCAATCCTCTCACCATGATAGAATGGCTCAGCCCTTATATCTGACCTGCTCGTCAGAATGGCTATGGATCTGAGCACTCATATCAGTCATGGAAGGAACCAATACTCTCACCATGACGGAATGGCTCAGCCCTTACATCTGATCATGGAAGGAACCAATCCTCTCACCATGTCAAAATGGCTATGGGTCTCAACACTTTCTCTTGGAGGAAACCTCGATCTGGAGAACACCAAGATTTTCCCTGAAGTACTCGAACTTCAACCTAGCCAATGGCTTCGTCAATACATCAGCTATATGTTCCTTCATCGCAACATACTGGAGCTTCAATGCTCCTCTCTACACCATATCCCTTATATAGTGATACTTGATCTCGATATGCTTCGACTTGTCATGGAACACTGGATTCTCCGACAACTTCACTAAACTCTGGTTGTCACAATGTATACAAGTAACATCCAACTGGAGATCAAATATATCAGACAGTAGCTTCTGCAGCCATACTACCTCACAACTAGCTGAACAAGCTGCGACATACTCTGCTTCAGCTATACTCAGTGCCACACAGGATTGCTTCCTGCTAAACCAAGAGATCACACCTGATCCCATACTAAAGCAACATCCTGAAGTACTCTTCCTATCGATGGCATTGCCTGCCCAATCTGAATCAACATAACCTTCCAGGTTAATCTTTTGATTCGCATCGTACTTGAGCCCATAATCAACTATACCCCTACATGCTTTGCAACCATCAGGTGAACATGTCTCAATGTGTTCATAGAAAAGCAAATATCTAGTCTTAGGTACATCAAGGACCCAATCATCTGACAATACATCGTAGCATCAACCGTCTCTGATGAAGCATCACTCAATAGATTCATGTTCGATCCCATAGGTGTGGTCATGTAGTTTGTCATCCTAAACCTATTCAGGATCTCTACTGCATACTTCCCTTGTCCACACCTCCATGCCTAAACAATAGTGCATCGACACATAACAGGAGCATCACTGGTCTTCCGCCTTCAACCTTGAAGCAAAGGTTGGAATCCACTTTACTCTCAGTAAATCCTAGAGTCATCAGTAATCTGTCCATCCTGTCGTACCATGTCGATCCTCAGGATATTCTGTAGTCACTCCCTCTGAAGCGGAGAATCATACTTCCTCTATCTTCCCTACTCTATGCACTGAAACATTCTGTAGTGGGAGTGACAAGTAGTATCCATCTAGGATCATTGGATACCAAGATCCTCTATTTTGAACCTTTTCAAAAGTTCTTCTCACATCCATTTGTGAGCTTGTCATCCTTTATCAACCTTGTAGCAAAGGTTAAGATATTCATCAAGCTCATCATGTATGTGTTATCCCATGGGTGTCTTCTTGAACTCGTACAAGGCCTTCTTTCATTTGCACACATGATTATACATGTCATGTGACTTCACTTCCAGTGGCTGCAAATATGTCTTCTTTTCGTGAGAAGCCTCATGCTACGAATCTTTCTTTGTATCCCACGATGTTTCCATTTACTGCATGATGGAACTACAAACTTCTCTTTAGGTCTCGATACTGCACCCTAACATCATTCTTCTTGAACTGGTCTTCGCTTTCTTCTTGGTGGCTGGAAGGTTCTGCATCAATGATGTCACTACACTTTGTCATATTATTCTTTGTCTTTGAATTGTCGTCACTTGTTCTTCGAAACAAGTCTTCATTCTTCTTTGCTTGTAGGTGATTATGTATGCGATCTTTCCTACAAGTCAAATGCAGTTGTATGGTTAGAAACATTTCATAAGGAATATTTATACTGGCAAACACTTATGCATAAATATATGATCATGCAACTACTTTATCCAATACAACATTCATCCATATCTCATTGAAACTTTCTAGATGCCTTCCATCTCTACCAGGACAACATTGAGATTGTGCACTAATCCAATATGTCAGCAAAGAGGTTTCATTCTAGATAAGCAGCAATGGATAATTTGTATAGCACCATGAGCTACTTACCCATCACATGCATATTAGTAGTATACTGTCATTAATGCAAACATCCTATCATGCATAATACATCAACTGAATATAAACAAATGCATAATATCATGAAATGACAATTGAATACTTATCTTTATTTGTTTCATGGGTAGACTCCTTCTTGAGCCTTCAGCTTCATCGTCTTCTTCATTCATAATAGCATCGTTTCTTATCCAAATGCTAAGGTGGATAAGAATTTCTTCAAGATTTGAGATCTTCATATTCCTCATCGCTTGAGGTATCTTCTTTGGAAGGTGAGAGCTTGATCTTCGGTTGCTTCCATCTTCTCTTCTTTTCTTATGAGTCAAGCTTCTTCTTCTTTCCAAAGTCTGCTGAAAGTAATCACTTCCTTCTAGCACACATTCCTCGCATTAATGAATCCCATGATCTCGGGAGGCCATACAAGGTGGCCATCACCACTTCCGCATTCTTTACTTCTTCTTTCACCGCTTCAAGTTGTTCTTGATTTGAGAGACCCTTATGACTGCATGGTCTCTGCATTCTAGATCTTCACTTCCTTCAAATGGTTTCTTAAGGTCATATTCTGATCTATGTTCTTTCCTTCAAATATCTTGGTCAAGGAATCAAACATCATCGGTGTCTTTATGGAAGACACTTGTAGTACAAGTTGATTCGTCACTGAATCAGCAATGATCTTCTTAGCCTTGACCATGTTCTTCTTGTGTAAGGCTTCTAGCCTCATCTCCCTCTGGAACTGGAACCTCTATACTCATGTAGGTGTCCAATCCATTTTATTTAGAGAGATCAAATACTCTTATGCTTGGAATTTGTGAACTTCACCAAGCTTATCATCAAGCTTATGTGTTATATCACTTTGAAATGAGAACCTCAAATGAAAATAGCAAATGATTAGATCTTACCGATTTGAGGTGTCCGTCTTGGTTCCGGAGCTGGCTGATCTAGGGTTTGTCACAGAAACCCTAATTTTCAAAACTTGGAATCTTTCAGATCTGATTGGATAGACAGATAGATCTCTTCAAATGGAGCTGTCCAATGTACTCCTTTTCTGAAAACAGTGGAGGGAAGCTCCTGGAACAGGAAGCCCTATATTTCCAATTTATTCTGTAGAAATGTCTTTTACTGTTTCTATGATATCTCTGAAATTAATAATACTATGTGTCTGAAATTTTTCAATAAGGTAACCTCGCATGTCCCTGATCTAACACCATAGGTTTCATCAGAATTGGTTTCACCATGTGGGATTTATGATCCTTTTCCCAAGGTGACCTGTTACAGGACTGTTCAAAACAGAGAAGCTGTACAGCATACCACGTGTCATTGGTTGATCTTCTGAGTCTGATATTCTGACCAACAAAATTAAATTCCGTGCCCTTCCTGGAACATCTTCAGGAATTCCATTTGGACCTCTGTAGCCCAAGATATTGCAATTCTCCCCAGGTATCCTGTTTAGGAATGAATTCTGGAAGAGGCTGGAACCCTAATTTGGAGGGATCATATCTCCCAGAATATAGAGAATATGAAGATGATTTTTGGACACAGTGTTCATCAGGATTTTATATTAGGCCCCTAAAATTTTCATCTTCTGAGACTTCGCCAACCTCAGAATATAACAACTGTACCAAAACTTATCAGTTTTAGTATTTAGGGTTTTTCCTAGCTCGGGGTCAAACTAGGGTTTGACTTTCCTGGAGTTTCACCCAACCAAATTTCTTGATCCAGGTCTCTAAACTTCAGTTTTGATGAGGAGAAAAATCCTATTCTAGTCTCACTCAAAAATTCCTCTTCTGTAGAAAGCCCTAATTTCCGCATCGAAAACTGAAAATGCTCATAATCGAATTTCGCTTCAACAGAAAGATGCGCCCTTCAATGGAGATTCAACCTAGCATACTTTTGCTGATAGATTGTGGAGAGAGACCCAAAAATTAAGAAGCCCTAAATTCTGTAGCTGCACAATGTCTTCTTCTCGGGTTAGCTCTGATACCATGTTAGTTTTTCATCATTAAGCTAGCATTATGATCTTAGGATCTTTTCACTGAGAGAATAACAAGCACAACAATAAAACATAAGCACATCACAAGAGACAAGAGACACAAAGAGTTTTCCTCGGGGAAACCATAAAGGAGAAAACCCCGCAACTTCCTTAGAGATAGAATCAGCACCAAAACAGTAAAACCAGAAAACAATAAGATGCACTCCCGACAGTAGTAGTCTTCTTCTTGTCTAGTCCCAGTGTATTTCCTTCCTCACTAATGTGCCACACTTGAGTGAGTGAGTGATGTGTTGCAAGTGATCAATAGAGAGGCTCTCACTCTCTATTTATATTCTTCCGTTCACTAGAAGTGCACTCCAACATGTCGTCCTCACTTAACAATTACTTAGTAGAGCCGACATCTCTAGGAGTGTCTAATAACCCTAGTGCCCCACCACTTGTGGGGAATTTGCCTCCTCCGACCAATAGGAGGGTAACACAATGGTGGGGACTATTGCCCTGACTTACAATGACTCACCTAGGGTCGACTTCACTAGGATAGTCTAATAACCCAAGGGCCCCACAACTATGGGGACTTTAACCCTTAACCAATAAGAGGGTTACCCACAATGACTTGACATGACTTTCTCATTATAGAAACTTCCCGCAATAAACATCGGGGTATGACATGACTCAAATACATTACAATACATCCTGAAATAAACATCGGGTTACAATAGATAAGAAATACAAGTGAATACATTCTGAAGTTACAATTACATCAACAGAACACCGCAGCTTCATCTGGATCCTATAGTCCCAAAATATTTACCTGTATCCAGGATTGAACCCATCCCCTTTCCTGAATCGCTTTTGCCAATTGTGAAATCTAGTAAGAATCCCTCTCCCATAGGGCAGCCACTGTTCTATTAGGCAGAAGATGACAATTATCACACCCAACCTAGGGGTCTTCCCCAATCCTAAGCCTTCTCCCATTATCAATCTTCTAGGCCAGATTTGTCTCGATCACTGGGAAGGACATTACCATCGCCTTCCAAATCATCGATTGTCCCACATGCGATTTCACCGACGAACGAGCCCATTCTTCCATAGTCTCTGGTTCTATGTATTTTTGGGTGACCACTTGAGTCCAAAGGCTATCATTCTTCATAATTCTTGATCCTCCCTTGGCCACTAGTGATTTGGAGAAAAGCATAATGTTTTTCATCCCCCAACCACCCATCGCTTCTGGTCGAGCAATTCTTTCCCACCTCACCCAAGGAAGTACATAAGCTCCTTCTTTCCCACTCCAAAGAAACCGAAAACAGATTTTCCTAGCTGCTTCCAGAGTCCCCTTCGGGATCCATGAGAGGTTCATCCAGTATACCGAAATTTCCTCCGAAACTGACTTCACCAAGACCAATCAACCCACTCTAGATATCCATTTGTAGCTCCAACCCTTTAGTCTTTTTTACATATTAATAAGAATCCACTTCCAATCATGCTTTCTATAGTCATTTGGTTTAATTTGAAACCCCAGATATTTTAGCCCCAAGTCCACCTCTAGAAGGGTGAAGGGGAAACACCCTACAAAAGCCTACAATTCATCTTCCCTCAACAGGTTGGTGGAAAGAGTGGACTTCCCCATGTTTAATTCCATCCCTGTAGCTTTGGAAAACAGATCTCTAATCCCCTGAAGGGTTTCAACATCCCTTACTAAACCTGTATAGAACATAAGGACATCATCTACAAACAATAGGTGCGTAATAAAGATATTTTCATCCACCTGAACTCCCCTCAGAGTACCCTGTCTTTTTTATTCCCTTAGTGCTTGACTCGTCCCTTCAGCAACTAAGAGGAACAATAAAGGGGAGAGAGGGCATCCTTGTCTAAGACCTCTCTTCGAATGAAAAAAGGGGGAGGCCGCCCCGTTAATAAGGATCGAAAGGATAACATTGAAATGCAGCTCATAATCCACCCAATAGATCCAATTACAAAACCTAGATGAGTAAGAAGCATACGGATATAGAGCCATCTTACCTTATCATAGGCCTTGGAAAGCTCAATTTTGAGCACCGCTCCTTTTAGTTTACTGGTTTTAATGCTATGCAGACCTTCCTGAGCAATGCCCATGGCCTCGTGGATCTTCCTTCCTTCTAGGAACCCAGACTGTTCATCAGAGATATGTTGCAAGAGGATCCCTTTGAGTATTCTAGATATGACCTTTGACATTATCTTATAAACACAGTTGCAAAGAGAGATAGGTCTAAATTCGTTCAGTGAGGTAGGATTGTTAGTCTTGGGGATCAAAGCAATGAAGGTAGAATTGAAGCTCGCCAAAATTCTCCCTGACCTCCTTGTGTCCTCAACAACTTTAAGAATATCCACTCCTAGGATATCGTAAAGTCCCACAAACAATTCAATCATCCAACCATCATGGCTCAGACTCTTGTCCTTTTGGAAACTATGTACAGCTGCCTTCAGTTCTTCCTTAGTGACTACCTCTAGCAACATTCTGTTGTCTTCCTCTTCCACAAAGTGAGGGAGAAGTTGTGCCACCCTGACCACTTTTGCAATAGTGGCCTCATTATTTGCTCTGAAGAGTGACTGAAAGTGATCCACCCCTACCCTTGGCATCCCATCAAAGGTGGTTTGTGCTTCCCCCTATGAGTCAACCAGACTCCAAATAGTATTTGCAGCATTTCTCCCCTTTGCATAAGCATGAAAGAACTTTGTATTATCATCCCCAACGCCTAACCAAGTTTCCCTACTTTTAAGTCTCAAGGTTTCTTCCTTTTCAAGTAGCAGAGTGTTCCTTCTTCCTTCCATTCTTACCACCCACTCTTTGGACTCCATAGTCCTCAGACCCCTTCCAGCTTCTTCATAGATCCTACGAAGTTCTTCTTCAACCTGCACCAGCTTAAGGTCTTCCCTGATTCTCTTTGCATGAGCCCAATATTTAATAATCCCTTTTAACCTCTTGATATTTTTTGTAAAATAGAAGGTTGCAGAAAGGGGTCCTCTAAGAGTGTAAGGAGACCACAAGGAAGAGACCATATTGGTAAAGGACTCATCTTTCAACCAACCTTTGTTAAATTTTAGAGGCCCTGGGGGCTTAAGCGGCCCATTCCGCAATTAAAATAAAGTGGGAAAATGGTCAAACCCTCCCCCTAACCCCACCCACTACCTCAACTGATAGAACCTGTCCACCACCTTTTCTGAAACCAAAAATATTTCCAAGCGCTTAGCCACCCTACTCTCCCCCACGTAGTTGTTCCGCCAAGTTGGCTTAAGTTTTATGGGCTCAATATCAATCAAGTTTTTCTCTACTAGTCTTTGAATGAAGAAACCAGTTAGAAGATCAACACCTGCTTTGGGGCCCCATACTTCCGCTTACCCATTGAAAAATTCAAATCGCCTCCTAGTAATACCGAGTCCCCTCTAAGAAAGGGAATGTTGAGCAAAGCATCCCACAAGGGAATTCTATTGTGACATGACCCATACACATTTCAAACAGTAAATTAAACTCCTATGTCCAGTGCCACACATGATATCCCAATAACAGACTCTGGTCCCCATAGATTAAGAACCCTTACATTCTTATCATTCCATCCAATAGCCAACGCCCTAGAACGATCACGAATGTCCAGGGTTTTGAAAGTCTATCCTACAAACCATCTTTCCATTTAGTCTTCACCACATCACCAACACCCATATTTTCTTGTAAAAGGATGATTTCTAGGCGTTCAAGAAACACCAAACTCTTCAGTGCTGGTCTTTTGAGGGGACCATCCATACCCCTGCAGTTAAAAGACAAAATTTTCATGTGTGACCCTTCTTGTGGGTACACACTGCTCTAAGAGCTCGCTTAATGGACTATTTTTTTCCTTCCAAAAGATCCTTCCTTGCGCTTGTCTAGGCCTTTGATATGAAATACGTCCTCCCTCTTCCCTTCAAAGGACATTCCTTACCCTTCCCAAGGCCCCCAGATCTCATTTTTTCCCCCAAGCGAAGGAAATGACCCAATTCAGAAGGCTCCAACCTTGGCAGGGAATCTTCCTCTTCACAAAGAGCCAACGGGGAAAATGGATTGATGGACAAATTTTTAAGGGGGGGAGTGGATGACAGGGAAAGGGGATTGCTAGACAAAATTTTAAGGCCCTCCACCTAGTCGAAACCAACAAATGAAACATTTTTCATAAAAATATTAATGGAAGGAGGAGGTGAAGGAATAGGAGTACCCATGAAAAAAAATCCAAGCTCGGTGCGCACTTCCATCGATTCTTCCCCTACGAGCTCAGTAGCTACCGGAACCCGATCCTCCTCCCATGACGAATCACCTCCTTGTAATTCTTCACCGTCATGGTCAACCTGGTGTAGGGGAGGTGGTGAAATAGGACCCACTGGCTCCTCCCTAACAATCCCCTCGAACCACCTCTATTGACCTCTTGGCTTAGTGCATAGTGGGAGTTTGCACTTGACTGCTGGATGACCATAAACATGACACCTGCGGCATCTGAAAGGCACGTTTTCATAGTCCAGATTCTGATAAATGGTGTAGGTACCCCAACTAAGCTTCATTTCTTCTTCCAAACCTTCACGGACATTTAGGTTAA
Source organism: Pseudotsuga menziesii (assembly GCA_001517045.1). NCBI lineage: Eukaryota > Viridiplantae > Streptophyta > Pinopsida > Pinales > Pinaceae > Pseudotsuga > Pseudotsuga menziesii. The sequence continues at coordinate 64,169 of LPNX011001548.1, read as the reverse complement.
CCAGAATATGAGCCACCTTTTTCTGTTTGGTTTGTAAGTATGAGAAATCCCCTTCCAAGTATGAACCCATAATGTTTTTTATCCCTCTGAAGTGCCTCTCAAACCAGTAGTGTAGAGGGAAGCCAGGCAGCCACAACCACAATGGCACCACGTCCAACCTTTCCCTGTTGGTGTCAAAGAGCGGGTGCCAAGGTTTCAGCATCACTGGGCAATGATCCCAAATCCAATTCTGGTTGAGCACCCACAAGGCATCCTCTACCCTGTGAAAGTTGAATGAAAACCGATTCCACGAAGCTCTTCAACCTTCGGCACATAACCAAGGTTTATCTTCCAGTGTTCCTCCACCCAATCCATGATGCTCCTCCAAGCAAAATTTCAACCTAGAGCGTTCTCCACCAGAGTCAGGTCTGTCATCTCCACAAACTGATTCCACTCTATATCCTCGCCAAGGGAATAATTAAATTATATATGACGAGACTTAACCCACCTCTTCCTCCCTCTTTTCTGCACATTCTCCAACCCCTCCTTCGCGCCCTTATCGCTCTCTTTTGATCTGCTACTAGTCCCTGTGCTAGGGCTAGAACAACCCCATTGCTCGTGAGTGCTCAAATGACCTGAGAATGATCCTAAATCCTGTATGGGATTATGACCTAACCCTAACAAGGGTTCTGTAAGATGGTATTCACCAACCCTTCCTTATCGCGATGGTCCTCCAACCATTGTTCCACCGCAGAGGGTTTTCCCAAACTCCAAGCCCAAAAGCGGAAGGATGGAATTCCAAGAGGAAACCCCTTCAATCTCAGGTGAACACAAATTTTCTTATGGCATGCCCACCTCAATATGTTGTTGAACCGTAGGTGGTGATAAGACAAAGATCTCTGAATGTGAGAAACCCACCGCAGATGGTCAAGGAGCAAACCGGCCCGACGAAGCCCCGAAAACCCCCAACTGACTCAACTCCACCACCTCACCCTATATCTTCCCCCTTTTCCACACCTCCACTTTCTCCAGGTGGTCGCTAGAGTAGTCTACCTTGTCTCTGAAGTCCATGGTAAAAAAACTGGGTGAAAACCTTCCGATAAAAACCTTGGTGAAAGTGAAAGTTTATGATCCGCTAGAAAAAGAAAAATGCCAGTACAAGATCCACCAGGACAATGTAAACCACTGCGGGCAGCCCACCGGCCCCACTCCTGAGAGAAAACTCAGCCTCTGACAGGCCTATGCCTACTCCTCACAGTGCTCACCCTCCACACCTCATGTTGCAAACCCTAGATGCAAAGCCCTCACTTTAGTTGATTTTTATCCTTGTTATTTTGAAAACTTGTGTATTATTTTACAATTTGCTTATAAAATAAATTCTATCTGAAAATCATATATTATTTGATTGAAATTCCTAGATTACATTGATATTTGGCAAATAAGGATTGAGATCCCATAGTTTTGTTCTAGTTTGCTTCTCTTTCTTGAATCTCCTCTTTTTATTTCTACCACTTGTGAGTGTTGGGGCAATGAAAGATAGTTAGTATGACTCCAATATATGATTTATTGGGTTCACCCTTACTCTTTGTATGAATTTTGTTTTTCCCTATTTCAGAGGGTCGTTTCTCATTTATGGGATCCTCTAGTATAGTATGTTGATGTCCCTCCTCATCCATGTTGAAAATTTCACTTCATCGTCCATGTTGAAAATTTCACTTCCTCGTGCTCAATTTGGCTATTTTCCTCCTCTCTAGCACTTGATATTTCCCCATTTATAATCTCAATTCTCTATCCTCCTTGGTAAAGACCAAATCACTTTAAAGTGGAAGGGGATCTTTTCTAGTTGGATTGGTACATGGGCATCTTTCTTCTTGTATTATGTGTATGGGTTCCATCCAAGTTTAGTTGTACAACCTTGGGAAGTACCTTCTCCAAGTATACCTCCATGCATAGTATTGTTCAAGTGCACTGATTTTCCTTCAAATCCACCTTATGAATATATTTACCTATATTGTTTTTGATAATTTAGTCACTCAAATCGTCCCAAAATGTTAATGGAAAATGTGGTAAGTGTATGAAAACTAGAATCCCGATGAACTAGCTTGAGTGGTTGAGAGTTATGAATAGCGCGCAAGAAGGAGATCTCTGCATGAGGTCTCTACATTGGTTACATTTGTGTATGTGATCCTCACTCGATATCTCTATTGGTTCAACGCATAATAGTCTACATGCATCTTTTTACTATGGGTGCCATTCTTAGAATTAGAGAAAGTTCCGAAGCGTTTCCTAGGGATGTATTTTCCAAGGGAAAAAATGTACCCAAACTAAGACTAGCTTTGAGATTTCTTCTTTTGGATTCAAGTATAAAGCCTCTAGGAACCATAAAATATTGAACACTTCTAAAAACTAGATCCATGTCTTCCTTGAGTTGAGATAGATAAGTAATATATCCTCTACCACAATGGAAGTATGACATTGTTCCGCCTATAATGGTCCCTAGTAGTCATGTAGCCATTACTTGAGAAATGATGGTTCAACAAAAGCCTCATAAAGTTCCCAATGAGAATCTATTCTACAAAGAAGAGGGTTTTTTCTTAGGGTCAAGGTTGAGATTTCAATCTTTAGAATGTTTACAAGTATTTTGACAAATCGATCTCCATCAATTCATATGCTCTTTTTTTTTTTTTTTCATTCATACAATGATATATTGAAAAATGATAATTTACATTTCAATCTTTTTTTTTCCATTCTCTATAATAAACTAAAATCTCTTATATAATACATTCCTCATCCGCATCCTCTATATCTCAGCTTCCATTTTTTTAAACACTAACTTCACTAAGATATTTCGTTTCCACTCATTTCCTTGAATGCATTATGTTACCCGTTAACAATAATTTGATCAATACTATCAATTAAGTTATTCTCATATAAAGGTTGGTCCACTCTTCACGTGAGTCTCTTATTATCTTTGCAAAAAAATATAATAAAATATAATCTTGTCATTATTCAAGTATTCTAAGAGAGGGAGAGATTGGAGCACTTGTTTATGTGTACACCTTACCTTACCTTACCCTTTCACAAGTTACCAATACTTAATGTAATCACATGATCCTATATCACATGTAGGATGAGGTAGGGAATATTGTAAAGGACACTAGTTTTCATAACAACTAACACTTTAGCTTAGCTAGAGTGTTAGGGACCAACATCTTCTAACTACACACTCCATGCATTGTCCAGCAACTACCTGACACCTTTTATTGCTTTTACAAGGTACATACCAACATTGCCACTTAAATTGTTACATCATATATTCCTCATTTGTCATCAGTTAGCAATTCGACCACTTCACTTCAACTAATAACAATATCAACATCATGTAATAGAGGCCCCATAGTTTATCATATTGAGAGATGTGGGTGAACAAGAAAAGGACCTTTTAAGTAAGCAAGTTGACTACACCGAGTGAGCCAAGCTCACCATAATTAGGTAAACCTAAACCCTAACCTAATGTACAATTTACATATGGCATATAATAATTTGCAATGTGGGAGGCAATAATTATTCACAGAATATAAACTTTAATCTACACATGAGAATATATGCTTATGGATGACACATGATGATAAGGGTAAACATAAATAATGCTACCCTTAATCTAAATGAACTTAGGAATATGTAGTTCCACTTTTGAGTTGTATGTGAGGAATCAGGATGCATTGCTTGCTTTCTTTGCATTAAATGACATGACAACTCAACCTTGGAGCCAGATGTTCCTTCTTATAAGTTATTCCATTTCAGAGGAGACCCCCAAAATTCTTAAACCAATCATGAAGGAATTAGTGGTGTTCAATGAGGACAGGTTAACATTTGTTCGTTACTTGCTAGCTTCACCTTTCATATTATATTAAAGTATTATTTGCTTTGAAATTTGAAATATAAAAAAATAAAAAATAAATTAAATCCACCACATATGCTTGGTCATTATATGCCTTGGTCATTCCTTTCCCTTTCCATGAGATGTATTGGATATTTTATTCACCTTTGTCATTGACTTCTTTTTGGTCGTATGTGGAAATTAATATTAGCTCCACATTATCATGCCACAACGTGGATATATAATGAGTGTATTACTACTATATTTTGAAATATCTTTTTCTTGTATATATACAGGTCTTTTAACCACTTGGTAGATCAGCTCTCTAGAAAAGGACATGAGGTAGAGGTTGGTTTTTTTTGGAGAGTTGGGAAGATGGCTTTCGGGTTTATGAGGGTTTTTAGTGTATTTTTTCTTCTGATTATGGTTTTTGTTCAATTTTAACTGTTTTTGTTTATTTTGTAGCGATCATTGATCTCAGATTTTTTGTTGTCAATTTGCTTTAGCTGACAGTTCTTATTTGTTGTTCATTTTGTTGCCTTACTAGATGGTCTTTCTCATGGTTTATTGTTTTTGTCTATGGTCCATCTTTTTCTATGGCTTTGCGCCATCTCACATATACATAATAAAGTATAAATATTTTTTCCATATAATAAAGTATAGATATTTTTTCTTAAAAAAAAATAAGTGGTTAAAAATTTCTTAAATTGTAAGATATAATCAATGGTAATTTAGGAATAAATATTAAAGTTTTGTTATTAAAAAAGACAATTTCATTAATACCATTAAAATTCTATGTGGTTGTCAAAGATTTTCCATTATACATGTTTTTTCATTGTATTTGTTTTATACTTATTAATGTTTCATTATACATGTTTTTCCATTTTCACTCGTGTATGATTTAAATTATAATGTTTTTCTACTATACTTGTTTTTATACTTATTCATGGATGATTTAAATGGTATGATTGTTAATACATCTACAATATAATCAACGATGATGATAGCCTTGGCAAATAAAAATTGTCAAAATTATGTGATTGTCAAAATTATAAGATCAAAATTCCATGTCTTTGTAAAAGATACACTTGTATATAAAATTTCAGGCTTCTCTTTACAATGGTATTTATATTTTTCCACTTTTAAAATGATATTGTAATTAGTTTTACCTAACAAACATTATAATTAATTATATTATATTATAAATTATTATGATAACTTAATTTTAATCTATATTCCAAATCAATATAAAAAATTATTGTGCTAAAAATGCTTGGGCTTCCTCTATAATATTGGTCTTTTAAGTCTCTTTCAACCATTATGCTTGCATATTACTTAAATATAGGTTATACCATTCAAATGTTTTGGGTAAGTGTAATTACTCGAGTTTAGAAATAAATACTATATTAAGCTCAACTTATGCTTGAATTGAGTGAGTTTATAGAAAAAAATATGCTAAATAATGAGAATTTTAGATGGATGTATTTACTAAATTACAAACATATTACTTAAATATAGGTTATATTTTGAGCATATGTATAAAGTGATTCATTATACAATGGGTTACACCAAGAAAAAGAGGTATAGGCATTTGAGGTTCGACCTTTGTAAATGAATTAGTGAAACCCTTTTAGGGAGGTAATATTGATATGGATACCATGATAACTAAGGAGTCGATCTCTTTGCAATAGTTTTTCTAACTTGGTGTCCTTTTGATGGGGTGAAAAGGAGGTATGATTTAGATTTTCAAGGATTTGTTACTTTTGACTAAGTTAGATGATGTGATGTAATTAGTGTTGTTAGAGATTCTATCAGCCTCAAACTAGAGAAATATATGGAAGACAAATGGAGAAAAATGTAACATGTCAATTTATAAGATCTTCAGTTGAAGATTCATGGAAATATGACTCCTAAATGTTGTAAAATAGCGAAGTAGGTGGTGTCCTAAGACATTGAAAATTTGTAGTTAATAATTTTGACTCAAATAAAGTTACACGTTGAACAACTAAACTTGGATTCGAGCTTTGCAATGACAAAATGTTTTTTTTGTTGGTTAGCCTCCACTTATCACAATGCAACTATTGTGCCTTACCACATTTGGGAGATAGTGCAACCAACAACATTCAAATTGAATTCCTTCAAGCCAAAGCCACCCAAGGATTGCAATATGTTGTCCTATGCTAGTACATCCATAGGTACAAGCACAAGTCAAGCATGTCATTGGTGAGACTTGAACCCTGGTGGGGTATTATTGGCACCCCATTTTTACTGGCTTGACAAGACTCTGTTGACAAGGTCAATAACACTTTGTATTTTTTAACAAGGATAAACATTGTCTAATGCAACTCCCACATTAGTTTGACCTACATAGTGAATAACGATCAACTATGTCATGACGATCACAAGTGGTCGTCATCTTGCCTCCTTAGATACCATACCATTGGCATACCATTTGGATCACGCTCATACAATTCACTTAGCATTATGACATGTGGTAGTGGTTGAAGAACATTTCCTACTCTCTGCAATTATAATAATATACATAATAATAATAATCTATTTTTAAATTCACAACCAAGCCAGCCATCAATTTGGTGTATGAGACCCCCTTATTTGTGGAACAAGGAACCCCCCTATGCGTAGCAATGTAACTACTGAAGTCTAGAGGGGTAGGCATCCTGATTTTAGTTTGAGATCTGGATTAGTTTTGTGGTCTCCAGATGTCTCAACCCTTGAGAATTCATAGGTTTCCTGCTGGTTGGGGCTTGTGGGTTGCTTGCAATTGGCCTAGGGGTTATAGTGGCATCTAGTCGAATTTGAACCTGGGTCTTGCCCAAGTAATCCTAATCAGTTACTGATTCCTCTAGATCTAAAAAAAATATACGAAGGTGTACATACCTTACCTCCTCTCGATTTGAACTTATGACCTCCTAGGAGGAAACAAATGTCCTTGACCATTAGATCCATTCATTATATACCATTAACCTTTTTATGTATCAAAATGGTATTCAATGATCATTATCTTCTTTGTTCCCATTATATACCATTAACTCTTGAAGTCTAGAGGGGTAGGCATCCTAATTTCAGTTTGGGATTTGGATTAGTTCTGTGGTCTCCATATGTCTCGGCCCTTGCGAATTCATAGGTTTCTTACTAATTGGGGCTTGTGGATTGCTTGCAACTATCCTAGGGGTTATAGTGGCATCCAATGAGATTTGAACTTGAGTCTTGCCCAGATAATCTTGATCAGTTACCGATTCCTCTAGATATAAAAAAATTCTACAAAAGTGTACATACCTTACCCCCTAGATTTGAACTTATGACCTTTCAGGAGAAAACATATGTCCTTAACCGTTAGGTCCATTCATTATATACCATTAATCTTTTTAAGTATCAAAATGATGGTAAATAATCATTATCTTCTTGGTTATTTTCTATAAAAATATGATTGATCATTATTAAAACATAAATATAAAAACACATAAAAAAATGAATATAAAAACACATAAAAGAATGGGTGCATGTGGAGTGCAAGACACATAAAACCATGAGAGAGTGGGAGTAAGTGAGGAGGAAGGAGATTGAGTGAGTGGATAGAAGACTTAGAATGAACAAGCATAAGAGTAAAGTGAAGTGAATGTGAGGGATGCATGATGTGTCATGATGCTGCCAAGAGAGTAGAGTAGAATCTAGTAGAGTAGAAATGTTAGTTCAGTGAGTCGTTGGGGGGAGTTGGAAGGTAAAGGCAAAGGTAAAAGGAGTAGATATACAAAGTTGTTGTTATGATTAAAAAAATGTAAAATGAATATGAAATATAGAAAGAGAGACCTTACTCCCTTCCTCGGCGGTGGCGTGAGTAGTTTTACGTAAGCGAGAAGAAGCGGAAGTATCACGCCAGAGGAGCAGAAGGGAGGAAGAACAAACTAAGACTGAAAAAAGGTTCCAATCCACGGAAAATTCGGTTTGGTAACTGCCCACATGCTCTCTCTCTACCGCCTGCAAATCGTGAAATTGAATAACAATAATAATCATAAATTCTATTCATCAATAGCATACAATAATAGTAATAACGCTGGATCGCAGAACAGATATATACACACAGATATGATATACACACACACAAAATATAGCACAAATGAGGATTGAGCTTGAACGTGGACCCACGAGAGGCCGAGAGTCGTATCGAGTTCTAGTACAAGTAGAACAAGTCTTAGAGAGAGTCAGTGCTGTTTTTCAATTGGGGGAGGGGTGATCCCCGCATAGGGAAATCCTACACATGGGGAATTCCTTTCTGGCTGGCGGGTCTCTGGTTGGCTAAGTAGGAGATATGTGATCTTGGGCAGTTGACAGAATCGCAGGCATCGAGTAGAAATTTGCAGGTGCTTCAGCATAGAAGTTTGGTGTAAGGTTGTTCGTTCTGGATCTACCCACATGCTGACAGGTTAGCTTTTATCACTTGGGTTTGATTATTCTTTCTGTTTAGTTATCTAGAAAGGGTGGGAAGATTGGATTTCTAGTGTTGGTTTTGGATTTTGTTTGTTTCTTTGGGTTTGAATTTGATGACTGCTGCGAAGGATTATTTGCTGAGTATGGAAGCTGTGGGGATTGATAATGGTGTTGGGTGCAAAGGGTCTGAGGAGTTTGAGGAGAGCTTGAAACATTTTTGTAGAGTTTGTAAGAGAAGATTTGCTTGTGGGAGGGCTCTGGGTGGTCATATGAGAGTACATGGAGCTGAATTGGGTGCAATTAAGGGTGGTAGATTGGAAGAAGAGTTTCAGAAAGGGAGGGTGAAGGAGCCCAGTAGGAGTTGTGGTGATTCTGTCAAGGAAGGTGTGCAGGATGAGGTAGAGGGCTTGAATTCTATGTATACTTTGAGGAGGAACCCGAAGCGAAGCTGGAGGTTTGCAGATCAGGATTACTCTTTTGCATTTGGGGGAGCAGATGGGTCTGGGGCTAAGAGATTTGGGTCTACATTTTTGAGGGATTCAAGAGTCTGTGAGGAGTGTGGGAAGGAGTTTTCTTCTTGGAAGGCTCTGTTTGGGCATATGAGGTGCCATTCAGATAGGGTTTGGAGATCCCATCAGAACAAGGAGAGTACTGATGAGGAGCAGCAGCTTGAGAATTTGCATGAAGATCCCAAGGAAAATTGGGAGATTGCCACTGAGAATTCTAAGCAGAATTGGGTAGCTCATGGTGAAAATCCCAAAGAAAATTGGGAATCTTCCTCGGAGGAAGAAGCCTTGGATAGTGGAAGTGAGACTGAGAATGCCGGGACAGCTTCTGGTGAAGATCAAAGCAGTTTCCATAGGTGGATGAAGGGGAAGAGATCGAAGCGTCAAAGATCGGCACATAATCATACTGAGCCCAAGAATTCTGAACAAAACAATGAAGAAGAAGACATGGCCAATTGCCTTATGATGCTTGCTAGTGGAAGTTGCTTTCAGGGAGAAAGAAATCCTGATGGATTCCAAGGAGGTGCTGCTTACTCTGCTACATCAGGATCTGCTGACTTGAAGCTTCCCAGTACTGAAGAAGATATTGCATCAGAGCTTCAGAAGAGCAGCACCAGCAGAGTAAAGGTGAAGGGACTTAGAATTGATGGTGTTGAAAAGCTTGAGTCTGAAGCTTATATCAAGGATTCATGTAAGAAAATACCCAAGTACGAGTGCAAAACTTGTAGGAAGTATTTCCATACATATCAAGCTCTAGGTGGTCACAGGGCAAGCCACAAGAAAGTGAAAGGCTGCTTTGCAAGGATAACTGTGCATGAGGAGAACGAGACATTGGAAGAGGAAATTATGGATGAGGAACTACTTTCTGGAGCTGATCAACATTTATCTGATGATTTCTGCAAGCCTCCTCGCAAATATCAGGGTAAGGCCTCTGTCAATGGAAGAAAAGAAGAAATTGCTGAAACCCCATCTGCTTCTAAAAAGCTACCCAGGATACATGAATGCTCTATTTGTCACAGGGTTTTTACATCTGGTCAAGCTCTTGGAGGACACAAGAGGTGTCATTTGGTAGTTTCTGAAACTTCTAGTACTGTCACTAGCACTAAGCAGCAAGGAGAGCTGAGGCTTACTGTAAAAGAAGAGCTGATAGATTTGAATATGCCTGCACCTGGAGAAGATGATAATGGTATTCAGGTTAGCCATAACATTCATTCCACTGTTTTGGGTAGCAGTATTGTGAAGTCACAGTCACTTAGACCTACTGATGGCGATCCTGTCAACAAAGTTATCCCTGCTTACATTCAACCTTGGTGGATAGCACGAAACCAGAAACAGGGACTCTTTATGTACAAAGGCCAGACTAATAATTTAACTCAAGAGGATGAAGCAGAGAGCAAGCTTGGCAATAAAAATGGAATGGATAATGTGCAAGATCTAATCCAGAACAGGGCTAGACCTTGGTTGGAAGTGTGAACAAGTCTTGTTAGATGGATAAGTTCCTTATTTCTTTATTTTTTTAACAGTTTTCATGTACTTTACACAGGATCTACTCAAATTCAGGTGGCATAGATCCTTAAATTCACATGTGGGTGGATTTAGATTCAGTCACTCCGTGAGCTAGCAACTGGGGTACAAATATGCTAGCTGCTCAGGGTAGTGTTGAAAGCTCAATTCTTTTATTCATTGTCCTGTCCAGGAATCCTAATTTGGCCTTGAGATCGACATCATATTTTTTCCTTCGCTTGAAATCTCTTCACACTTATGGAATCATCTAAAAGCTGCATTTGGAGGAGTTTATTATAGAAAATCTTGGCATGTATTTCTGGAATTTGATGCCAAGGCTGATCCTTGCATCAATGCAGATAGGCTTTCAAAAATCAGTCCTTGCTCTACATTAACTTACTGGGAAAGAAGGTTGAAGTTGACCTGTAATTATACAAATTCCAAGCCTTTCTTTCTATCTGGTAAATGCAGTATGTGCATATCCTTTAGCTCAGCCTGACTCCTGATTCATTCAATAAGTTCCTGAATCTTAGTTCCATTTTCTAATCATCAATATCACTGTCTTGTGAATGCTGATATACTCTTTGTATGTCAAGTGTATCCTTGAACAATTTGCTGAACTATAATAAATGTTTCTGTTTCCAAATATTCTTGTGAATTTGTGGATCAATGCAAGTTAAGTCTCGCCATCTGCAATTTCATTTTTAGTTTGCTCAGTGATGGATAATCCAACAGCTCTATGGAAATATGCACTCTGTATATGCAATCAAATGCAGTAAATAATGTATATATACTCTGTATATGTACATTGTTTGATATCTCTAAGTTGGTTATTATTTAGTTTTCTCAAAGATAGATAATCCAACAGCTCTATGGAAATATGCACTCTGTATATACAGTCAAATGCAGTAAATAATGTACGTATACTCTGTATATATACATTGTTTGATATCACTAAGTTGGTTATTAGTTTTCCTTTCATCCATTGCTTAGCTACTATTCAGGATCTGTGATCTGTTATGGATCAGTTGTGATTCAATAATTGCTCCTAACATGCATCCACTAATGCCGTCCAACACCTCCACTAACACAGCTCAAAGTCAAAAGACTTGAAAAAGAAACCGAAAATCTACTCGAACATTTAATATCATTTTGCCCTTTTACCATTTTGGCATTTTACCTTTTGTAGTGCTTCCTTTTTCTTTTCTTATCTCTTATTTCCTTCATAATTATGTGAATGGTGTTTAATATTCAATTAAATCAATAATTTTAATGCTATTTCTACAAGGGAGAAGCATGCAGCAAAGTGAACTGCATATGGAAGTGGCCCATACCCTCGTCATCCACTTAGGTATTTATGGGATAGCTTGGTGGAAAAAAAATTCATATCAAATCTATCCACCATCTAGCTTTTAAGGGCATGTCAAGTTTACAGATTGATATTTCTATTATTATAAGAGTTCTTTTTTTTCATGTTTTTATAACTTTAAGATCTCTATGTGGTCGACAAGTTGTCTATTAATTTCAACATATGTTCATTATGTTGAAGTGAGTTTTCATAGGCAGTGGCCCTTGCCCTCTTCTTATATTGAATGGAGTCATTATTACCCTTTTATTTAATGATATAATTTTTTTTAATGGACAAATCTACAATTAGTGATAAAGATGTTTTTTCAACGGCTCTACTAATATAGTATATAGGTTGACAATCAAAACATTTCAAAGTTTTTTTCTCGGTTGTGAGTAAATTTTTTTTGTGACATTATTTTATGTATTATTATGGTGATGAATGAGCAATGGTAATGTTTTATTCATAAAATGCATTTATGGTTGATTAGTTAAAATATGTGATTTAGTAGCATTAAGTGTTTCCCTTAGCAGTTGCAATCATGTCCAAGGTGCACATGACTAAGTGGTTCGACGTTTTGGGGGGCAGTCTAGGCCAACTTGCGAACACTTATTTGTTAGTAAGTAATTTTTGAATCATTTTGATTGGACTCATAGACATTTTGTTGTGTTTTATGATGTCATTGCTTGAACTTGTTGAAAATGAGTTCGAGAGGGCATGCCAAGGACAATGGGTGAGGCTTGATAGGGTTTCTAATTGTTGCAAGCTTTGAAGGGTAAAGAGATTGGGAGGACATGTCTTGGGTCTAAGCATAAATTTGAGAGGAAACCTCTATGACCAAAATAATTGGACAAATCAAACTAAGGACAAAATACAAATTGAGGGAAAAATTGAGATAGGAATGGAAATAATGACCATAGGTAGAATATCTTTCCTTGTTTTACCCTATTCTTTGAAGATGTGTAAGTATGTAAACGTATAGAATTCGAATTGAGATGGAAGTCGCAATGCTACACAAAAAGGGTTAGATATGTTGGGCAAAGGTAATTGTAAGACCCAAAGGAAGAAGTCCACATGGAATTAGGTGTTCATTGAGAACTCTAAGGCATCCAAAACTATCCAGGGAATTCTAGGCATTGAATGATGTCTTATGAGAAATCCAAGCATGGATCAATCTAGGAGACTACGAGCACTAGAAGCTAGGAGACTGGAATTGATTGGACAATGACCTCAAGGGGAACTAGTAGGTTTGGCATCATCTTTCTATTGGAGAAAGATAAGCACCGGGAAAGTAGAATTGTTGGCACTTGAAAACTTATGCGAATAATTCCAATGATTAAAAACAATCCTTGGAGTACATTGGGCACATATAGAGAGAAGTAGGGTTGCCAATCTTGAAAAATCAATAAGAAGGGCTCTAAGCGACAAATTGAATCTAAGAGGATGATTTGTTCGAACGGTAGAAAGGGATCAAAATTGTTATTAGAAGTCCAAGACATTCTAGAAAGTGAAGTTGACGAATTTAAAAATTGGTGTAGGGAACCCAATGCATCCCGAAGAAATCCCCAAGTACAACACTCACTAACTAGATTGTTGTTGCATTATGCCAAGCATTAGAGAAAGTAGGGTTGACAAACTTGAAAACCAACATAAAGGGTCTCCATTGGAAAAACCAAGACATTATGGAAAATACTGTGAACAAACTTGAAAATTGACGACAAAGGGATCTTAAGGAAAACTAATCTCGAGGAGAAGGATTAGGATATGATGGATATTAGTAAAAAAGATTGTCATTGGGGTAAGTCAGGAAGATATTAGGAAAGTAGAATGATTGGGACTTGAACGCCAATTAAAGGACCACAATGTTGACATATGGAAGTCAAGTTACTACTGTCGTCAAATGCAATGTTGGGAATGCGTTGGCCATGGACATTGAAAAATGTTAGAACATTAGACTCCTATTTTTTTATAGAAATGTTTCTAAACTATTTGATGGATAAGGACGCGAGACAAAGAAATGATAAGGTTTGGTTATAAGGGTTTTGGATTGGTTGATCGAAAGATCTGGAGATGATGATGTAAGCTCATGATATCAAATTAAGATCACCCAAAGGACTCCAATACGAAGACATGAATGTTCGAGTAAAAGGTAAAGTGTTAATGTGATCCTAAATGAATCCTTATATATATTTTATTTAGTCTAGGTTAATTTTTTATATGGAAAAAAAGGGCTGAGGATTTTTAACATAGGTTTCTGGAAACCTGAACACCATGGGATTCCTGGAAAACTATCTTGAAAATTCTCACCACAGAAATCTCAGAGCTAAGGATTTGTCAAGACCATTTTTTGGGTTGAACTTAATTTGGTGATTTTGGGTTTTGAAATTTCAATAACATATTTTGAAGATTAAATCGTTGTTTTCGAGGTCAAACCTTTGCTAACACAATTAGTAATCCTTTGGTGTTGTTCTATTCATTGAGAGATTTCTAACAATCTAGAGAGCACTTCAATTAGAGTCCATAAGGAATTATTCCCACAACAAGTTGACATATTCTTTGACCATGCTATACCAAGTGGATGCAACATCAATGCTCATTACCCACACATGTGGAGTTATTCACAAGGGAACTGTCAAGAATAATCTAGAGGATAAAAAACCTTAACCCTAATTGGGAATTGGAGCAAATGGTAACAACCTAACTCTAATTTCAACTACTATCAAGAATGTTAAACACTGAGTTGCAAGGGAAGAAAGGGGTTTCATTCTATTGTAACGATCTACTCTTCCATTGTTGACCAAATAAAGATAGTGGGATATCATTGTAGAGCAATAAAAGGGGTGATCTTGCAATAGCATATATAGGCCAAAATGTCCATATATTCCATAGTGAGTGATTATATTTCTTGTAATTTGCACTTTGCAAAATAAGTTTGAGACTAAAAGAGCAAGGAACTTATTTCTTGTTGGAGTTTTCATAAAATGGGCCTCTATGGTAAACTATGTGCTCTTTTTACTATTGTAGCTTTTATCTTATTTTCTCGATTATTTTCCACATTGAAAGTGATTTTCTTATAATTTTATAGCTTGGAATAATCCTTACATAGTGGAGTATAACCACATTGTATTTGCAGTAGCATCTTAAGATACGTTGTGATGAATTATCCAACAGAATATCTAGACAATGTAGATCATAATTGTATTAGTCCATTTTCTTTTAGGTTTTTTCGGAATAGTTGTTAGATATAGAGATCAACAAAAGGAAGTCAAGAAATCATCCTTAATCCACTGACATGATGCATTTCCATGGATACATTCCATAAGGTAAATCAAAGGCAAGTTTAACAAGACTAAACCCAAATTGGTGACATCTCCAAGAGTATCATGGTATTAATTTCAATGTTAGAGAGCAAGTTTGGACCCTTTTAGGAGCATGTTGATGTTGATGGATATTTTGTATTTAATGAGAGACCTACATCTACATAAGAGATGGAGAAAAATACAAAGAAATAAATTCCAAGCTCCAACAACACATATTCCCAACTACCATTTAAACAGGAAGCCAAGGCAGGCATTAATCCCTGTCATGGTGATATCAATGCTGTGAAGATGAATCATTGCTTGTAACAATTATAATTTTGCATTAGTTTTCATAACATGAGAAGATAAAACTATGTCATTTACCCTTTTAAGCTATAGGGCCACACTCAAATTGGTGGGAAATATATCAAAGACACTTAGATTAGAGGGTGATTTACTAATGACTAAGTGGGAAGTCTATTGAGTTTAGAAAACAAGCCATTTAGTTGGAAATATCTCCCAAGAACCTAGATATAGCCATAAAGTTTATGGGTGCTCTACACAGTGGTGTAATGAGCCAAAATGATGTTATTTAAACTGAGGACCATTGGATACAATCAGTGGAATTTTTACCCTAAATTTCCAATGAACTACAAGAAGGGTGCTTAGTAAGAAGAAGAATATCTTAAGGATGGATTTGGGGAACCACATTGAGAGAAACTCAATTGTGGGGAAGAATATTATCTAGACTACAATGGAAAGGGAGGTGGATCAGTGAGAAACCTACATCAAAAGGAAGAGAAGGATATGAGAAAGTTCTTCCATATCAAGACTCAATTCAAGACGACAAAAGTGGATGATCTATTTGACTCTTGTTCACAACCCAATCTGAGTCATCATAGAGGATCTGGTAAGTTTGGATTGGAAGCAAATGACCATCCTCACTCATATCCATTGGGGTTGGTAAATAAGGTTATATAGATGTGATTCAATAAACACTATAATATTAGAGTTTCCATTAATGCACATTACGTTGATGAAGTGGAGGTGGATATTGTGCCACTAGATATGTGTGGTGTATTATTTGGGAGCCCCTACATATGCTTCAGGGATGCAATATTCATGAGGAGAGAAAACCAATACCCCTTGGCCAAGGATGAAAAATATTTCATCTTTAGTGCACATAAAGGTAAATACATGATCTGCTTGGTACATTCTAACCATGATAAGAAATTGATTAGCTCAAACACGAGGTTTGTAGTATTCCACTTGAGACGAAATCAACAAGGAGATGAATTGGTAGAAGTGAAGGAATCTCTAGAGAGATGTACAACATAACATAAATACCATTTGGAGAAATGTTTGCAGGCATACAAAGAATCATCCAAGTTATGAAAGGGTTACCACCTATGAGGGAAGTGGAACAAAAAATACATTGTTCATTGATTCTCTATAAGCAAACATAGTAGCATTTTATAAATAGTCCATACTAGAAGTAGATGATGTGAAATGGCATTGGTAGAAATAATTAGTGCAAAGAGTCAGAAGGTCAAGTACTCACCTTGCGGGTCACCTATCATCATAGCACCTAAGAAAGATGGAACTAAGAGTCAAATGTATATTGGATATAGAGCTCTTAACAAGGTCACTCCTAAGAATTGGCACTCATTTTCCAAGATTGATGACTTGTTGGACTAGTAGAAACATTCTAAATACTTACCAAACTAAACCTCAAATCGGGATACTACTAGGTGTGAGTCAAACAAAATACCACCTTCAAGAAAAGGATAGGTTTATACACATTGTTGACAATTCCTTTTGGTTTATCTAATGCCCCAACTAAATTTATTCATTTGATGAATAATGTATTGTGTCCCTTCCTAGATTCACTTGTAATATTGTACTTGGATGGTATATTAGTTTTATCTATACCTGGGAAGAGCATATATATGGTATATTAGTTTTTATCTATACCTAGGAAGAGCGTATCTCAGATCTAATGTAAGTGTTACACAATATGAGGAAATATTATGTGGAAATTATTAATACATGTTGATTTTCCATATAATTTATAGTGTACTTAGAGTATGTGATTAGTGGAGGAGAACTCAAGATTGATCCTGCAAACATGGATGTCATAATCAAGTGGCCTAGTCCAACTAATTATGTCATTGAGTTAAGGAGCTTTATGGGATTATCCCAATTCCTTTGGAAGTAAATATCATTATTTTTAGTTGTGCTTGCACCATAAAAACTAGTGGCAAGAGTTTCCAATGAGGAAAGAATCAATAGAAATGATTTCAAAGAAATAAAATGAAATATCAGTCAAGCACTCGTCTCTTGGTCTCCATGTTATTCAATTTGAAAAATACCTTCTAAGTGGAGACATGCAAATGGGTGTTATCATTCTAATTTTTTCATAGAGAAACACTAAACTACACCACATATGTCATGGATCTCTAGTATGCCTTAGTGAAAAATGTTAAGAAATATAAGCACCATTCCTTAGCGAAAAATGTTAAGAAATATAAGAAATATGCCTTAGTGAAAAATGTTAAGAAACATAAGCACTATATTACGTGTAAGGAGAACATAATCCACATCAACAACCAACATCTACAATAGTAGTAGGCCCAAAGTAATATTCAACATGAAGCAAGGAACTACAAGAGAATGATATTTTTTCACTTGTGTCATCTCATCATCAAATGTAAGAAGGGAAGCACTAACAACATGGTAAACATGTTATCAAGATCACTAACACCTAATATAACAATTTTTGGGACTCTTATGCACATGGACCCTTTCACACATGATGCTTACAATAAATAATAAATAGAAGATGGGAACTCCAATGATATAATTTAGTCGTTTTAAGGTGATGCCCATGAAAGAGAAGGAAACAAGATTCGCTACCATATACAATATAGGTTTCTTAACAAGATGGATAATATGTGTTATAGCTTATTTTACCACACTTGGTAGATCACACCTTTATGGCCTTCCATGTCCCCGCGTGTACACATGGCTTTTTAGCCAATACCCGTGTACATCGGGAAATGTGCATAAAAACAAAAACTTTTGGAGTTTTCCTCATTGAGTCCCGAATAACTTGACTCTTGGCCTTCCATATGCCTAAAAAATCTCGGACTTGACCCTCCATTATCTATTGGAGGGCTATATATTGAGCCTCTTGGATGCATTGAAGGAGGAGAATCTTGGAGAGCAAGGAAACTATAGTTCATTGTTGGCTCACATGTTTATTCTTAAGTCTGCATCCCTTTGTCCCTTTGGAGCACACATTGCTGCTCTTCCCAAGCTTTGCATTGCCTTGTAAAGCTTGCCATTGAGATGGATGACTGAAGTGGTGGAGGCCCAGGTGGAGGAATTGGTTTCTCTCTTTCGATGAGGTGCCGACAAGGTTTGTCACTACTCTATCTCTGTTTATTATTAATAGAAATATCCATTTCTTATCCATTTCATGTGTTTAACTATGAAATTTTTTTCCATGGATGTAGTTATATTTTCTTATACATGATGGTTTATATATGCTAGAGTAGGCCTAACACTTTGATATATAGCATGCTTGTCTTGTTTGCTATTGTTGAGAGAGAACTGTGAATACAAGCATGTTGGAAAAGCTCAACATGGATCTACATCAACCGTCCAAAATAAGTTACGCTTCATATCCCTTAGTGTTAGATGCATTTGCTTCTCTTGCATATTGGAATGGATTGATTTCTAGTGTCATTCAATTTGTTGTGGTCTACCCCAAAAAATATGAAGTTTCTCTCCATAACAGAATTGGAGACTCCGCTGGGGAGGTTCCTTGTTTTTCTTTGGGGATTGGGTGCACTGTGTGCTTGAATTTCTCTCTATTTCTTTGTGTTTCTTTGTCGAGTCCCGAAGTATGTTTTCCCATTAGTGTCTTGTTGGATTAATTTTGGTCTTAGCCTTCCAATTTACCCCCTCTTTCTTCCTGTATGCAAGTTTTTTCCTCACAGTTGCGTATACACATGGGTTTGTCTGAACAGTCGTGTATACACGCGGGTTTTCTACAAATAGTCGTGTATACTTCTCTTTTGGATGTGATTTGGATGATTGAGAGTTTCTGTGTGAAGTTTGAATACTGCTAAGTCTTCTTGGGCACTGTTGGTGTTTGTCTACTACCTCTGTTTCTGGCCATAGACCTTTTTTATGTGCTTTATAGTTAGGAGTTGTTCTTGTCGTCTTATTTCCTTTTTGTTTTGGTATTAGTGCATTACTTGGATGTTGTATGATAGTTGTTGCAGGGTATGGGAGTTGTAGAGTCTTGTTTTTTCATTTACATATCATTTACTTAAAAAATACAAAAATATTTTATTTTTGGCATGTTTATGCATTTTTGCATTTGCATGGTACTTGCTTTAGGTTTTCTTATTTGATTAGTAGTCATGGTTTCATATAGGAATGGTTGCACTTCCATTTAAAGGAAAAAAATATGCATCTCATGTAGTGGCATACCCCGTTTTCACATTTAAAGACAAAATTGCACTTGGCATTGTTTGTTAGGTGTGCATATTTACTTTCATTACTGAGTCATAACATCACTGGTTGCATGGTCATTTCCTCTGAGTAATCACAACCCCTAAAATCAACGCTTAATTTAAAATGAATTACACATTTTTCTTTGATAGGGTACATCAACAAGCTTAGGTTTTAGAGTCTTGGAATAGGTTGTGTGACTCAAATTTCTCCAAAACTACTAAACAAAACACAATAGGTGTCTGTCCAGGTGAGAGAATGAAATCCTTGGTATAATTAGTGTTCTTAGGAGGATCCTCTTACATAGGAGTTAAGCACGAGGAAGCGTACATGTTTGTGGTGGGGATAGCCCCTTTCCACTCTCTGTGCAGCGCCGGAGATATTTCCAAGATTTTATTCATATCTACGGGATTTTAAGGTACCTTTGGTGCTTTCGAACTTCGAGCTTTTCTACCCTTCCCATACGATAGATCCCACCTGCGACTTTCTACCTGAGCATTGGTTATATTGGGGTGACCTTAGTTGCCTTACCTTGGTATCACAGCGGGTACTTGCAAAGGTTATTATGTGAGTGTCCTATCCAAGTAGGGGTCGGACAACATAGTATCTTTACGCGTTGAAAATGAGGGACACTATAATTGGTTACACACCTTCGCTTGTAGTGTATGGGAGTCTTAGGCCTCTCCTAGGTGAGACATACTTGCTACATTCGAGAGCTCATTTATCCTCCCCTTGGTTTGCTTTCATTTTGGATTAGATTCTCTTAGGAGTGTGCTCTGTGTGAGATCGATTTCTCTAGGGTTTGTAATTAGTTTGAGTCTCTTTATTTTTGTTGAGTCTCCATGGATCAAGGAGTGGAATTTCACCATTCTCGACGTTTAGCGGGCCTTCCGCCTTCTATGTCTCCTCCTTCTTCGTAGAAGAGAGCCAAACAGTCCGGGAGGACTCATTTTCACCGTGATTCACACATTGATTTCACCATGAGTCATACATCTGACATCCCAAAAGCTCCTTCTTCTCTACTCCCTGGGGTGGGGAATGTGCTAGATAGTGTATATGGGACTCCGAAAGAAGTCGATCCATTTGAGGTTGGCACGTCATATCATGCACGATATTAGTTTCCAGATTATGTAAACAATGAACGAAAATCTTCTTCACATAGGTCGAGCAGTGAGACTCATTCAGTACCCTCTAGCACTAGCCCTTATATATTTGGCATGCCAGGATTTTCAGAAGCCATTTCGTCATTTAATGTCGGATCTGGTGTTGACCCTGGTACTACGCCTGGGGGAACTATCATTCCTTTCCAGGAGGATAGGTTTGGTAGTGGTCACATTGCACCTTCCACACCTGCTGTCGAAAGACCTTCATACCCGTTACCTAGGCCTAATGCTAGTGTCTCTGAGCATGGAAATCTCCCTAGACATGTGAACATTGGAAACACCACTTTTATTCCGTCTTATGTTCCATCATCTACCACACCAGTTCCTTCAAATGCAGTCTTAATGATGCATCCTCCCCATGACTCACATAGTCCTTCGGGTTGGAGTACTACCTCTAGCCATGTTGTTCCCTCGTCTTCTCACACTGTAGCGTCACAAGGCTATGTGCCTCCTTACGTGTCAACAATTTATTTACCATGTTATATGCCCGGGGGTCAACTCGCTTATCAGTCTCACAATTATGGCTATGTAGGACTGCAAGATCAAGGTATTATGAATTATAACATTCCCATGTATCCTTTTTTGGGTCATTGGCCAAAGCCATGGTGTTTACAACAACCAGACCTACATAAACTAGTATTTTTAGGGAGCATGGAACTAGATGACTAAACCTAGGCTCCCTTTCCTAGTGACGTTGAATTTTCTTGATTGATCAAGATTGAATAATGATCTGGTATCTCATGATCCGACATGGCTGGTTTTTCCCACCAAGCTTCCTTCGGACATTCCAAAATTCGAAGGTAAGAGTGGTGAGGACCCTGATGAGCACATTACTACTTTCCACCTATGGTTCTCTTTGAATTTGGTGAACCATGATTCCATTCATTTACGACTATTTCAACGCACCCTCATGGGTCCTTTGGCGAAATGGTATATAGAGATTCCTAGGGCACATATCATACATTCAATGACTTAGCCATGACTTTTCTCAACCACTTTCAGCTACCCATGTGTTACGATGCCAGTACTGAGCTCGTGTGGACTTTTCAGCAAGATAAATCCACACATATCTATGACCATATTCAAGAGTGGCATAAACGAAAGCAGTTGATTAAGGCCAACATTCCACCAGAGTTTCTTTTGGAATGGTTCTTGAAATCGTTATTGCCATATATAACGAAGGATGTTTCTACATCTGGAGTGATGAACGAGGAACATACTATTTTCTGAGCTTAATAACTATACTTGATTTATACTCAGTCTGGGCTCTTATATGAGATTATTCTGAACAGACCGCGGTCTAATTCCTATCCTAATTTCAAACCTGGGCCACACGCTGATGGCATTGTTGGCTCTGCGAGTACTAAACCCATAGACTTGGTTACATTCAAATGAAATTTTTTTCTATTAACCAGCCCGTGTCGAGACAAGCTACGACTTTGTCTCATCCCACCCAATCGATGGATGTACACTCTATGCAATCATCGAACCAGAATGGTAACCAGCAACCCGGGCGGAACAAGAAAAAGGGAATAAATAATCATAAGGGTGGGAATAGGAACAAAAATTCTAACAATGACAAGAACGATAATAATGCTATGGGGACAAAAAGTCTAAACATAAGGTCAAGTTCCCTTGCAATCTTTGTGGGGGAGATCACCTCACTCACTTGTGCCCTCATATTGACGATGCCTCGAAATTCATCACACAGAGCCCAACTATGTTGACGGATCCTTTACTGCACAATCAAATTATGAATTCAAGGACCATGGACTCCAAAAGTGCTTCCGATAGGCATCAAAACCTGTCGAGCAACAAAGGTGGCCATGGGTGCATCGACATGATGTTTGTCGAGGATGTTGTGACCTGAGGGCCAAGCTAAAGATTATGGTTCGTCGTAACCTGACTTGGGAAAAGAACCCACTCCTCCCGAGGCCCCGTTGCATATCGATAAGCCTGTCCACAAGCCTGAAGTTATGCCTCACATTCCTAAGGGAGTATTAAAGCATTCGGGGCATAATCCTAATGCATAAGCCACCCAGAACTATTCTATTGTCAAGGATTTGGGCTAGACTCCTTTTGCGATGTCCACCTTAGAAGTCGTTCAGACTTTCCCTTTTGCAGAGGAGAGCTTTGATGTCTGCCATTGGGGTGGTTGATTCACATCCTTCCACAGTGATTAAATTCGAAACCCATGAATTCCAGCCTCATTTTCCTTACCATGTGGCTCTCCTAGTCCAAGTGGAGTGTATGAACAACACCATTAAACACGCAGTAATTGATGAAGGTGTTGCAGCTTTTGTGATGTCTTTAGCCTGTTGGAAGGGTCTATATTCGCCCATGTTGTTAAGATCTAGGACCATGTTGACTGCTTTTGATGGGACATATTTTCGGCCCCATGGTATACTTCCTTCTCTTGAGGTCCAATTGGGAGGGAATATTATGTCAATCGAGGTTGAGGTGGTTGATGCGCCCCTTGAATATAATATTCTACTGGGTCGTAACTGGATTTATAATATGAAATAGGTTGCGTCATCACTCTTCCAAGTTGTTTTTTTCCCTTTTGAGGGGAGGATTGTCATGGCCACGCAAAAATATTTTGATAATTTTGGTACGAAAAGCATCGTCAGGAGCTAATATCCCAATCATTGATAATTCTCAGCCGAAAAATGAGAATGTTGGGGTGGGAATGCATCTGTCATTGATGGGAACTTTCAAATTCTTATGATAGGTTCCAACCTTACTAAGTATTGAATCATCACCATTGAGTTTGACTCAATTTCACATTTCACATTTGGAAGATCCTTGGAATCTCCCTTCTCCGAGCACTTCGGATGAAGACTCTAGACCTACTAAGATGGACATGTCATTATCTACGATGGCAATTGCATAGTAGGCTAGTCTTGATCCCATTGTAGACCCTAGTCCTTTCTCTTCGCGAACGTAGGAGGACCCCTTTTCACTGCCTGCTTGGGACGGTTGCGTCATCACACTCTCATGATTTATTTGATGAAAATTTTCCTTCGAATGAAGCTATTCTCAAAGCCATGAGTGGTTTGGATGGGTCTAGGGCGGAGTTACACCATCGATATTACTTTCTCCCAGATCTTGAATGTATGGAGTGTGATGACTATAGGGAGATCCAGCGATAAAGTTTGTAGTCCCGTGATCCCACTAGGCGCTCCTGGTAAGTATGCCGAATGGAACATGGCTAATTTGTCTCCAACTATCCCTATCAACATTTCTTGCACTCCTGAAAAATTGAAAACATTTACATTGGGGCGAATAGTTCCCCTAATGAGATTGAAGCATACACCAAGCTCTTTAAATAATTTTGAGATGTTTTTTCTTGGTTGTATGATCAAATGTCAAGAATAGACCCTCGCATTATTGAACATGAGATTAAGACCTATCCGGATGCTAAACCTGTTCGACAAAGCTTACGTGTGATGAATCCCCATAAGGCACCCGCTATTAAGGAAGATATAGAGAAGTTGATTAAAGTTGGATTTATCTATTTGGTTCCCTTGATTGAATGGGTATCCAATCCCATTCCGGTTGACAAGAAACAGGGGACTATCCATGTGTGCACTAATTTTCGAGACCTGAACAAAGCTTGTCATAAGAATAACTTTCCCACACCATTCATAGATCATATTTTTGGATGAGTGTGCATGTAGCGAAGTGTTCTCGTTCATGGATGGATTTTCGAGGTATGATCAGATTCAGATTAAACTCGAGGATCAACATAAAACGAATTTCATTTGTCCTTGGGGTACGTTTTCATACCAAAAAATGCCTTTCGGCCTTAAAAACATTGGAGCTACTTTTCAACGGGAAATGACCTTCACTTTTCATGACCTTAAGCGGATTATTGAAGTGTATCTCAATGATTTAGCTACTCAATCTCGTTTGAGAGTGGATCATCCTGATCATTTATGCTTGGTTTTCAAAATATGTCATCAATATCAAATCTACTTAAATCCACAAAAGTGCATCTTTTGCATGAGAGTAGGTCACCTATTGGGGTTTATCGTGTCTAAGGAGGGCATTAGGGTCGACCCTTTAAAGATTGAAACAATACTTTGATTGTCTCCCCCACACAAGATTATACATATTCAGAGTTTTTAAGTGATGGATAACTTCTTGTGGAGGTTTGTTGTCAATTTTGCCAATTTGACCAAGGGTTTCATGTGCCTTTTGAAGAAAGACACTCCTTTTGTCTGGGATGAGAATGCCCAATACTATTTCGATTCTTTGAAGAAATCCTTGGCATCGCCCCCCATGCTTAGTCCACCTGACTATAGCCATGATTTATTATTATATGTGGTCACGTCTCAAGAGACGATTGGTATGGTTTTGGTTCAAGATGATGAGGGGATCCAAGAGCACGTTATCTATTATCTTAACCGAAAGCTCATTGGATGCAGAACTCCGTTATACTCAAGTTGAGAAGTTGGCTTTAGCTACTGTCCATGTGGTTCAACGATTGAGACATTACATACTCCTTCACCAGACTTTGGTTGTGGCTCACATCAATCCATTTTAGTTCTTGCTCACTAGACGTATGATAGGGTGAAAATACAATAAATGCATTGTGATTTTGCAAGAGTTCGATCTTGAGTTTGTTTTGGAGAAGTTGAAGATATCGTTTATTTTTTCGGAGCTCATATCAGATTTTCCTAGTTTGGATGAAGTCGAGGTTCATGCAGACTCTTTCGCGGATGAGCATATTTTTCTCATTTCAACTATCGACCCATGGTATGGGGATATTATCGTCCATTTGCAAACTTTGAAGGTTCCTCCTCACCTCTCACGAGATGAGCGTTGATGGTTACGTCATCTAGATAAGAACTACCTCATTGTTGGTAACACTTTGTATCGCCGTGGGGTTGATTCCATTTTTCGTCGATGTTTAACTCATGAGGAGGTTGAGGCTGTGCTAAATGATTTCCACAGAGGGGTGTGTGGTGGTCATTTATATGGGCTTTCTACAAGCCAAAATATTTTGAGAGTAGGTTATTTTTTGTCGTCGATCTTCATATATTTTGTCAATGTAGTCAAGCCATGCCACCCTTGCGAGGTGTTTGCACAGAATATGTGCTCACATCTTGCCCTGTTACATCTGATTATCATCGTTGGTCCCTTCACCAAGTGGGGGGTTTATTTTATGGATTGCAACCCAACTTCGGCTGGGGAGCATCATCACATTATAGTGGTTGTTTATTACTTCATGAAATGGGAAGAGGCTATGCCCACTATCAAAGCTGACGGTGAGACAGACGCGCATTTCGTTTTCACTCAAATTATCACCTGATATGGTATCTTGAGAGAGCTTGTCATTGAACACGGTAGGGAATTTCAGAACAAGATAATGGCTGAGCTATATTGGAGGTTGGGATATAATCTAGAGAACTCCTCTTCTTACTATCCTCAAGCGAATGGAGAGGTTGAAGCGGTGAATAAGTCACTTAAGTCCATTCTCCAAAGAACCATCACATAAAGAAAGAATAATTGGCATATCATGTTGTATCCTTCTTTGTGGGATTACCGAACCATGGTTGAGACTACCACCGGATTTTCTCCATATCAGTTGGTGCATGGGGTGGAGTCGATTTTATCGATTGAATGCGAAATCCCTTCTTTGAAGCTAGCCATAGAAATTTTTCCAGAAACTTCTAAGTTAGAGGAACGTCTGGTCTGCTTAGAGAAACTTAATGAGCAGCATCGAGATGACTTATTGGCTCTTGAAGTAAACAAGTGTCGTGTTAAGGCTCAGTATGATAAGTCTGTCCGTCCCCAGAAGTTTAGTGAAGGTGACTTGGTCCTCTTGTTTGACCAAGCTAGTGAACCGTTAGGGGCGGGAAGGTTCAACCCTATGTGGCATGGGCCTTACATAGTCAAACGAGTGTTAGAGAAAGGGGCCTACAAGCTAGTAGATTATGAAGACAGCTTTGGCGGAGCCTATAAATGGGCTCTATCTTAAAAAGTACTATGTGTAATTCTCATCCGACGCTGATATTTTGTATATTATTGTACAATTGCATAGTCACAATTTTGGTCTTCTCGTGGTGATCGAGTTTGTTGACTTGCTTCTGTTTGTTGTGGAAGATGTTGATAGAGTCTTCGGTATATGTAGGATACACTGACATTTCTATCTTCCACAATAAAAACTAATCTTCAACTGCTTGGGTGATCTATACGCCTACGGGTCAAGTTTTTTCTTCAGGAGGGGTAT
Source organism: Pseudotsuga menziesii (assembly GCA_001517045.1). Taxonomy (NCBI): domain Eukaryota; kingdom Viridiplantae; phylum Streptophyta; class Pinopsida; order Pinales; family Pinaceae; genus Pseudotsuga; species Pseudotsuga menziesii. Next base: position 37,283 of record LPNX011001548.1, on the reverse strand, counting down.
GTCTCCGGCCTTCATCGAACAAAATTGATGAATATAGTGTCATAATTGAGTTATTACGGGATGCCATTTCTCTCTGAATTCGATCTCTTGAGGTACGTCTTGACTCGCAGTTAGTGGTCTTACGTTAAATGGTGTGTGTCGTATTAGATATCCGACTTCATTATGAAGATTCTTGCAAGTAAGGTTGTTAGAACGACAATTTGAAGATATTACATACATTCACATTCCTAGGAACTACGATCATGTTGATGATTCATATGCAAATTATGTACTATATTGAAATTTGATACACATATAATGAAGCATTCACACATGTAAATATAAATAAACAATCATCATAAGTTTTTTTTCATTCAAAATATAGTCCATAAAGTGGTGTCATAGTACATAATTTCATGATACAAAATTGGGGCTTTCAAGCCACAAAAATATACTGCATGATCGATACGAAAAGTACATCAAGGCCTCTAAGCCTGTGGAGCATGGTGCTTATCATGAAAACACATGACAACCCTACCCAGCCATTTGAATAACCAAACCCATGCACGTGGTACATCTACTACCTGTCGCTGCATCACGTCAAGCAAGTCCTCGACTTGTGCCATGGGAACCCTGTGCGTCAATAGAAAAAGTTTGTGTGGATGTTTTGGAACGTCAGCTCTGCATCCACACCCACTATATCATCACCCCTCCCCCTTCGACGATGTCGAGGGAATCCGTTTAGCCTTCTAGGACCAACATCTATATGTACATGACCAATATTAGTGTGTGTCACCACCCAAAAACATGTTTTTTATTTCATTATAATAAAAAAATACAAAAAATTAAATAATTCTAAAACAAAATGAAGTCGGGATTGTTACCTATATCGCAATATGCATATCCTTGTGGAATAGGAATGTATGGATCACCACAGAATTCTATCCCTACATAGGGGTAGTCATCTATGGTTACATTCTGTTTGTGCCACCAATGGAAAAGGTTAGGTGGGTAGGGCATAGATACATGCCCTCCTCCTAACCATCGCATCACACCTGCTCATCGCAACTAAGATGGATTTTGAAGCCCATGTGGAGCAATAGATACTCCTGGGCTTAGGCTCGGTACATGCTCAAAGAAGAAGGTACTCAATATGCTGGAAAAACCGAAGTTTCTTACCCTTCCCAACTTGTAGTTCGTCAAACGTTGTTTCATGTTACCCAACATCGAGGTACTCCAATCATAGATAGTGGGCCTCATGCACTCAGCTGTATAAAACATTAGTGGCCTGGAATCCTGATGGAGAGATGCTAACCCAACGATCCTGCCCAATGCTAGTAGTATGGCCTTGAGGCCAAGGTTCTGAATGGATTTCACCGAGACCTGAATCCCAACCTTTTCTATGTATGGGAGGAAGTATACAACAATGTAATTCTCAATTTTTAGGCCACCTCCAACCCCACGAGCTCTCAAGTTGACCATCTTGCCTCGGCGAGATAGTCCAGTGATAAAGTGTATATCCTCAACCTCAAGGACAAGGGGCATCCCATCAATCTGAAAGGTCTCCATACCCAGATCCCAAAAATCCATAAGCATCCAGAGTAGTCTTGGTTTAGCTCTTAAGATACCAAGACACCAAAAATTATATAAGCCACATTCCCTCAAATCTTGTTGGGAATCCATATCACCTTGCACGACCCTATCCACATCTTTTTGTTCGCATTCATGCCACTCCAATACCATCCTGCAGAGAAACAAAAGAGTTTGATGAGTTTTCACCGTAGAATTTGGGTTGCATGGACTTGTACATGACTGTTTGCTAAAAACATGCGTGTATACACATAAATTGAAGGGTTTTCCATGTATACTCAACCCTATACGCGAAAATAGAAAGGTTTCTCGCGTGGGACGAAACGCCAAATTTGGGGTGCTTCAAAGTAAAAATTCAACCACTAAAAATTAAAATAAAATCATTAAAATGAAAGAGGGTGGGATGTAGAGTTACCTGGCTCAAACGACTCTTGGTTTCGTGGCGCGTAGCTCCCGGAATCAACGTGGGAAGTTTGTGGTTCAAATGCACTATGTGGGGTAAATATTTCAAATGGTATGGTGAAAATGTTTTTTTTACTATTTTATAGAAAAATTTTGAAAGTTTTACCCACTACTCTATAGTTTGGACCATTATTGACTATTCTGGACTCTTTTGGCCTAACGTTGTGGTGTAGGACCTAATTTGAGATTATTTTTACCGAGACTTTGACCCAATCATATCTATTACAGGTATAATTTCAAACTGGCATATAGGTTAGGACCACACATCCTCTTGCATTATGCATTGCCTTATGACCGTGTCACCTTGACTATAGATACAAACCCACTTTCATAATGTCATGAAACCTTCATGCTGCTATTAGAAGTGACATTATGCAAGTGGTAGAGCCTTCCCATTCATGGGTTCCCTATTTAGATCCCTCTTTGCAATTTGGTACCCATGTTGAGATTTCTCCACTAGGTTTGGGAGTCCCTTCTAGTCCTGCCATGTCCTTGAGAAAGAGATTCATATCCCTCTTGAACTTTGTGCTATCCATCTCCCATAGGAGCTCCCTTGTATATCAAGTTTTAATTGCATTTCATGCATTTTTCTTGCCTTATTGAAATTTATGTTGGCTTGCCACTTTAGAGTTATAAGCCATGTAGCCCGATATCGTCTCAATCCTAGCCAAGAAGAGCCTTTTATATATCCTTTGTAGCTTGATCATCCCTTACCACAAGGAGACCTTCCCCCGAGTGTCCTTATCCTACACATTCTTCCTTGCATTGAGCATAGGTATGTTCCACTGCTTGGAACTAGTTTGCTTTCCTGCGACACTCGTCTCCTCTTAGCTGTATACTATAAGAACTTTTATTCTTTTTCAATATTTCTAATTTGAAAAGTCGAAAACAAATAAAAAAACATAAAAATCCAGACGGGAAATGATATTACTTTTGGAAGGTGTCGAGTCGTGTCTCCTTCGAACATAGCATTGTATACCACATCCATTGGTTGGGTTATTATTATGACTTTAGGAGTTGTACTTGTTATTCTAAGTTTTCTCCACCGACTGGTTATTCTTTCAGTCCCTATGGAACCTTTGTCGATTCCTCTTGTGTCACAGAGAGTTTCTATTTTGCATGTCGAGTCTATGCTTCCTAGTTCAATCACCATTTACCTTACGCTCTTGTTCGAAGGAATTTTTAGCCTGAGTCGGTCATTCCTCAGTTATCTTGTCTTTGCATATCAGACATTCCCAATACAGTTACTATTTCGTGCACATCTTGTTCGTTTGAGTTCTTCCAAATTCTCTAGTGTTGTTGAGTACCTCATGTTGGTTGATGGGGGATGTCTCAATTCCCTCTTTCCAGTGGATTCCATTCCATCGACTTCAGATTTTTTATTCTAGAATAGGAGTCTAGAGTCCATTGAGTGCCTTGAGACCTGTATTCATTAGTGGCAGGTCCTCTCACCATTGACAGTTTTGGGAATACATCAATGTCCTTATCGATGGATTCTTTCAAGTGTTCGACCTCAACACATCTATTAACACTTGTTGGATTGCATTCTGTACCTTGATTCTCATTATCATTATCGGTGGGATGTCTCTTGTCTGTTAATGGTATACATCAATGACCGGTAATTAGATGATGTACCATCATGTTCGACCTCGACACCTTTATTCGCATGATGGGACATGTACCCGTAGTGGTTTGTGTAGAATACCTTCGAGCCTGGTGACATTTCATATATGCTACCTCTTTGATCATGCCAGTATTCATGAGATATTATCTCTCATGACCAGATTCCAGTATATTATCAGATATATTCATTCACTATCGAGATCTTATCCATTGTATATTGTACATGGTGATGACCACACATGACATTTGTATATCATACATATTCATGGCCATTGTACTCTTATGTATCTGGGACTGCTACATATATATTTGCAGTCACATGCTTAGATTTATCATTGTATTGTACTTATGAGTGGTTGGTTCTTCCAACTGGATCTTCATTACTCCACTTCTGGGATGGATATAATGTATTTCGTCCATCATGTTACCCCTCTGACCTCACACATTAGGGAGCATTTGTTATAGCTAATTTTACCACACTTGGTAGATCGCACCTTTATGGCCTTCCATGTCCCTCTGCAGACTCCTTGGATCCCCCTTGCTCAAGTTATACTTTGATGATCCAAGAAAATCCCTAAAAAAACATGTTTATTTGTATACATGACTTTTAATCCAATACCCGCGTGTACATGTATAATTTTAGCCAATACCCGCATACATCGAGAAATGTATATAAAAACAAAAAAAATTGGAGTTTTACTCTTTGAGTCCCAAATAACTTGACTCTTGGCCTTCCATATGCTTCGAAAATGCTCGAACTCGACCCTCCATTGTCTATTGGAGGGATATATATTGAGCCTTTTGGATGCATTGAAGAAGGAGAATCTTGGAGAGAAAGGAAACTATCGTTCATTGTTGCCTCACTTGTTTATGCTTGAGTCTACATCCCTTTGTCCCTTTGGAGCACACATTTCTGCTCTTCCCAAGCTTGCCATTTCCTTGTAAGATTTCCATTGAGATGGAGGAATGAAGTGGTAGAGTCTCAGGTGGAGGAATTAGTTTCTCTCTTTTGATGAGGCGCCGACAGAGTTTTTCACTGCTCTATCTCTGTTTATTAATAGAAATATCTATTTCTTGTCAATTTCATGTGTTTAACTATGAATATTTTTTCCATGTATGTAGTTATATTTTCTTATACATGATGGTTTATATATGCTATAGTAGGCCTAACACTTTGATATATAGCATGCTTGTCTTTTTTTCTATTGTTGAGAGTGAGTGTGAATAGAAGCGTGTTGTAAAAGCTCAACGGGGATCTACATCAACCATCCGGAATAAGGTACGCTTCATATCCCTTAGTGCTAGATGAATTTTCTTCTCTTGCATATTGGAATGGATTGATTTGTGTCATTTAGTCTGTTGTGGTCTACCCCAAGCCATAGGAAGTTTCTTTCCATAACAAGATGTTCATTCCTAAGGGAGAGATAACAAAAATTATAACAGAGGTCGATGCCTCCAAAGTGGCAAGTCATTTTGGTGTTGAAGAAATAACAACCAAATTTCAAATCTAGTATGTATACTAGTCCATAATGGAATGTAGCTCATTTCATTAGAAGATGCATACTCTTCTATGATGGTGACCCAATAATATAAATCAAGACTTAGAATCCCCTTACTTGGACCTAATATTTTGTAGTGGAATATCTCCATGGAATTTTCCAAGAATCAAGGGGGAATATGACTATCTTTGTGTGGTAGTGTACAAATTTCATAAGATGTGCACCCTTATTCTAGCATGCAAAAATATCATCAAGGGAAAACATGAAATTATCTTGTTTTTTTTTAGGGTTTGGGTTTTCTTTGGGATATCAAGGGGCACAATGTCTAATAAGGATATGATATTTCTTAGTTCTTTTGAATTTTGACTACACTCTTGGAGAAGATGGATATCAAGATAAAGAGATTGATAATTTTCCATCCACAAACAAAGGGTAAAAAAAATGGTGAACCTGACATTGGTTTATATATTAAGTGGTCACAATCAAAAGTGTCCAAATACCTAGGATGGGAATTTGATCTACATTCAACACTCTTATAATAGAGTAGTCCATACTTCCACTAGTATGTATTCTTTAGAAACCTACTTTAAATATTTCCTACCTTCACCTTTAGATGTCCTATATGAGAAATAGAGGAGAAATGGAAGATTCCATATTAGGAATACTAAAAGATGAATAATTTATAGATAATATCTGATCGGTTTCTATTGATTAATTCACATGAAAAGTACAATCCCATGCATGATCAATGTAGGATTGAGAAGACATTCAAGGTAGGATGTTGAGGTGCCAAATTTATTTTCTCAACTTCTTACTAGAACATGAAATCAAACATGAACCAAGTTGAAAGATGTACCCTACAATAGACCTTATATCTAAAGCATCTGTTACCCAATTAGAATATGTATAAACAAGAAGTGAAATCGTATACCTGCTAGAATAGAAAACACCATAACGCATTATCCCCTGTAAATATCTGAGAATCTTCTTTATTGCTTTCCAATGACTTTAAAGAGATTTTTTCATAAACCTTGAAACCATGTTGACTACAAAAGAGATATATGGTTTGTTGTGTCAAATAGATTAATCTCCCCACAAGTTGATGATACAAAGTGGCATCAACAAGAGGATTGTCACAATCAACAATTAACTTAACATTGGACTAGAATAGCGCAGGTGAAGGATTGCAGCCACTCATATGAAACCGATAAAGTAAATTTGTTGCGTACTTAGGCTGAGAAATAAATAATATACCATAATCCATATGCCAAATACGTAGACAAAAAAATATGCAATAGGCCTAAGTCGGTCATTTCAAATTGCATTTTAAAATTATTCTTCATTTCTTGCATAAATACAAGCTGCTTGCTTGTGATAATATGATCATCCACATAAATACAATTATTAGAACATCATCATCAAATTTCTTCAAATATATATTTGGATCATATACACACCAATTAAAACCATTCTTCAAGAAATAAGCATCAATTTTATCATACCAAGCTCTAGGTGCATGTTTAATATCATATAAATACTTGTTCAATTTGCATACCAAACTTGATGTTTCAACAGTAATAGAACTAGGTGGTTGTTGCATATAAATGCCTTCATGAAGATCACAATTCAAAAATGCACTCTTGATATCCATTTTGTGTATTTCCCATTGATAAGATGCAACAAGAGAAATAATAGTTCTTATAGTGCTCATGTTAGAAACTGAAGCAAACATTTCAGTATAGTAAATACCTTCTTGTTGAGAGAATCCTTTTTCTACTAACCAAGATTTATGTTTTTCCATTTGTTTGTCTAAGTAAACTTTGTTTTTTCTTACAACCAACTAAATTATTTTCAGGAGGAAGAGGCACATGAGTCCATGTCTTGTTTTTAATTAAAGAGTAATATTTAGTTGTCAACGCTTTCTCCCATTCATGTTCATTTTTAGATTGGGAATAATTAGAGGAATCATTTGTGGCACTTGCCAATACTTTATTCATAAGATAAAATCAGATCTAATTCGACGAGTATCAAAAGGAATACTACTCTAAGATTCTGTGGTTTCAAGAGTTTTTCAGGCCCAAATAAGAAGAGTAGTGGTAGAAACCACACTAGTATCTTCCGAACATTCAGATGGATCACTTGAAGAAGAAGGTGAACTAGTATCAAAGGTAGACACATGAGGAGAAAAAGGAGTAACAAAGACAGGAATAACATAACGTGAAGAAAAATTCAAGGTAACATGAGATTCAATAAACTCATGAGGAGGAGAGATTTAATTTAATTGAACATCTCTCCTAATCATAACACCTTGGGTAGATGGATCAAACAACTTGTATGCTTTAGATTCCTCACAACAACCAATGAAAATACATTTGTCAGACTTGATTTCTTACTTTTTATGTTTTTAATCCGAGATATGAGCCCAACATTCATTGCCAAATACCTTAAAGTTACTAATATCAAGTTTTCTTCCATTCCATTTTTCCTTGGGAGTGACCTGCAAAATTGATTTAGTATTGATTCTATTCAATAAATAGTTAGCACAACAAATATCATTAGCCCAAACATGTTTATGTAATCTTTTAGGATAAAGCATACATCTAGCCATTTCAACCAAAATTATATTCTTTCTTTTAACTACACGTTTTGTTGAGGTGTATAAGGAACAATATTTTGATGTTGAATACCATGCTTAGATAAATATGCATTATATTCCTTTTTAGTGAATTCCCCCCAGTATCAGTTCTCAAAGTCTTAATACTTTTACTATATTCTTTTTCAACCATGGATTTAGAATCTTGAAATATACCAATGGTTTCATTTTTATGCTTCAAAAAATAAACCCAATATTTGTGACTATAATCATCATTAAAAGTAAGAAAATAGACAGCATGATCCAAAGGATGAGTTTGTAGAGGACAACAAATATCACTATAAATTAGTTGCAATTATTCTTTAGCAAACTATTTCTTAGATTCCTCTTCCTCCTAACAAAAAATACATGCAGTCATTTCTTGGAAAAATTAACTTTGTGAGGAGGTTTGAGTTTTGTTGAAAGGTTAATCCTTTATAGGATATGATCAAGAAGGATGTTGTGTTTAAATGGTATAAGAAAGAAAATTATTCATTATTTTCCATGAAATAAGCGATAACACAAGATCCCCCTTGATGAGTCCCAATTTGACAATGAGTTTATTCTTTACAAAATTGTTTCTAACATATCTTATGCAATAGTTTTGAACCAAAAGAATACTGAGGGATTTGAAGTCCTAGTTTCTTTTATGAGTTTTGGACAACAAGGAGCATAATTGAGTTACCCAAAAGTAGATAAATTTTTTTTTGTTGCAATCTTCGAGGCTGTGAAACATTTTCAACCTTACCTTACTAAGTCTTACACAACAGTTATAGTGCCATACCTTGCAGTTAGAAATTTGTTGGTGAAAAATGACTTAGGGGAAAGGAGAGCTCACTAGACAACTGCTCTTTAGGAGTATGACTTGGAAATTAATCCAACAAATATTTTCAAGGGATAATGGATTTGCAAGATCGCAATAGAAGCCAAATTTTCTTAGAAAGATGAAGTGGGGTGAGAAAATGAAGCCATCATGAATGGAAGTGAAATCCACTAGATCCCTATTCCCATAGATTCATGGTACTATGAATTGAATTATTACTCACCCGTGGTAGTGCCCCATCATATTTGGAATCTCAAAAAAAGAGAGCTTTGATGTTAAATTTCACTTGCTTCGATCCAACTACAATAGAATATTGTTTCGATCCAACTACAATGGTATCTTGTTAAGGTGCTTAGAAAAATATAATGCAAAAAAGGTTTTATTAAAGCTACATAATGGTCCCGTTAGAGGACATTTTGGAGGAGATATAATCATTCATAAGGTTCTCCAATCATGATTCTGTTGACCAACATTGTTCAAGGATGTACATGCTTATGCTAGGAAATGTTCAATCTGTCAGAAGGCAACAAGGAGAGAGAAGAAACTAGCCTTCCTCTTCATCCTGCTTTAGTAGAAAACATGTTTCAACAATGGGGATTGGTTATAATTAGGGAAATTAATCCCAATTCTTCTTAGATCCACAAGTACATCTTAAAAAAAACATATTATTTCACCAAATGGACCAAAGATGTTACTCTAAAGATAATAAACAAAAAATAAGTGATATATTTCGTTTAATATAATATCTTTACCAAATTTGGTGTCCCTACTTCTTTGGTTTTTGAAAATGATAAATATTTTTCACCATTGAAGTTAATAGAATTTTTCTTAGAGAAGGGTATTAATATTAAGTATGTTGCTGAATTAGCCTCAAGGGAATGGTGTTACAAAATCCACCAATAAAAACTTAATTCATATCCTCAAAAATATTGTGGTTGATCATCAAAGATATTGGCACAAATCCTTACCCAACACTCGCTAGGATGATAGGGTGGCACCAAAAATTTCATTAGGAAATTCCCCTTTCTTTCTAGTTTATGGTAAAGATGTCAATTTACACCAAATATCTTTCTACCCTCTCTTTAATTGCCTCAATCCATTAGGAAAACCGATTGTCGAATAATGCAACTGAGGATTAAGAATCTATTGAGACTTGAAGAAAAGAGGGAAAAGGATAAACAAAATCTTAGTGAACATCAACAATGAGTAAAACGCTAGTTTGATAAGGTCTTTGTAAACAACAAGAGGATTCAAGTAGGATACCTAGTCTTGAAATGGAATAAATTCAATCAATCCAAGGGGAAACACACAAAGTTTCAACAATATTTGCTTGGCCCATTTGAGATTGAGGAAAATATTGGCCAAGGAAATTTTTGACTTAAAACCTTAGAGGGGAGGGTTGATTATATGTTGGTCAATGGTGAAATCCTTATGAATGATTTCTCCTAGCCACTTTTATGATCTAGTTTTGTAGATAGTAGTTTCCATTTCAAATTTTTTTTGTTAGGTTTAATTTGCACTTTCTGAATGTGTTCTTTGTTAGTTATTTTTGTTTCTTTTGATTCAGTTAGTTTGGTTACTTTTTCTGTAATAACTTCTAATTTAATTTTGAATGTGGACACCTTGGTTGGTTTAATCTCTTTGGATCAATGTTATTATGATTGGTTTCTATTTTGGTTACTAACCTTTTACCATCTGAAAGAATAATTTGACTTTATTATGTGATTTGAAGTCTTTAATAATTGATTTATGTAACCTTAAATATCTTCGAACTAAATACTTAACCTATTCAATTATTTTGAATGACATGGAAATGGGGAGCCTAGGACCAACAATGAGACCTTGGGATAGACAAATCCTAGAATTCTAGATAATTGTTGAAGTTACGCATTCCAAGAAAAAAAACAAAATTTGATTTGAATGTGATGTACTCATCTCCATGGTGTTACTCTCATAAATGTTTGGGGATTACATGTGAAACTACGTATACTTGGCTCTAAATTTATTTCAGGTATTCTCTAAAATCTCCATCCACCACACACTAAAATTCCAATTATACTATGATTTTAGGTGGTATACACATGGGTGCAATGCAGTATGATGATTCTAGCAAATCAAAGTGACTCTTAACCCCATCCCATGCCTTTAAGGGGCCTATCAATCTGATCCTCGGTCCCTAAAAATTCAGAAAGCATAAAATAATCTCAAAAGAGAAAATTTAGAGAAAATACATAATTATATATTCTTATCAAATGGTTTGGGACTAGAGCATTCACGTAAAAAGGGTTGTAAGAGGTAACTGTGTCGACGCTATGGATGTAAATTTTCCTTTAATATTCAAACTAGGGCTAACAGTGCATGTAATATCTCTACCGATAACCACACATGGATATCTCTTATAGTATGCAGTGGAATATAAAACTGAGAAATAAATCACAACATCACATCACAATAATGACACAATTATTTTGGGTATGGAAACCCCTAGAAAAACCCAAGATGGGAAAACCAATGCAACAGTTAGATATAGATTTTATTATGAAAAAATATGGAATGTTACAATCACTGCAAATTCACCCAAACCTGGCAAATGAAGTACCCTATAGAATCACTGGGTAAATCCTAGCTGAACCTCAACACCCTCATGTGTGAGTGTACGAACCAACTATATGAAGTTTGGTGATCTTGTTGCTCGTTCCTCCGTCTTCCCGACTAAATCCTTTGTCAGAATTTCTACCCCTATCTGTATCTTGTCTCTCTCAAAATACAAGTGTGTGTCCTCTCCACCAATTGATCTCTCTTTTATAACTTTAGGTAAAACAAAAACCCTAATTTCACTTTCACTTTAACTAGTGTTTCACTAAAGTTAATTTAGATCACTTTAATTTATTTTCCAATGTAAACTTAGGAAAAGTAAATTAAATACAACTGGTTTCCCAATTTAAGTCTTCTGCATGTAAGAACACATGCATGCAGGAAGACCTTCCTTGTTGCTGCTAGTATAACACTCTCTCTCAACAAGGAATGGATTTAGTAGTAACCCCAACTTATCCCTAAACTTCACAAAAATCTGTCTGCAAAGTGACTTGGTGAAAATGTCCGCCACCTGCTCATCTATATGTATGTACTCCAATCGAATGGTTCCTCTCTGAACATAATCTCTCAAGAAGTGGTACCTGATTTCTATGTGTTTTCTCCTGTCATGGAACACTAGATTCTCAGATAGCCTGATTCCACTCTGATTATCACAGTGAACTACTATAGCCTCTAGCTTACACTCGAACAACCCTGCAAGTAACTTCCTCAGCCACATAACCTCACAAGCATCCATGTGCTCATCATTTTTCGATCTCAATGCAAATGAATTGTACTTCCTGGTGAACCAAGAGACAAAATATGATCCAATGTTGAAACAGAAACCTGAAGTACTCTTCTGGTTCTCTACACATCCTTCCTAGTCAGCATTTGTGAAATTTTCTAACTGTACACTCCCCCTGCGCTCATAAACCAATCCATACTCCATTGTTCCTATGATGTAGCGAAGTATGTGACTAGCAACCATCCAATGCACTCTTAGAGGGTCCACCATGAATTGACTCAAATATTTGACTGAAAAGATGATGTCTGGTTGAGTGTTGACCAGATATATAAGTGATCTGATAAGCTGACAATACAAGGTAGGATCAAATCCGTCTGACCTTGATGCATCAATATTCCTCTAGTTGGAAACTAGAGGTATGGCCATAGGCTTGCAATACTCCATCCTGAATCTCTTCAATATCTCTACTGCATACTTCCCTTGTCCAATGAATAAGAATCCATCTCTAAACCTCCAATCCTAGAAAGTAATGCATCAACCTAAGGTATTTCATCTCAAAATCTACTGCAATATTGGACTTGTAGTCTCCAATAAGCCTCTCATCTCCTGTAAGAAAGAGATAATGCACATATAGGACCAGTATAAGAGGAACCTCAACTACAAGAAGTACAGGTTGTGGTCATCCTCACTCTATTGAAATCCCATCTCCCATAGATAACTGTTGTTAGAGGAGCAAGTCGGTATGCCGACTTAGTCGATCAGCTGACTAAGTCGGTCGACAGACTAAACTAGATATTAGGTCGGCCACCTAAGGTCGTGTCGGTTCACCAAACCGACAGGTAGTTATTTTGTAACTGTTTGTAAATCATATATATTAGGCTGTTGAGCCAGATGAGAACTCGGTTCAGTTCTCTGTATTGTATGGACCCACTCATGTTAATATAATATGTTATTTCCTCTACTTCTTCTTATCTCTTATCTCTATTATGTATGTATGTTTTGGTATGTATTATTGGTAACCTTAGGTGATCTGTGATATTAAAACATTGGTTCCGTTTCCAATAGTACATGTCTAAAATGTATGCAAACAGATGATATCAGAACAGGAGATTAAGGACTGGTGGGAACGTAAAGTTGCAAATTATTTGTAGAATTACGTACGAAGAAATAGATTAACGACCGTACAAGCAAAAGCAATATTCTTTATAGAGACACATGAGAAGTTTGTAGAATCAGTGCCCCAACTTTTGAAGAAACTCCTGGATGAAAAAGCCGGAAGGGACTAAAGATCAATAGTTTCTAGAAAAAATGATTCTTGGGGGAAAAACAAACTTGTCGGAGTGGTTCGAAAAAATCGTCGACGAATTCTGCGAGGAACAAGCAGTAGAAGAAAGGAATTCAGTGGAAACCATCAAGAAGAAATTCTACATAGACCTCATCGAGCAATTCTTGTGTTCCTTACCGACCTTACTGTTTAAATTCCTAATCGAGAAGGGAGTAGGTCATATTGTTGAGCCTCTTCCATCACTTCGCGGACCGCCTTTAAACACTAATTGGGTGGAAAAACAAAAGAGGTGGGAAAGCAGTGACAGTGATTCCGACATGGGTCATAGGTCAACACACATTCCTCTATATGAGGGTGATGAGGACCCCAGACGACATTGGTTTGTATATGAGTCGACTTGGGAGGCTAACCAAGTTACAAATGAAGACAGATAGATGGCGCAATTCGTTGGTGCCTTGAGGAAAAGGGCATTAACTTGGTACATGACCTTTTCTGAAAGACAACCCTGAGCAACCAAAGCCAAGATTAAAGCACAATTTCTATCATTTTTCAAAACTCCAGATGCAAAACATCTGGCTGCAAAGAAACTAAAAACAACATTGCAGAAGCCAGGAGAAACTATCCACGATTATGATAAATGTTGGAAATACCTTCTTATCCAATTGGACTATGTTATTGATGAACAATTATAAATCCATTGGTTTCTTGTAGGCTTATCTCAGAAAATCTGCCGACACATAAGTCTGGAGACATTCAAGTCTTATGAATATGCGCTTACAAAATATCTCCAAGTGGAAATGGATGAGGACATACCAACATACTCCACCGATCACAGACTAGAAGAACAGATTGAGATCGTGCATAAGTCTCTAAAAGAATTAAACCTCAAAGGTCAGGACATCTGGTGCATGAAGTGCTCAACGTTCGGACACTCAAAAGACAACTATCGACATGAAACCACCGACAGGACGTTCGATTCGTACAAACAAAATGTTTTTGCGACATTTTCCAAGAGCATGGAGACCACTCGACAAAAGATTGCCCGTTCAACATAAAGAACAGCAAGGCATCTTGGTGTGCAATCTGTGAAACAAAGAATCATAACACGGTCGACTACCATCTGAACCTAAAGAACCGACAGAATTATCATGCAGTCTACCATACCACTGCAATTGCACAAAATAATGAGCAAAACAACTTACCAAACGATCAGAACAATGAAAGATATGACAGTCGAAGATATGAGCGCCGGTATGACAATCGACATGGAGGCTACAGAGGTCGAGGTCAATTCTCTGGAAATTGAGACAACCGACCATGTTGACCCATCCAATGCTTTAAATGTTATAAGGAGGGACATCAGCATGTAGACTGTCCATACAAGGACCGAACTGACCTCAAATTTTGTACTCATTTCGGAGTAGGGGATCACTCATTAGAGGATTGCCCTACCATGCTGGAAAAAATAAATAAAAAGAAAAATGTTAATGTCTTGTCATGCGTGCAAAAAAATGATGTACTAAATACAAAGAATTTGCACATTGTAACCTGACAAGGGACAAAAACAGGAAGTGATAACCCAAGAATCAACAAAATAAAAGAGAAAAATGCCTACCCTGATCCACTTAAAGAAAAACAAACATATAAAGAGGAAACAAATGTATTCAAAGAAATTACACGGCAAGAAGAGGCTAATCAAAATCGACATAACACAATAAAAGAATTAATACAACTCATACAGAAAGATAACTCAATATCTCAGTTCATCGATTTGCTATATGAAATAAAACACAACAACATCGAAAAAACAAACAAAGAATATCTACAGTTTAAATAAAAAAGATAAAAGTGCTGCCGACCCACTTGTCGACCTAGAAATTGAAGGATACCATGTCTGACAAGTTGTACTTGACTTCAGATCACAAGTAAACATCATGACTCATGACACTTGGGAACAACTGGGCAAACCTCGACTACATGAGTCAGGTATATACCTAAAACTAGTCGACCAGGGCCTAATTGAACCTATTGGAGTCTAGAAAAATGTTGTTACAACTATAAAATGAATCTTGACCAAAGTTGACTTCGAAATCATTGACCCTAAGGAAGGATCTAGTTCCTTCCCATCATGAGTCGGTTGACCTTGGGGTAGAAAGATGAAAGCATCGATATCCCTAGACAAAGAGAGAATCAAATTAAAAGGAAATGGAAAAAAGGTCATTGTACCTATTCATCCATCCCAAGGAGAACCTTGGGTAGAACCTATTGACGAAGAAGTTGATATCCAACAACTTTATCAGATACAGAATAATGAAGATTACACAGAACCTAACACATATGGTGAACTCTACTTAGGTAATCAAGACTTAGTCGGTTATAATTCAGACGCAGAATTATATGATTGGGAAGTCAAGAACTACGAAACACAAGCAAGAGGGTGTTGGACTATCCAAAAAGTACAGAAAAAGCCCACCCAACAGTGCTTCATAGTGTCCATTGTCCCAAAAATATTTGAGAAGAAAATTAGGGAATACCCTACTTTAAACCCTACAAATGTAAATACTACACAAATACCAAGATGCAAGGAAAGAGATCACCAGTCATGCATGTAGAACAAGTTTCCAAAAATATTGGTGAACATGGTCGACTACAAACTTTAGTAGAAACTTTTACAGGACAAGCTGCTAGATTGTGGGATACCCAAGAGACAAGACTGCAGACCTAGACAACAGCTTCAACTTACTTTGTAGAAAGGTTTGGAGGAAAGAAGTTAACCAAATAGGATCAGATACCTATATTCATTCCAAGGACAGAATCCAGAAGATCATATCAAGACATGTGAAAAGGAATGGAGAAGACTTAGGTACAAGGATGAACGAGCATGGCCACACCTATTTCCATTAACCCTCTCCAACTTACCAAAAAAATGGTATAAAATGGAAGAAGCTAGGGGTGAAAGCTTCCTATGGCATGAACTCAAAGAAAATTTTATTAAAGATTTCAACGTTATACCACAAAATGAAAATTTGGTCAAAACAAAGAAACAGATTAAAGAATTTATACAACCGACAGAAAATAAACTTCTAAAAGACAACCACGGACAATGAATTGTAACAATATACAAACCGGGACAATACCACACTCAACAAGACTACAGTTAGAAGACGAAAATATAGAAGGAAAAATCTTTAGATGGAATTAAACCATGTCGAAACAACCAAACCTATTCACACAGTGTTTAAAGTTGAAACAACCGATAAGGAGGAATCCGATCGAATGACTGCCGCTGACTTCCCTGCCACATTCTCCCAATTTCAAGAAGGAAGTCGACCAATAAATGAAGCGAAAGCACCAGAATGGCTAGATGCTAAATTCAAAACTAAAGAATTCAACATCTCAAATGATGATCGACCAAAAATGGCAAAGATTGGAGACTACTGGAGTGAAGAGCAGGCAACAGAGATAGTGAACTTACTAAAGGAGTTCCAGGATGTATTTTCCAGAGACTATAAAGACCTCAAAGGCTTAGTCCATGAAATGGGTGAAATGAAAATCGACACTAAACCTGATGTTCGACCTGTGAAGAAAAGGCCATATAAGCTAGCTCACAAATACAAAGAGATAGTCAAAAAGGAAATTGATAACATGCTTGCAGCGGGCATCATCTACCCTATTGACCAATCAGAATGGGCAAGTCCAATGGTAGTCCAACCTAAGAAACATGATCCGACCAAACTAAGAATTTGTGTCAAATTCATAGAGATAAATAAAGTGACACTGACAGACCCATTTCCAACTCCTTATGCAAATGAAATATTAAATGAGATGGCAGGACATGAATGCTACTCATTTACAGATGGATTCTCATGTTATAACCAAGTGCCAATAGCTAAAGAAGATCAGAAAAAGACAACATTTGTATGTGAATTCGGCTCATTTGCTTACAAGGTTATGCCTTTTGGATTAAAGAATGCACCTCCAGTATTCTCTAGAATCGTGGTCAAGACATTCCAAGAGTATATTTACAAAACCATGGCAGTATACTTTGATGATTGGACAATATACTCCATGTTAAAAGATCATTGCAAGTGGTTAAGACTTATGTTGGAAAGATGTCGACAAATCCAGTTAGCCCTAAATATCAAGAAGTGTATATTTGCCACCCCCACAGGGATATTGCTAGGACACATTGTTTGTAAGGAAGGTATTAAGGTTGACTTTGCAAAAATCAAAATTATCCTCGACTTAAAACCACCAGTGAACTCAAAACAAGTTAGAGTGCTACTAGGTCATACAGGCTATTATAGAAAATTCATAAGATATTATTAAGATATGACCTATGCACTAGAAGAACTATTAAGGGAAGATAAAGAGTTCGAATGGACATAAGAGTGCCATATATCATTTGAAAAACCAAAAAGAAAATTAGTCGAAGCACCAATCCTAAGGTTTCCAAACTGGTCGATCAAATTCCATGTTCATATTGATGCATTAGGTCTAGCAATAGGAGCAATCCTAACTCAACCAGGAGATGATGGAATGGATTATCCTATAGTTTACAGTAGCCAAAAATTAAACAAGGATGAAATAAATTATTTGACAACAGAAAGAGAAGCATTAGGAATGGTCTTTGCACTACAAAACTATCGACATTATCTTCTAGCTAACCCATTTATATTCTATACTGACCATCAGGCACTTAAGTACCTTGTCAAGAAACCTCTACACCACAGAAGGATTTGTCAATGGCTAGTTCTATTTCAAGAAGTCGAATTCGAAGTTGTTGTCAGACCAAGTAAGTTAAATGTCTGTCTCGACCATTTATCCCGAATCGACACAGGAGAGGAACTGACAGGAGTCGAAGATGAGTTACCTGATGCACATCTATTTCAAATAGAAGCAGTCCTAGCAGAGTTAGAGGAAATAGCTCAATTCTTAGAACATGGACAAGCACCAGAAGGAATGAGTACAAAGAAGAAACAAATCCTAGCTATGAAGGCTGCACCATACAGTCTTATAAATGGATTTATTTACAAAATGGGATTAGATGACATCCTCAGAAGGTGTGTACTGGAACATGAAAGAGACAACATTATGCATGAATCACATTATGGACCTACATGAGGACATTTCCAAGCAGACACAACTGCAAAGAAAATCCAACAATCAGGGTTATAGTGGTTGACACTTTACAAAGATTGCAAAAATTTTGTAAGTCAATGTGACAGATGTCAACGACTAGGTCGACCCCTGCCTAACACAAAAATGCCTTCGATATCAGTAAACCCAAGTTTGACATTCAAAATTTGGGCCATATATTTCGTAGGACCATTTCCTATACCAACAAAAAGGATAGGTGCAAGGTATATCATAACTGCAGTCGAATATGTGACCAAATGGGCAGAGGTAGAACTTGTCGACACATGTTCCAGTGAGATAGCTGCTAAGTTCATCTATGAAAATATCATTACCAGATTTGGATGTCCATTAACCTTAATCAATGATCAGGGAACACACTTTATCAATAAAACTATCAAAGCCCTAACTGACCAGTTCCAAATCGACCATCGTCGGAGTACAGTATACCATCCTCAGTCGAATGGAGCAATTGAAGCATTTAACAAAACATTAAAAAAAGGTTTAACAAAAATATGTAATGCTGATAAGTACGAATGGGATGAGAAGATACCTGCAGTACTATGGGCATACAGAACAACATATAAGCACTCAACCGACCAAACCCCCTTTCGTCTAGTTTATGGACAGGAAGCAGTAGTTCCACTACACTTCTGACAACAGACACCTATTATTGCAGAAATCTTACATGTCGATGTCGAACAAGGAATAAAGGACCGACTATTGCAACTAATTAAACTAGAAGAACATCGACTACTCGCGATGCAACATCAAGAAATCCAGAAACAACAACAAAAAGCATGGCACGACATAAACATCAAGAACAAAAACTTGTCGGTAGGAGACCTTGCTTTACTATACAATAGTCGAGTAAAAGGAAAACCTAAAAAGCTACATACAGAATGAATGGGACCCTACATTGTTGAATAGATACATACCAACGGATCACTCCGACTAAGGATGTTACAAGGCATAGTATTTCAGAAACTCGTTAATGGAGCCCGACTAAAATGCTACAGAAACTAAAAATAAACATATTGAAATATATATATATATATATAATGACCATAATCATTAGAAAAAAATTATAAAAATATACAAAACCCAAAAAGAAAAATAATACTGTTATACGCAGAAAAATATGACAGGAAATCACCACTTCGACAACCGACATCATGCCTATCGAGATAAAACCATCGACATTCAGAAAATACTGCAGAGTTGGATATATTTCCAACATCACTTAGCCGTGATGGCCCCAGCAATTGTCGAAGTCTGCGTGCAGAAAAGACCAACAATCAGACGTCATAGCCCATGAAGGACAAGCACGAAACAAACGACTACTTAGACAGGCATTTTTTTTGGTACCTCCCTGTTTATTCGGGACGAAGAAACGTGTTGTTCATGGGGGAGATGTTAGGGGATCAAGTCAGTATGCTGACTTAAACGATAGCTGACTTAGTCTATCAGCCGACTAAGTCGATCGGGCGACTAAACTAGAGATTAGGTCGGCCACCTAAGGTCATGTCGGTTCACCGAACCGACAAGTAGTTATTTTGTAACTGTTTTTAAATCATATATATTAGGCTGTTGAGCCAGATGAGAACTTGGTTCAGTCCTCTGTATTGTATGGACCCACTCATGTTAATATAATCTGTTATTTCCTCTACTTGTTCTTATCTCTTGTCTCTGTTATGTATGTATGTTTTGGTATGTATTATTGGTAACCTTAGGTGATCTGTGAGATTACAACAACTGTCCATCCTCGAGTACCATGCTTGAGGTTCCTGATTGAGTCTATAAAGAGATATTTGCATCTCGCATACATGCATCTTCGTGTTCTCCACATTAAACTCCTCTGGTTGCTCAACTTATACCTCCTCCTCTATCACTCCATTGAGGAAGGTAGTATTGACGTCCATCTGATGGACTCGCAAATCCATATCAGCTGCTAGTGAGATAATGGTCCAATTAGAAGAATATCTGGAAATAGGGGTGAAGGTCTCCTCGTGGTCAATACCCTCCTTCTATGAAAATCTCTTTTCCACAAAGCATTCCTTATACTTTTCCACACTTCTATCTGCTACATGCTTCACCTTGTAGATCCATCTGTATCCCACCACCTTTTTCCCTTGTGGCCTCGGCACAACCTCCCATACATGGTTTTTCATAATGGATTCATACTCCTCAATCATATCCTTTTGCCACACATAATGTTGTGCATCCTCCCCGAATCTGGAAGGTTCATATTTAATGAACTCTGTCATCAGTGCCATGTAACTAAGCCTCTCTAGTGGTACACTCCATCTAAAAGATATCTGTGGAGGATCTACCTTCTTGGAATCCTGCACTGTAGAACTAAACTACTTAAGCCTTGGCCTAGTGTCAACCTGTTGTGTCTACTGGATATCTGTCTCCTACTACAGCTCATCCTTCAAGTCAATGACTATAGGATCTTGTCCACCTAACTCCCTCTGATCACCAGAAACTATGCTGTGTGTCTGTACCTGTACTTGTACATATGGCTCATCCAACTTGACCCCGGAATCATGCAATGGTTCTACTCTACTGGTAAGTCTAGAGATCTTCGTAAGGCGCCGTCCTCATTGAAATGGACATCCATGCTCACAATGATCCTCTTGCGAGAAGGAATGTAAAATTTGTATGCCTTCGAAGTCTCATTGTATCCAACAAGTAACCCCTTCTCTCCAGAAGGCTCCAGCTTCTTCCTATTGTCAGCATGAACATGACAATAAAAGACATTGTCGAATATGTGAATGTGACTCACATCTAGCCTGGTTCCTATGAAGACCTCCTATGGTGTCTTCCTCCACAGAGTTGTGTGGGGACAACTATTCTGAATGTATACTGCAATCCTGTATGCCTCGACCCAGAGGAATAGTGGTAATCCCTGATCAAATAGCATGACCTTGGCTGCTCCAACCATAGTCATGTTCTTCTGGTATGCAACTACATTTTATTGTGGGGTATGGGGCACAGTGTGCTCCTTCTTTATCCCCTCAGCTGAAAAATACTCCATGAACTCATTGGAGGTGTACTCACCCCTGTTGTATGTCCTCAACACCCGAATATTTTTCCTGTTTGGTTCTCCATGAGAGTTTTGAACTCTTGGAACCTCTCAAATACCTCTGACTTGACCTTTAGGAAATAGATATAGGTATTCCTGGAATAGTCATCAATGAAGGTTACACAGTAACTATAACCACTGAATGAATGGACACTCATAGGTCTGCATACATCAGAATGCACCGAGCCTAAGGGCTATTTAGAATTGTGCTCACTCTGTGGGAAAGGCTTCTTGATTTTCTTCCCCAAAGCACAACCCTTGCAGTGGTTATGCCTTTCCTCCTGTACCTGAGGAACTCTAATGACTGCCTGTCTCAAATGCTTTAGTTCTCCATGGTGTAAGTGTGCCATCCTCCTATGCCACAACTCACCCTGACAGTTGTTTTCATTGCTGACTAGAGTCTTTGTAGGCTCAAAAGTGTAGTCTGTACACTTTCCCGCTCCTCCTTCCAATCACTCGATCCAAGCTCCTATCTGACCCCTTGGGCCTGATATATACTCTATGGTCACAAAAATTTACATGATATCCCTTGTCCTCTAGAGTGGAGACTGATATAAGGTTCTTGGTCAATCCTGGAACATACAACACATCAACAAAACTGAGGGGTTTTCTAGGCTTCCTCTGAAATGAAACAGTTCCAACTCCCTATGCCTGATACCGTGTATGATCATCACCCAGCTCAACAGGGATCCTTCTTCCACCCTCCTACAAGTCTATGAAGAATATCTTCTTTCTAGTCATGTGACTAGATGCTCCACTGTCGATGTACCATATGTTGCTCCCTGTAGTGCTTTCCATGCAAGCTATCAAGAAAAGCTCCTAATCTAATTTCTTGTTGAAGTCATCCACCTATGCAGATCCATCCATCTGAGTGTTACTCTTCTTCTTCCTGTCTGGGAACTGGGAGGAAAAGTGTCCATGTTTGTGGAAGATAAACGAATTTACCTCTGAAATGTCAAATTTCTTCTTACCATACTTCTTCCTATTTTCCTTCCCCTCACTCTTCCCTGTAAGGGCTAGAGCCTCCTCATCCACAATCTGTGGGGCACTGCTAGATGAGCCTGATCCTTGAACCATATGGGTCTCCTCCTGCACAAATTCATCCCAAAGTCTCTTCCAATTAGGGATATTATCCCTAACCACCAAAACTAGCTCACCAAATCTATGATACCATGTAAGTTTTCCTTTAATATTCAAACTAGGGATAACAGTGTGTAATAACCCAAAAATTCATAAAAATTAAATTTTTCAAGTGACAAAAAATGTCGAAAGTCGCAACTAAGTACCGGCTAATGGTTAGCGGGAAATGAAACAGTTTATAAAAGAACATAGGATTTCTTATTTAAATGAACCTGTAAACTAAAAGGTGTAATCTTGAAAACTTGTGTTAGTGCTATTAATGACTTAGCAGCTGTAATTCTATCAGAGTTAGAAAAGGACTTGCATTTTGCTGCTGCTAGATATACTGATGTTTATCTTTTGTCAAGTAGGTAAGAATTCTTGTATGTGATCAGGGCTTACTTATCATTTAGCTAACTCAATTGGACTATTGGTTCCTTACAGGTTTAGCAGGTAAGCATATGATCCAGTAGGGTGTTATTTAAATTCAAGTCAAGAAGCTACTTCCCTAGCATGATTAAGATGTTAGTCTTAGAAAATGTTTTAATATGCTGCTTGTCTTCAAGGAGGTAAAGTTAATCTTTTTCTGTCGTTACAACTCCATAATAAAAGTATAACAAACTGTACCAGCATAGTTATAAAATGATTTCCAGATACTATGTCGAAGGAAAATCAAATTACTGTTTGGTTTGAGTCCAAGAATACCATATACTTTTGTTGAAAGAAAATTTGAACTAGATTTTAAATAGGATGCATTTATAGTACTCATTATTTTGCTTAGTTGAAGCATACATTGGATTCTAGTTTTGAGCATCATTAAAATAAATCATACACAAGAACTACTTCGTAATTCCTAAACCACCATCCTAGCCTATTTTTGCTGGAAAAGAGTTACCCTAAAACTCCTACGACCTAACATCCAAATATGTATACCATTTTTACCTTATCCTAGGTTTTTCATTATATAATTTTCACGTTATATAAGGATGTACTCCTTATTATTTTTATATGTATCTTTTACTTCAAAAACTAAGTGTATTCTCAGCTACGACTAAAAACTTCATGTAAATTTATTAGTAGATTTTCGAAATATCTATATTCAAAGTTTAGCACATGAAGTTAGCAAAAGAATCTATTTAATTTTGACATAGCTTAAGGGTTACTTCGTATCTTAAGATTTGATTGATAACCTATGTATCGTTAATCTCCATGGCAATGATATATATTATTGGCAATCATAAACAAAGTATAGTTTATAATGATTGTTGGTTTGAAATTGTAGAACATTGTGTTGCAGCACTGGATATGGAACTCTACCCACGCTGGAGGAAATATTTAGAAGGACACGTGGGATTGTTTTTATCCACACAAGGGTTGAATTATAACCCCAAAACCCTACTCATTTGTTTATCAGAGCGAGGGTTCCTCCGTCTTGTTGGCTGAGCTGAGAGCTCACGACCATTGGAGACCTGTAACCACCTTCAAGCTTGACCGCTTGCTTCCATACCCAACGCTGTGATTGTATTGAGAGAGATCGTGAGGGGATTCTTGTTCTTTTAAATATTATTGTGATATACAACAAAAGTATAAACTGGTTTTTCTTAGGGTTTTGTCGACTGTGTTTGTCTTAAGCCTGCAACTGATTGACAGAGCTCGAGCAGGAGCACTCCTTCATTCAACTGAGTTGAAAATCTCGTTTTCCTTTGTAGTGGTGACTCAGTGTCTTCTTGTCTTCTGGCCCGGTGCCAAAAAAAACCAAGATGGTCGTTTTATCTCAACTTCATCTCAAAACTTTTAACAGGTAAACTCTTACACTAGTTTCATTTTCAAGTTAGTTTCTAAAAAGGGTTTTACAAATTTTAAGAAAGACTTGTAGTGATAATGTGGTTTGTAACCTTGCAGGTCCTTCTCCTGGTTCTGTACATGGAAATGAGCTTACTCCTTCAATGTTCCACTTGAGCCTGCAATTGGTAATCCCCCATTGCAAATGAGGATTTCTTCGTGCAATTTGTTGTGGTGGTTGGAAGTTAGGTTCTTTGCGGTTGAAAGAGCATGGCCTTGGTTTACCTGCTAGCTTGTTGTTTCTTGCTTGCTTGTTTCTGTATGAGTTCAAAACCCTTAGAAGGTAATTTGTGTAGGGAGGATGAAGGCTATGTTGCCATGATAAATATTTTTTAAGTGTAAGATTTTACAGCCTAAGCAATGTACACTTCTTTTACTTATTTTGATAGAGCTCATCTCTAATCCCTACGAGGTTGTCGACCTCTGTCTGGTTTACTTTTATT
This sequence comes from Pseudotsuga menziesii, assembly GCA_001517045.1. Taxonomy (NCBI): domain Eukaryota; kingdom Viridiplantae; phylum Streptophyta; class Pinopsida; order Pinales; family Pinaceae; genus Pseudotsuga; species Pseudotsuga menziesii. The sequence goes on along the minus strand of LPNX011001548.1, from coordinate 12,443 downwards.
TTTTAAATAGATTTTTAAAGAAAAAGAAAGACTGTTAAATAGTCAAGACTTGTAAATAGATTAAGGGTTTTTACCTGTCAGTAATGTATGGTTACTGTTCGATAAATCTTACTTTATATAGTTCCATTTTTAACAGGATTGAGCCTCAACCTTGGATTTTAAAGGCCATAAGCCATTGCTTCTTAATCAATTTTGTTTTTAACAATTTATTGTTGTATTATTTTAGTTTATTATCATGCAATTAAAATGATTTACAGTGCAATGTAATTATGGAAATTTTTTACTGTGTTAAGAGTATTATTATTACTATGTTTGGCTCATAAGGGTAAATTTTTAAGTATACCCTACAGTTCGGGAAAGGATAAATTTTTCCTGGAAAATTCTTAGCTCTGTTTTATTATTTTCCTTCAATGATTTTTACAACTGTTTTAATTCTTATAAAGGAATATTTAGGGTAAATACTGCAAGCTTGAGAATAGGATTAAGTTTATCTTTCAATAACCTAGGTAGTTGTCTTGAGGTTACAGTAGAAACTTCTGTCTTAAATTAGAGACACATATTGTCTAGAAATCAATTGTTATAAGATTGTATTGAAAATTATCTTAACCTAAACCCTAGGTGATAGTCTATTTATTATACCTATGTTTATTTTTTAAACTGTATGTTTTGTGTTTATAAAGAATACTAGTATTAAAATAGTTCTATATGTAGTATGATTACTATATATCTTTATATACGTATGTTCGCTTCTTGTCTGAAGTAAATACATTCAATACATAAAGTATTTACTATTTCTTTACAGAATAAAATCATAAACAAACTATAGCATAATTTAGTTACATTTTTCATTTAGGTTAAATGAAAATCATCATATCTACCTAAACACCCAGTTGTACTAGAGTACTGCCTAAGCCAGGCATGGAAAAATACAGTATGGAATTATAATTCTATTTATTTCTCATTTAACATATTTACTACTATTTCTAACTTAATCTTCCAATTACTAAGTCCAACAGTACACAATTACTCCTTTCTTCACAAACCCTAATTAAATACTAACATGCCTGTATTTGAAAACTAGTACACATTTTACTGAAAACAGTAATAAATATAATAACATGAAACAAATAGAACCTATCAATAATGCAGTGACAATAGCTTAAGGAGGATGTTCCTCCCAACCAACTCCTAGAGAAAGCTTATACTGCACTTCCTCAGGACCCCCAAGCCTGTTTCCTGGTCCTCCTGGTAGAGTACTGGGTGAAGGATATGTCCTTAAGACCTTCTGTCACCTAACTAGTCCAATTACCTCAGTAATCCAAATTTGCTCACAGCAGTAAGAACTTTAGCCTAATAGATGCAATAAGTTCAGTCTCAACAATTAACCCCTCAAACTCACTTTAGTAATCCCCTCCATCGAATTTATCATGACTAAATTCATTCACTCTGAATGATCAGCTCTCAGAAATGAGCAACCTCAGCTGTCTTCAATGGGAAATTTTATAGAAATGCCTAGTTCTTCTGGGTCAGTTTTCACTTAATGAGCCACATGCTCCAATTCCACTTTCTTGGGGAATCATGACCACAAATATAGGCAAGTTGCCACCTGCAACACTTGGAAGTAGTTTGAGGATGCTGCCACTTGTCAGTGTACTCTCCACCCAGTCTCCTCCACCAAGTGACTAGTTCACACTCTTTTAACAGCTTCCCTAAGCTGTTGTCTCATCATTTATTTATTTATAAATAAAATATTCTAAATTACATTAATTATTCTTGACCCCACTTGGTCATCAATTACAAACTTAGCATAAAATATAACACAATGTTCCTCAAATAACATTAAATTATTTTTGCAAATTGGGGCATGTGACATACACACCCCCTTAATTTATAACATCGTCCTCGATGTTATTTATTCCTTGTCCTCAGAGTTCCCCTGAAATAGAATTGGATATGCATCTCGCATATGAATTTCCATTTCCTAGGTCGCTTCTTCTGGAATAAGGTGCTTCCATTGCACCTTCACCTGACCAATGGTGTGATTTCGAAGCGAGATCTCCCTACGTTCGAGGATACAATCCACCAGAAAATATCCTTCGAGTTCCACCTACACATCATTCCAATTAATAACATGAGTAGTATCATGTACATATTTTTTTAATACAGAAATGTGAAAAACATTGTGAACTCTTAGATTTGGTGGTAGAGCTAACTGATATGCTACCTATCCTATCCTGGACAGTATTTCAAAAGGACCACAATATCGAGTGGCTAGCTTGGAACAGCTACCCAGCCTCAGAGAACTATTTTTTGGTCTCACTTTAATAAAAACATGTTCACCTACCTAGAACTCCTTTGGAGTTCGTTTAAGGTCTGCTTGACTTTTCTATCGATCTTGCGCAATTTTCAAATTACCTTGTACCTGTTTTACAATTAACTCCATTTCTTTCAATAATTCAGGTCCTAATACTAACCTGTCCACTGAATTAATCCAAGAGATGGGAGTATTGCATTTCCTTCCATACAGAATCTCAAAAGGACTATACCTAGATGAAGCTTGATAATGATTATTATAAGCAAATTCTACCAAGTGTAAATAATCTTCCCACTTACCTGGTTGCTCCTTTACGTACATTCTGAGTAGATCCTCCAATACCTGATTTACTCTTTCAGTCTGTCCATCAGTTTGAGGATGGAAAGAGGTACTAAAGTTTAACGTTGTATTTAATCCTTTAAACAAAGATTTCCAAAAATTACCCGTACTTAGGGTCTCGGTCTGAAATTATCACCTTCAGTATTCCATGCAATCGAAAAATTTGTTTTAAGAAAATATCAGCAATATTTGCAGCTTTATAAGTAGTTTTTACAGGTATAAAATGGGATGCTTTACTCAATTTGTCAACCACTACCATTATTGAGTCATTTAAGTTCTGATTTCTAGGTAATCTTGTAATAAAATCAAGGCTAATTATCTCCCATTTCCAGCTAGGAATAGGCAATGGCTGAAGTAGCCCAGTTGGATGTTGATGTTCAGTTTTTACTTGCTGACATTCAAAGCATCTAGCAATATATTTTGCCAATTCATTTTTCATGTTTGGCCAAAAATAATCATTTCTTAGCATGGTTATAGTTTTCTGATAACCTGGATGCATTGAATAAGGAGTTTTATGAATTTCATTTAAAATTAATAGCTTAATCTTACGTACATTCGGTACGTATAATCTGTCTTTATACAGTAATCATCCTTTTTCATTCAAGATGTACCTTGTACTTAGACTTTCTATTAAATTCTCTTTTACTTTTCCTTGTAATTTTCGGTAATTTTCATCTTGTTCTATTCTAGCTTCAAGTTGTTCTTCTAAGTCTGTTGTATAAGTGCTGATGGCTGCTATAAAATTCAGCTTTGCATTTCTACTTAATGCATCAGCAACCTTATTCTCTTTTCCTTTAATGTGTTGAATTTCAAAATCTTATTCACTTAGAAAAGCTAGCCACCTAGCTTGCCTATCATTCAAGTTAGGTTGATCTAACAGGTATTTCAATCCTTTATTATCTGTCATTAATATAAACTTCCTTCCAATTAAATGATGATGGCACATCTTTAAGTCATGTATGACAACAACTAATTCTAATTCATAGGTTGCATAATTTTTCTCATGAATCTTTAGCTTCCTAGACTCATAGGGAATGAAGTGTCCTTCCTGAGTTAATACTCCACCTAAACCATCATTGCTTGTGTCCATACATACTATAAAATATTTATTAGGGTCAACAATTCTTAGAATTGGTGCAGTGGTTAATAATGTTTTTAACTTTTTAAAAATGTCTTCACACTTCTTATTCAATCAAATTTCTTCCCCTTTTTCTGCAAAGAGGTTATAGGATTTGCAATTCTTGAAAACCCTTCGATGAACCTCCGGTAATTACCGGTAATCCCCATGAATGATCGGACGTCAGTTACATCTTTTGCGACTGGCCAATCTTCGATTGCCTTTATCTTTTTGGGGTCAACAAAAATTCCTTCTTTAGTCACCACATGACCTAATACTGGATTTTATCTTTAAAGAAGTCACATTTACTAAATTTTGCAAAACGTTGATGCTCTCGGAACTCTTGCAAGATAATTTTTAAGTGTTCTTTATGTTCCTCTTCATATTTTGAGTAAATTAAGATGTCGTCAATAAATATGACCACAAATTTATCCAGATATTTGTGCATTACATTATTCATCAGACACATAAAAACAGCTGGAGCATTAGTAATCCCAAAGGGCATAACGACAAACTCGTAATGTCCATATCGAGTTCTAAAGGATGTTTTAAAGATGTCTTTGTCTTTGATTCAGACCTGGTGGTATCCAGAACATAAATAAATCTTTGAAAACACCATGGCTCCACGTAGCTAATCAAATAGATCATCTATGCAAGGTAATGGGTATCTGTTCTTGATAGTCATTTTATTTAATTGACAATAATCTATACATAGTCGTAGAGTTCCATCCTTCTTCTTAACAAAGATGATGGGTGCCCCCCAAGGAGACACACTGGGTCTAATGTAATTCTTATCAATAAGTTCTTTCAACTGTGACTTAAGTTCATTTAATTCTAGTATATTCATCCGATAAGGAGATTTTGAGCTGGGCACTGCACCAGGTACCAGCTCAATAGTAAAATCTAATTTCTGTTTCAGAAGCAGTGCTGGAATTTCTTACAGAAATACATCTGGATATTCCATTAGAATTGAAATATATTCCAATTTTAATTTATCTAAGTTGTTAAGGTTTTCTTCATCGATTACTGTTACTGCATAAGCTTTACAACATTTCCTAACAGCTCTCTTAAGCTGCAAAGCAGAAATCTGCCTCATGACTATTTTCCTAGGGATTCCCTTTACATTTATTAACCTTCCATCGTTATTTATTCAAGTAAAGGTTTTATCAAAGCAATTCAAGAATACCCTATGCTGCTCTAACCAATCCATACCAATTAACATATCATATGAACCTAAAGGTAGCACATTGAGCTTAACAAAAGTTTTAAACTGATCCATAGTTACTACACAATTCTTAACAAAGCTAATTACCTTTCTATTTGCACCAGTAGCTAATTGAACTAACCAAGAACTTGCAAATTTTTCAACTTGAAGCTTACACTTTTCTACTAAATTAGGAGAAATATAGCTTAAACTAGCTCCTGCATCAATTAAAATAGATACAGGTATTTGATTTATCTTACCTTCCACTTCCACCATGGAAGTTTGATAATATGCTTGCTGGTTCTCTAATGCTGCATTGATCCTGGGCATTGTCCTCGCTAGATCACCAACAATCATATCCTCTTGTATTGTGTGTATGTTGCTAACAATCTTCTTCTGATTGGGGCAGACTGATGCATAATGTAGACCATTGCATTCCCAACACTTTATGGGTTCCTTCCGTTCAAAGTTCTTTGTATAGTTATTGTGGTTGTTAGCAGATTCTTTATTCCTTTGATTATTCGGATTGGTCTGTGAATTACTTTTGTTCCTTTGGAATTCTTACTAGGAAAATTTCTGGTGTTATTATTCTTAGAATTTTGATTAGGCACAAACTCTTTCTTTTTCTGTTCAAAGTTATTATTCCTTTTGGCCTTCCAGTTGGTCATGCTCTCCTTTTTACAATTTTGTTCATAAAAGAAATTCGCTTTTCTCATTACTTCTTCTAATGTTTTCGGATTGTCATACTTAATTATGTCCTTTATATGATAAGGTAAACAGCTAAGAAACCGTTGTATCTTAGGTTTCTCGTCTACAATATATGGCACATACCTGAGCAGACTTAAGAATTTAGTATTCAGTTCTTTCATATTCATTGTACACAGTTTTAGCTCATAGAATTCCTTAGCCCTTTCCTCATAGTACTGTTCAGATAAAAAATTATTTTTGAAATATTTCTTAAATGTACTCCAATTTATGTTTTTCTCCCTTATACCTTTTACTCTTTTTAAGTCCTGCCACCATATATCTATTAGAATAATCAACCCATAGTATTACCCACTTAGACATTAATTCATTTATTTTTGTCTTATTTGCCTAGTTCATGAGTCCCACCTTGTGCAAGTTGTTAATTGCCTATCCATAGAGGTCAAACTTGCCATCTTTGACTCATGTAGTGCTTGGGAAAGCCTTAGGAATCAAATCTGCTTTATTCCTGGCCTCCTAGGCGCCCTTCTGCTTTTTCTGCTTTGTTGCCTGTTTTTTCAGTGTTTTAAGGCACATAGTAAAGCAAGACTAGGTGAGGTGAACTAGTTTTTTGTCCTCTTCATCCTCCACTCTTTTCTCCATGAAAAAGCATGTATGAGCTGCCATTCCACTACTCTTTATCTTGCCCATGCGCCCTTGCCAATTCGTGAGCTCCATGACAGATTTGGGATCAACTTTTTACACCTATGGGGGATTTGCCTATTTTGAGTAAGCCTGCTTTATGCTAGTTTTGGATGCCTCCTTATCCATTCGACCTCTTGATGTATTCTATATATTCAGAAAACTATGTTATTACAGGGTTGGCTATTGTACACTCAGTTAATATAATTTTGTGTTACAGCTCCATATTCAGTCTCCATTGTTAGCAATTTTGCATGATCAATTGATAATTGTCGTGGGTAAAATTAATCTACTGCTGGCCTGAATTTATACATGGTATCAGAGCCATTGTAGGTTGTTACTCTTCTTCAAAAATTGTTTTGCAGGTTCGACATCAATACTGGGAGCCTTCTACTGACAGCCGGGACCGATTTTCTAAAGCTATGGATTCACAGAAAACTATCTTGACTCCCTTCAACTATTTTGAATGGAAAGCAGAGATGGAGATCTTGTTGAGAGCGAAAGGCCTCTACAGGGTGACTATGGAAACAGAAGCAGAGCCCAATGCAGCTGCAGAGAAGATCAAATGGCACAATCGGAGAGATTAGGCCTATGGCCTCCTATGTCTCAGTATTTCCCGAGACCTCCTTTTCCATCTCGATGGATTAACTTCACTGGATCAAGTATGGGAGAAGATTTCTGATATTTTTGGAAAGACAGATGAGATGAGGGGACATCGGATCGAAAATGAGCTGATTTCTCTGAGTCCCAGTAGCTTTGAATCTCTGCAGCTATATTTCTCCAAGTTCAAAGCACTAGTTTTGTAGCTGAAGTAGTGTGGTATCGAAAAGAAAGATGATCAGCTCGTATTGGCCATCCTCTCGAAGCTAGGACCTGACTACTCAGTCTTTGTTTCGACCTTATATTCCACAAAACTCACAGCTCAAACCTGGAAGATGCCTAGCCTTGCAGATTTCATGGAATCTCTCACACAAGAACAAGACAAGCTGGTGATGATGGGCACCATCAAACCTTCCAAAGATCAAGCTTTGATTGCTGTAGATTCGAGGGTGAATTCAAAAAGAAAAAAGAAAGCTAAAAAGCCACCTGAGCAAAGGAGAGACAAGAAGCAGTCTCCAGAGGATCAACAAGGTCCCAAGAAAAATACTCAA
>LPNX011001519.1:61949-130925 GCA_001517045.1 Pseudotsuga menziesii | reverse complement strand
ATTAAGGAAAATAAATCAACCAAGGCATTGTGTATATTATAATAGAGATCAATAAACAGAGAAACTGTGACAAAAAACATGGTCATCAAGTGTGCAATAGAATTATCACAAAATGGAAAAATCATAGATTTTATATGTGTGAACATGCCATGAAACATGTCATGTAGAAACATAACACAAGGATATGGCTTGAATCTATAAAATAAAATAGTATCATTAGTACAAATAGAGTTAAAATAAACCCACAAAAAAAGGAAGTAAAGGTATGAATTGAAACTCTACAATCATATTGTTGGTACAATTGGAGCATGGGATTTAATTTTTGTGACTATAATGCAACTTGTTTCTTTATGCTAGATATTTGAGAAAGATTGTAAGGTGAGTTGTGATGATGCTTGCTACTAGATTAATGATGCTATTGCAAAATGAGTTAGATCCCCAAATGTCAAAACTTTAGTTAGTATTTAGTGAAGGAGCTATCCATAAGAAATATGAACACAATAACTCAATATTATATTGTAAAAATTCTTCACTACATTACAATGAGATTCACCTCTCTTATATAACATTTGAGTGGTTGTAATTTTCCAAAACCCTAAAAACTAATACTAGCCCTAAAACCTAACTTTTATTGTAAGTCACTATAGTAAATTTATTACAATATAAGCCTTATATTCTAACACCCCCTCTTAAGGATTACAATATTGAAAACAAAAATTATTGAAATCAAACACATACTAACCGAGAGCAAAGTATTAGAAGTAGACATAACCAAACATTTCTTTGAAGCTTCTTTTTTTAAACCATTCTTGGACTAGGTAGAGCTCCATCAATTTGCCTCATAACCCTCATAAGGTGTAGTTCCTAATATTGGAGATATTACACACCAACATAGTAATTTGTTTCACATGTTTATTTTGTCTATGTTGAGGGGCCCTTTGATCTAGATGGTTATCAATGGCCACCCAATTATTCCACTATCTCAAAACAACTTTTTGTTTTGGTTGCTTTGATGGGTTTTCAGGTCAATGAATTGGTCCAGATGGATATTGGTAACCATCCACTTATTCCACTAGTTGAATTTTTTTTCCCAATTTGACAGTTTTTATGGTTTTTTGGACCCGAAATGATGCCATTTTGAGGACTTAAACAATGTTTTTTTTATGACATGTCATTCTAGAAATAGTTAAAGGCATGTCTAGACATTTAAAAAAATTTCTTCTCGGCTATACCTTCCCAACGAGCTACTGAACACTCTAAACAAAGGTCGTATGCAAAAGTTATGCTCCTGAGAAGTTGAGACCTCAACTAACCACCTCAAGGCCCACAAACCTTTTTACAGATCATCTCCTAGGGTTAGGTTTTCAGATGTTTAGGGTTTTTTCCCTCATGATTATAATAAAAAGACCCTTTGGTCTCCTTTTGTAATCATCTTGTCACGAATGAGTGTAGCCGCCACATCTCTTCTTAGAGATCTAACTACCACCATTCTAGTTGCTTTTATTTTACAATTTGTTATGTTTCATTCATTTAATAGAATATGAGTTTTTTGTATCATTGTGTTCCTTGCAATATATATGTGTATATTGTTCTATGTATGCTCTTTCATTTTGTTCTCACATGAATCCAGTTTAGTGGTGTCATAGCAGCCTACTCTTTCGTTATTTCTATGTACATGTCCCCGACGAGGTTGGGGATATATACAGTTGGGTCTTGAACTAGTTGAGCTTGAGAAAGACCACCCTCGGTGGTCCAAATTCCCCCCATGGTTGAGGAAAAAACATAATATGGACCAATATATCTTGTCAAGTTGTTTCTCAAGGAGTCCCTCACACGACTAAGGAACGAGATGATGGACAATTTCGCCCAAATCCTTTGACGAGTGTCAAGAGTAATGGAGGGATCATCAAGTAGTCACTTCGGAGGAGATACACCCTTCAAGGTACAATTTAACTTTGATATTCCTTTATTTAAAGTCCATATCGATGTTGATTCCCTAGATAAATGGTTGAGTCTACTAGAATGGTATTTCTCTATCCACAAATTTTCTTACAGGGAAAATATCACCTTTACGCTCCTTAAGGATGTCCCCCATGTTAAGAATTGGTGGGAAACTTATCATGAGAAAAACGCAATAGAGGAATTTGAAATGTTTGAGGCCTATCCCACTTGGGCCTCTTTTATAGATTTTGTTAAGAAAAAATATCGCCCAACGGGAAGCTATGACGAATAGTATACAAAATGGAACATTTTTCATCAAGAGAGGGACCAAGCGATGTCGGAGTAAAACAATAACTTTCATATCTTGCACATAAATATGGGTATTAGAGACTCCAAGTAGCACCTAGTTCTGAAATATTGCAATGGCCTACATTGGTACATCTAAATAAAGATGGAATTTCTAGACATGTCTTCACTAGGAACCTCTTATCTATGCGTTGACAAAATAGAGAAGAAATTCCAGCAACATAATAAGCGAGATTTGTTAAATGATGCTTGTCTGCATGATCTGTTTCCTACACATTTTACAAATGAGGTCTTGGAAATCGTAGGATGGAAAGAGATATATTCTTTTACCGATGGATTTTCTGGATACCATCAAATCAAGACTGTTGAAGAGGATCAACACAAGACACCCTTTGTGACAGGATGGGGTTGTTTCCAGTACATAGTAATGCCATTAAGACTCAAGAATGCACCTGCTGTATTTTCTAGGATAGTGGTAGCTGATTTTAAAGATTTTATTCATAAATTCATAAAAGTTTATTTTGATGATTGGATTGTATATGCGTTGATTAAACACCATATTGAGAGTCTTCACATGATTCTTGAACGATGTCGACGGTTTCAGGTTTCTTTAAATTTGAAGAAATTCATCTTTTGTGCTCCTTTTGGTATTTTGTTGGGTCATGTTATCTATAGAGAAGGAATGCTGATGGACCCTACGAATATTGCAATCATTGTTGACCTACCACCACCATCATCGGTTAAAAATTTGAGGACTAAATTGGGTCATATCGGTTATTACAGGAAATTTATCAGGAGAATATGCAAAGATCACGACTCCATTGGAAAAGTTGTTGAAGAAGGATGTAGAATTTTAGTGGAATGAAGAGTGTCAAAAGAGTTTGGATGTCCTTCAAGAGAAAATGGTCGCAATGCCTATTTTCATATTTCCTGACTAGAAAAAAGAGTTTCATGTGCATGTTGATGCATCATATGTCGCACTGGGCATTGTACTTTCACAACCAAGTGAGGGCTCTGTCGATCACCCTATTGCATTTCTATTAGAAAGTTGTTGAATACAAAGAAAAATTATACACTGACCAAGTGGGAGGGACTTGCTATGGTATATGCACTACAAAATTTTCAACATTATTTATTGGGTGGTCACTTCAAGATGTTTACGAACCATTCTACTTTGATACACCTTTTTAATAAGCTAGTATTGGGGGGAAGATATGTCAATGGCTCCTTATCTTCCAAGAGTTCAAATTTGAAATTATTGTCAAACCAGGCAGGTTGAATGCAGTTCTTGACCATCTGCCAAGGCTAGAAAATCGAGAATAACCGACTAGTCTAGATGATTTTCTTCCTTACGCACAACCATTCACAGTAAAAATGGCTGATAGTTACTTTGAAGATATTATACATTTATTGACTATGGGAAGAGCACTAGAATGATTTAGCATAACACAGAAGAAACAATTGGTTGTAAAAGGTGCAAATTTCCAGCTTATAGCTGGACAATTATATAAGTTAGGACCAAATAAGATATTGCATCACTGTGTCTTGGAACATGAGCAACCAATGGTGTTAGTTGAAGCTCATGTTGGTGTGGCAAGGGGCACTATGCAGGGAAAGAGACCACGTGTAAAATCCTATAGGTTGGATTATGGTGGCCTACCATTCATCCAGATACGCTCGACTACTGTCGCAGTTGTGATATTTTCCAACATGCAGGGAAATCATCCCGACAGGATGAAATGTCATTGGTACCACATATAACATTGCAGGCATTTGATAAGTGGGTTATTGACTTTATCGGTCTCATTAATCCATTAATCCAAAGGACATATGCGCGGTACATAATTACTGCGACATATTATTTAACCAGATGGGTTGAAGCAACACAAGTCAGAGATTGCACTACATAGACTACTGCCGGGTTTTTGTTCGACAATGTGGTAACCAGGTTTAGCTACCCAAGGATCTTAGTCAACGACCAAGGTACGAACTTTGTTAATAAAGTGATTGAGGACATAACTGAAAAGTTTCAGATCCAGCACAGGAAGACAATGCCACATCATCCACGAGCAAATGGAACTGTTGAAGCCTTTAACCAAATTTTGTAATATGCACTGACCAAGATCTATAATGTGAATCATGATGACTAGGATCATAAGATAATTGTGGTATTATGGGCCTATCACACGACGTGTAAGAAAATTACCATACATATGCCATTTCAGCTAGTTTATGGATAAGAGGCTATCATGCAGATGGAATATATTATACCCAGCTTAAGGATAGTTGCAATTACTGAGATGACAGATATAGGTGTCGTCAACGAAAGATTGTCGTAGTTTCTATAGCTAGAAGAAGATCGTTTTATTACAGGATATCACCAACAATTTGATAAAGACAGACAAAATTCTTGGCATGATCGACACATTAAATTCAATCAATTCCAACTTGGCGACCTTGTTCTTCTCTATGATAGTAGGTTTTCAAAACATCTTGGTAAGCTTCGTACACATTGGTTAGGACCATATGTCATTGATTATGTTACAAATGGAGATGTAATTAAGTTGAATAGGTTGGATGGTACACCCATCGGTGGGTTGGTGAATGGAAGTCGACTAAAACCTTATCAGGATAGTCGTACTTCGCTTTAATACATTGGTAATGACTGAAGTTGAAAAAAAACATGTTTTTCTACTTTGTCAAGCTCTTGTATATAAGCTTTGAAATTGGTTATTGACGTCTTGTATATTGTGTGTCGCAAGTTGCAGTTAAAGTTGTGTCATAGAATAATTTGACGACGTACTTTTCTGTCAAATCCACATTTAAGGCATGGTAATAATTGCTTTTACTTCAAGTGGAGTAATGAATTTAACGACACTTTGTCATAAATGCCCGAAAATATTTCAACATGCGAAGGGATTAGCCGACACCTTTTCCAATTTATTGAAGATTAGGTTTGAATAATTACCCACGTGATTAGACTAAGTGCCACATGTGTAGACCTATTTTACCTCCAAACAAGAGTCAGTTGCTTCATTGTGCCGAAGTGTGAAGCGTATTGAGCAAGATAAGTTGTTTGCAACTTGTCTCTGTCTAAAGCTTTATGCCATGGATATCCCTGTGACAAGTTCCATCACTGTTAGAGGTTCAGATGTGGAGGTCCCGCTTGCAATACCCATTGTCGACGAGGCACCAAAGGTTCTATCGCAACCAGCACCTATGAACCCACCAAGAAAGAAGCGAACGACTAGTTAGGTAGTGAACCCTGAACAAAGATTGAAAGCTACGCATGATGCTAAAGCTTTGGGATCTGGTCCCGCAATGAAACCACTGGGTTATATCTCATCGCAAAAGGATGATGGTCCCCATGTGGCCATTTGCAAGAATGCTAAATATCCTTTGGTATAGCTAGCTATCCCACGAGGTGTTCATGTGACGGCGGATATCATGGATAATATGAAGAAGCTGTCATTTTTTGACCATGATTTCAGGAATTTCCCAGAACTACAACTATCAAAGTGTATGACATCAGTGCAGCTGGTGGAAGGAGAAATGATTCAGTTGGTTCCCATGGACCGGGCTCTGGGTTTGGAGAATTCGGGCATCGTCATTGATGTAGATGCCCCATTTCAGTCACACTGTAGAAGTTAACACTTGCATGAAGCAACTCTTGGTTTGTTTCCATGGGGGATGCCTGTGGTTGGATAACCGTATCTCTGTGGATATTGACCTGATTGCTGCTATCATTGGTTTTCCCAAGGCAGGAGTTGATCCAATTCCATTCTTTGTGGGAAAGGAGTAGGATACGACCCTTGTCGTTCGAATGAAATAAAAGTACGGTCTTACGAGGGATATGAGGGGATTTTCTATTACCTGTAGCAATGATTAGGCTGTAATATTTACAACAAATGTGTTGTCTAGTAAGTTATTGCGGAAGATGCACCTGAACCAGTATACTACTGGTAACATCATTGTGGAAGAACAATGTGTTGTAGGAGCTCAGATGAATTGGGAAACATTCTGGCTCAATGAATTATTGGCGGATGCCATAGACATGCAAGAGTGAGGTAACCCTTCTACGTAATCTTGGTTTCTAATATTGATTTATTTTGTCGCATGGGTTGAACCACCCAATTACTAAGGGATGGAAATGAATGTCTTGTGTCGTGAAGCATGGTATCATAATATTTGGTTTGAGGACAAGAATCAACAATGATAACAAGAAAACGTCATAAAGTTTTATATGCATGTTGATGCACTGAGACATCACATTGGAAGTCAGTCGAGAATTGTCGAAGTGGTTGTCCAATGGTATTGGAACATTATAAAGTTTATCATAGGGGCTCACCATTTGTACCTTCAACCAAAACAAGATCCTTAGCCTCAGTTGTTAACCACTGTAGTTTGGCTATCTGAGGAGGAAATTGATGTTATAGTTCGGGATTGGCTAGAGGAGTGGATGCATCCTGTCATAGATCACTTGTTGTATGTTGAAACTGAACCGCGACAGGAAGGCACATCGAGGACCCATCTAAGGGGGGAATAGGAAGAAGATAATCCACCTAGTTCTCACCAAAACAACGATGACGAGTCGAGTGCTACCCTGACTGATCCAGATGTGGCGTCGAAGCGAAAAATAATTGAAACCGATAAAAAGAGCAAGAAAAAATAGAAAGTCGTCAAGGACTCAACTTTTGTCAGTTTGACTGACGATTATTATAACCTACTAGTATATCGAATGGTCGAAATTGTTGATGCAACAAGGCATAAAATTGATAGTCAACATACATAGTTGTTTGAGGGAGTCACCAGCTTACATTAGGTTCTTTGTAATGTGGTGAAGGAAGTCAGGGTCGTAGTCAGTCGGCCCATAGTGCAATCACAGTCGCAGGTGTAGGAAGCTAGTCCTTTTGAGGATCATCCAGCTGAGGTGCAAACATCCCGACAACATCGCAAGGTTTAGGTGTTGCCAAAAGCACTTGACTTAGGGAGACTAGAGCTTAACAACATTATCCAAGATATTGCATATGTTGGGATAGACCTGTCTATGCTACCCATGTTTTTTATTGCATAACATACAACAGGTTGCAAGCTGAGGCAGAGAAGATCACCACGACCATTCACCCAGTGTATGTTTAGATTTGAATAACGGCCGATATGACTATGGTGAACACTTCAGAACATCTCAATTCGAAAGCCATGGAGCAAATTGTTAAAGTTAAGAATTATGTTCAACGACAAGCCGAGGAGGTGAAGAAAATCTCCCAATATTTTCAAGCTAAACTAAACACGACAAATATTTTTGTCTGAAGGTGAGTGTTGGGGGCCTGTTGGCCCTAGAAATGTTGCATTAAGTTTTGGTTCTAAGTGGAGAATCCGGTTGCAAGGTAATTGGGGCTGCGTGGAGTGGGGGTGGAAATAGTTGACTCCGACGACCGTGACAGTTTTTGGGCAAAGAACAAATGTATTCATTGAGTTAGTTAGAGGCGGGCCCACTTAACTGTAGTGGGCGTGGGGAATGTAAATGTGGCCAATAGATCCTATATAATGTAAAGGGTTGGTTGTTGTACGTGGTTGTTCTAGTTCTAGTTCTAAGTCTTGAGTTCTGAGTTTTGGGTTTTAAGCTCTGGTGTTATTCCCTATTTGAAGAACCTTTTTGGTGAGTGGTTCTGTTTTTGGCCGCAATACATGAATAAGATTCATGAGGGAAATGTATTGAAAACCCGCAAGTTGTGTGCACATATATAATGTAAAAGGGGGCTATGAAGAGATGTATGCAGGATGTGTGCACAAACAAAAGCATTCTAGACACAATTCATGCCAAATGAAGAGCGCTTTTGAGGTTTTCTCCCATATGGGTTTCCACGTTAAGATTTATGTGTCGAAAGGTGTATGCTAATTTTGTGTGATGTGTTGTGTATTTCTATGATTGATGATAATATGTTTATTTTTTTATAAATAAATGGAATGACAAATGCTTTAATGGGTTGTAGTATGTTGTTATTGTAGTTGCATGTCGATGGATTTGTGTGTTGTTTAATATGTCGCCCTTGTTGGTTTGCCTAATGGTTCTTTACATGGAAAGATCCCCTTTACCACTGCAGAGACCTGGTTCATACAACCCCCGTAGGTATCTCGGGTGAGACTACACTTGCGTCACAAGTGTTGTCGACTCGGATATTACCCTGTCGAGTTGGTGCCTTGGGTTTTGTTGTACAAATTGAACCTGGGTCGATAGAGAAACAGCCAACAATTGGCGATCGGGTTTTGTAAGTAAGGGTTTATTCTAGTAAGTCTTCCATTATGTCTAGGCTGGTATAATTGTATTAATGGGTGGTTTTGTTTTCCCTATGGTCATCTATGGTTATTGTTGGTTACTGAAATGGAATCACGAGGGAAATTTTTGTGGGAGGATGATGACATGGACTGGGAAAGTTCTAGTATTCTAAAACACGACACTTCCTATCAGTGGATATATGATGAAGCATGAACTCGAAATATGCCAACCTCGCGGTGGAGGATTCTCTAGTAGCAATATTGGTGAACAAGACATCTTAGGTGGATAACTGGGGGGGGGTGTTAGGCGGTTTAGACAAGGTGCATGTGATGGTTGTTCCTAAGTCACATGATTCAGATGGGATGATAGAGAATTCATATGTCTTAGCAAATAAACCATCAGTAGGTGGGGGTAGGAGGGATCCTAGGGTTTTGGGGAAGGGTGCTAAAGCCAAAATAACTGCGAAGGTTCTTAGGGTTAGCTTTGAGAAGATTCTGATGATGTTGGGTAAGGACCTAAATTTAGACAAATTGGAGAGTCTTGCTGAAAGGGATTTAGTGGGACATTTATGTACATTTCTATGAATCGACTAGAAATTCTCAACTGGAATATTGTGACTTGGAAGCCACTCTTAGGGTATTGTCCAAGGTTAAATATGCTCATGAACAATTGGTTTTTCTTCCAATTTCTGGAAGAGGAACATTTGCAGAAGATTCTGGGTCGATCAAGGGTTAAGGAAAAAGGATTTTTATTGTTAAAGCGTTGGTCCCCGTATTTCAATCCCCACAAAGAGAAATTCTAGGGGAGACATGTTTGGATTCTCCTCTCGAGTCTCCCTATCAAGCTTTGGTATAGAAAGGTGATTATCACATTGGTAAACTGTTTGGATAAGTTTATTTTCTTTGGCAACAATTCTCTGCAACAGGTCGATAAGAGGGTGACTTGGGTCTTGGTGGAACTTGACCTTACTCACATTTTTTGTATAGAGGTGTCCATTCATTGGGGTTATAGGATTATTAATCAAGTGATAGAATTTTGGCGTCTACCCTTCATATGCTTTATATGCCATGAAACTACGCATTTAGAAAGGTAGTGTCTGAGGAGGAAGTTCAGTGATCAACGAGCTTTGTTGATGTGGAGGTCATTGCCCATGAATGTGGTTTCTAAAGGAATAGTTGGATCTTATCTTTCTCCATTGGTTACATACGCCTAATTGCATTCCAACTCTCAACTGACAATGTCACCATAGGTGCCTATAAATTTCTCAAGTGTGTTAAGGTCTATTTTCCCTTCCTTCTTTAGCTCGTTCATAAAGCTTGAGGAAATATCCTTTCTAGAGGTTGTGGACGTGTGAGACCTAGTGGATAGTCCTGCTTCTTTTGGGGGTGGGGTCATAAAGTCGATTGAGGTTCCTATTGGTGATGTCTCCTTGGATAAAATAATGGCCTGCAATTTATCAACTGGTTTAAATGGTGGTAATGAGGTTGCCCTGGAGATGGGTGTTGGTAAATCTTCTTTAGGTGTTTCGAGTGTCAAAGAGCAAGGGATCTCCCCCACTTCGATGAATCCTGAATTGGTGGAGAGGGGTCCTTTCTATGATGAAGAGGCGCTTCTGGATGGGTCATACATTGTTTCTATGAAGCCACAAACGAAAATCCACAGTTCTTGTGAAATTATGAACATGGCTCCTCTACTGATTTACTCTGTTGATGTGGTGGGAGGTCGGGACCCATGATAATTGATCTTCCTTTATCGCCATTCCAATTTTACTATAAGAAGGAAAAATATCAAGGCCATTAAAGGAGCTATTAGGGGAATATTTGATGACAAAGGTAAGTCCCTGGCATGCCAAATGTATTTAGATTTGTTTGGTGGGTTAAAGGAATTCGATAATTCTTCTGATAATATTTCATATATCTCATGGGACCTTAGAGCATCCGTGCCCTTGGTAGAAGGTTCTTAATGAAACTGATATCTTTTAATACTCAGGGGTTTGGGGGAAAGGAAAAATTTATGTCCCTCAAAAGGTTGTTCAACTTAGAGAAACCTGATATTATTCTTTTCCAGGAGACTATGGTTTTGAGGGTTAAGGTGTGAAAGACATGTTTTAAATTGTTGTCAGGTTGGGATTGTACCTTTATTGATGCTTGGGGACTTTCATGAGGGTTAATGTCATCCTAGAAACCCAAAACAAAAAGAATGTGACCCTTCTTAACCCGTGGTGATATCCTCTTGGAGGGCACTTGCAGATATTTAGATCTTGACTTTCAGGTGTTAAATATCTACGGTCCCTACAACGGGAGACAAGGTTTTGGGTAGGAGGCAATGGATTTGGGTGTTTTGAGCTCTCCCTTACTGATTTTGGGTGGATATCTTATTCTTGTTATGTCCATTCAATGGGTTTGGGGAACAAATCCAAGTTTTGATCAATTGGCAGGTTGGTTCAGAAAGATTTTTTGTGATGCTAATCTCGTAAACATTATGCCTTCCCATTAGCCTCGACTTGGAGAAATGGGAGGATGGGAGATGATGGTGTACTGAAGAGACTTGACAGGGTTTTGATGTAATGGGATCTAGTCCCCATTGCTGGACGATATAGGTCTTATTTGGATAAGGTCAACCTTTCAAATCATGCCTCGGTTTGTCTACAAATTGAGGGATCGATTCCAAAACTCTGCTACCCCTTCAAGTACAATCACTCGTAGAATGAGTTATCCGATTTCAAGAAGTTGATTGAGGATAAATGGAGATCCCTTAGTCATTTTAATGGGTCATCGACCATATATAGATTATCTTATAAGCTGAAAGAAACCCGTTGGGTGGTCATCATGTGGGAGAAACAAAAGAAACAGGATATGTTGGTTGAATTATCAGAGATTGAGACTCAAATTCAATTATGCTTTGATAGGAACACTTCCGATGCATTTTCATTTTGAGAAAGAGACCTCTTAGTAGTTTTAGAAAGACAAAAATCTAGTATTCTTTGCTTAGAGGGGGGACAATGGTGTTTAAAGAGCATAGATTTATGGTTGGATTTGGGGGATAAAAATACTAAGTATTTCCATAGGTGTGCAGATAACCGAAGAATTCATAATTCTATTTGGGGTTTAAGAAATGGATGTGGAGACTATGTTTCACGATAGCCAGACCTGGAAAAGGAAGCGGTGGATCATTTTAGTTCCTACTATTAGGACCTCAATTTTAATCCTATTGGTTCGCAGATGAAGGTTATCAATTTCATGCCCAGGTTTTTCAATCCGGTGGATTGTGCTACCATTGAGGTGCTTGTCACCTTGGACGAAATCGATGGTACTCTCAAAAATTTGTGAGGGATAAGAGCCCTGGACCATATGGGTGTTCTGTTGAATTTTTTTTTGTTCTTATTGGCCTGAAACTCCTTGAGGTGGTTGAAGAATCCAAGCTAAAAAGACATGTTTCTGTGGGGTTAAACTCTACCTTTATAGCCTTAATTTCGAAGACCAATTCCCTCGAGTCCTTTAATGACTTTGGACTGATTTCTCTGTGCATTTTGATTTATAAGCTCATTGCGAAAGTTATAGCCAACAAGATCAAGCCATTTCTAGCGAAGTTGATGTTAGGCGAACAAGTTGGTTTCCTTCATGATAGATTGATTCTTTATGCTATTGGTGTTGCGAAGGAAACTATTCACCCTATCAAATTGAAGAAGTTGTCTACCCTAATATTGAAGATGGATCTAGTCAAAGCCTATGACTAGGTAAATTAGACATTTTAAGGCTAATATTATTGCAGGTGGACTTATCCTTGGAACTCATGGATTGGATCATGGCTTGTGTTTCGATCGCAAATTTTGTTGGCCTTATTAATGGTGCCCCTACATAGTTCTTCGGCAGGGGTCTCCTTTATGCCCTTATAGAAGGAGGCTTAACAATTTGATTTCAAAGGCAAGGACATAAGGGAAAGTTATGGGGATTAAACTAAATAGAAATCTTGCCATCACACATTTGTAATTTATGGACGATGTACTACTTTTCATATTGAGGACTCTCGAGGAGTGGCAACTTTATAAGGATAATATTTAGGTGTTTTGTAAGGCTAGTGGTATGGAGTTATCTTGGTGGGGAAAGCTTCAAAAGCTTGGTATTTATGGGCCATTCCACTGTGCTCTTTGCCTACATTTTTTCTCAAAACATCTGGGCAGAAGTGATCCAGAGATTAAAGGCATCCATTGAATAGAAACAAAATTCATTTGAAGAAAGTTTGAGACTATGGGTTCAGTCATCAGATTCGCTGAGCAACTTGCCACTGTTTGTCATCTGAAATCTATGGCTTATTCTATGGCTTATTCTTTGTGACGTCGCTGTTCAGTAAAACACTCGATTCCATTTATAACTATCAAAATCAATACCATTTACACCTATCAAAATAAAAAATCTTCCTTAGCCTTCAAATGAAATTCAATACCAATACCATTTACAACTATCAAAACCCTACTTGACCATAAAATGAAATTGAATGGTTGAAGTTTGAACCACTCATCATTACATCATCCACAGATCTAGACGAAATTACCATTAATATTGGTGGACCGTGGAATGTTGAGAAACAGTTTCATGGTTCCACGTACATTTATGAGATAAGTTCTTTGGTTCATGGTGTCCAGATATAATAAACACGTGTCTATTATTAAGGAGACCAAATCTGTACAAGTTTCAAAATCAAATAGTACATGCACTACTTTCCACGACCGGTACGAATTAACCGAAATATGCAGTAAATTCAAAAATCATAAATAACACTTGAATATCCAGTAATTGCAGATTCGAGAGTATTTTCTTGCCAGATTTAAGACAAAAAAAAAACTACACTTGAGTTGAAACGAGACATTCAAAGAAAATCTTTACTTTTAAAGAGTCTTTTTCTGGTTGGTGATTAGTTTGAACAGATTTTGGTAAATTTTTAGAATATGATTAAGATTTTATATGTTGCAAACTAATGTTTTCCAATGTAAATTGATTTAAATGATTGAAAATGTGACTAAAATTCGAAATCAATATCCGATTGTGACAGCAAAAGGCCTCTCACTATTTCTGGACGTCTGGTGGACGACAGGATTGAAAATACGAACACTTTTGCAGATTCTGTTGGATTTTCTTGGATTTCCTCTCACTCTCATGATCGTCAATGAATACTTCTGACATTGACATTTTATTGGGGAATTTAATGGCGAGCAGCGGACTCCAATCTTGGAGAAGTGTAAAAGTTCAGGTTTATGGCAACTCTGGTTTTCAGAATTGCAGGAGCTGCTAAGAGTATTTTGTTGCAATAGAGAAAGGGTTTAGTCTCAAATGTTCTGTGAAATCCATTAGAATGCAAGAAAACTACGACGAGAAGCCTGCAACAAGTCGCTTGGAATTTTGTAAATTGCTGCGAGCGAGGAAGAGTTGGGATTCGGTTTTTGATATAGCTGAGCCTCTGATTGAGAGGTATTTGGATTCTGAAGCTTGTTGGGACTGTGTGAGATTTTGTTTGTTTGGGCTTATGGCGATGCTTGTAGCCCACTTTCTGTTTTTGAGGCCTTTGGGGTTCCAGGGAAGTAGGGATGAGAAGAATCTGTGTGTTGTTATGGTAGGATTGACCTTGGTCCTGCGGATAATGGGTGTTGGTTTGGTGGTTTGTCTCTGTTCATGGGGTTTCTTTGGGGTGGTTTGGAAGCACAGGAGGATATGTTCATGTTGTCAGGATGTGGAGCAGAGTCGAACCCGGGCGGACAATACAGACCAGAGGGCTCAGAAAGTCCTATGGCCTAAACAATTCATAACCAAATCCCCACACCATACAAGAGGTAATGCTATTGCCATTCCTTTATTTGTTTGGATTGCACTGTAATGGGTTTTGTTTTATTGCCTTTTTATTGAAATGGGTGTTATTTTTTTTCCCTCAATTGAAATGGGTTTTCATCTGTTTGGATTCCATTGAAATCCTTTCCATTCATTTTATCCTTCCATTGAGGTTAATATCAACTTTTGTTTATATAATTTTTGCAACAGATTGCTGCAGATCAGCATGCATTAGTCAGGATGAACTTCACATTTTATCTCAGATTGAGGCCAGAAGTCACAAAGTTAGAACTGTCAAGTCAGAAAATTCCTTCTCGGCTCAGGATTCTAGCTCCCCAAGACGAGTTTTGCTTGTAGAAGACACAGAAATTAATAGGGTAAGTTGTATCAGGGCTCAACCGAGTGATTGGCTTTTGGCTAGTATATTTTGCCATTTTAGGTCAATTTTCCTATTGTTTGTTGCTAACATATCACTCATTCTTGTTTGTCTCAATCAATGGCAGATAATTTTGAGGAAGGTGCTTCAAACCCTTAACCTTCACTGTGAAGAAGCTGAGAATGGAAAGGTAGCAGTGGACTACTTCAAGCAGGGAAGAATATATGATCTTGTGTTCATGGATAAAGAAATGCCTGTCATGGATGGACATGAGGTAGATAAGCTTTCATCCTTTTGATCTGTTTTGTAATTTTGTTTCATTTCCACTTCTTGTCTCAGTTTGTGAATTAATCATCCCAAACATCTCAAGTTTTTCATTATGGGTTCCAGTCCTGATTCATTCTTACCACTGAAATGACTGCTCTTATTTCAGGCAACAAGGCAACTGAGATCAATGGGAGTCAAGACACCCATTGTTGCACTTACAGCAAATACCTTGCAATCTGACAAAGACCTCTTTTTCGAGGCTGGTGTGGATGATTTTCAAGCAAAGGTATATATTATCTGTCCAACATGTTCTTCAAGCTTGATTTTTCTTTCAAGTGGTGTGCATTCAAGTGAATATTATTCTTTTAATCCCATAGTTTTCTTTTCTGAATAGATGCAGGATCTTTGTTACCAAGAACCCAATTTCTGATTTTGTTTGGTATCTATATTTTTTGGCCCCTTTGCAGCCTCTGCCAAGGGACAAACTCATGCAATTACTAGCTCGATATGGTGTTAAGAATTGTGTTGGCAACAGAAGGGGTTGAAAGATTTTCAAGGCTCCAGGCTCCACTGTATTATACTCATAGCTTCCTTATGGAAAAAGGCATGGCAGATTACAGGTTGCCTTCTTTGTAGATTGATGTAATGATCGGCATTATTGTAGTTGTTTGATTGAGCTATGAGGAATTTAGTTTTAGGGTTTTCTGATATATGTAAACAGTGATCTTCCTGAGCAATGCTGTGAAATACTCCCTATATGGGGAAGACTAGGGCTTGAAGTGAATGTTAAAAGGTTGTGAAAATTGCATAACTTATTTATGGTGACAGTTATTCTTTCAATCAGCAGCATAAAGGCCGAAGTTTGCACCACTTTTAAGGTTTTCCTAATATTGGCCTCAATGTAAAACAGAAGTTTGCCAAAATTGTGCCTTCTGTAAAGGACTTTGCTACAGGTAACCAAACAAAATTGAAATATATAATTTTTTCTAAGAAATAAACAATTTTTTTGAAATTAGTAAGGTTTACATCAGAAAATATACTTTATTTGATATTGAAGTATTTGACCTTACATCAGTCAAAATATCCAAATCTATCGACTTTCTAATTTTCATTTGTTTCCATACCTTATAAATAGCACGAAGTGCACTAACAAAAAGAAACATTAACATATCCAATGTCTTCAATGAAAGTATTAATCTATTATCATTTTGTACCCTATATAATTTTGAAAAGTCTCTTTTAATGAAAGTATTAATCTATTATCATTTTTTACCCTATATAATTTTGAAAAGTCTCTTTTACAAACGGTTGTACTTGCTCGAATAACAAAGATAAGTTGCCATAATTGTATCAAACAAGAAAAATCTTCAAACCATTTAGGTTCATTTTCACATAGATTCCATACTCCAAAGGTAGGCTTTTTAGCTTTTTAAGGTAGTATTTATAAGTAGTTTAAATAAATTTATTCATTACACCCAAACTTTTAGTAGTATCCACAATGAGTGACTCCCCATCACTATACTTTTCACATAACATTTCAACCATCTTTTCGTTTGAAAGTATTTATCATCCATTTTTTTCATGTTAATGTAGAGGACTAAAAATTTAGCAACATTACATATGGGTAGATATGTAAACCTTCTATTTAGAGATGCAATCATATTCATCACATAACATTTTTATAAAAGAATGCAATTATCTAATGTCCTTGATCTTTGAATCTTTGGAAAACTTTCAAGCTTCAATGGTTATAAATGCACCATATTTGTGTTATCTATAAACTAAAGAGTTTTTCCATTGTGTTATGATTAAAAAAGAGGATATGTGCAATGCATTTGTCTCAAATATGCTTCCCAAAAACTATTTACGAAGTATGTTAAAAGTAACATCTAAAGTAACCAATAGAGGTAGTATCAACATGATCCTCTTGAAACTTTTGATTCAGCTTATTCAACTTAATAAGCACATTTGCAAGCAAATGAATTCAAAAGTGCATTCGAAATATTGTTGCCAACTCGTACATATTTTTGTCTCTTAATTCCCAATCTTTTAACAAAGTGGGCATGACCTTTGCGTTAGAGAGCCACCTAACTGATGAATCTGAAAAACATTTAAGTCAATTTTCTATGTATTTTAAGAGACTTTCTAAATTGTGAATAAACTTTGTTTGCAAATTTATCATTATACTACAACTTTGGAAAATGAGATGAAGCATCATTTGATGCAAATGCTTCTCTATGAACCACACATTGGATATCTAATAAATGAGGAGTATCTTGATGTATCTTAGAAGATAAACCTTCATGACTACCCCTCATGGCAAATGCTTCATCAAACTCAAATCTAACTAACTTCATAAAAAAATAGATCCATCTCTGTTAGAAGAGTTCTCGTTGCAAGCATGTGAATTTTGTTACACATTGACCTCTTCCTTCATTTTTTATTTTTCAAAACCATGGGAACAACAACCTCCCAAGAGTATATCCAACAGCGCGTAATCCAGATACATCAGTAACTTGTGACTTAGCAGGGGCCGAGACGTCTCGAAGCCCATCGGGTGAGCCTCTATCCCAAGGGTCACCTACCCTTCAAGCCTTGTCACAACGGGCTAATGAGCAACCTTACCCCCTACGGGTTTTGAACTTGTGACCTCCAAGGAGATAACATATGTTCTTAACCATTAGGCCCACTCAGGTGCTCTTCTTTTTTCATTTGTTAAATATGAAATATAAATAATCAAATGGTGCTCCATAGTTCAATTACTGCTTTCATCAACTAAAATTGAGTAAAATGGGCTATGAAAAATCTCAGTATTCATTTTTTAAAGGCATGTGTGGAGTACACTTATACCAATTCAAATCACAAATAGTGCAAGCAGATGGTAAGTTCTCAATTACGCTACTTTCTTTAACAGGA
Organism: Pseudotsuga menziesii; assembly: GCA_001517045.1. NCBI lineage: Eukaryota > Viridiplantae > Streptophyta > Pinopsida > Pinales > Pinaceae > Pseudotsuga > Pseudotsuga menziesii. The sequence goes on along the minus strand of LPNX011001519.1, from coordinate 113,023 downwards.
ACTAAGAAATGTTTATATAAAACAGGCTGTGCACAACCATTCATTACAAAGTAAGAGCGGGAGCGGAGAGTTCTTGCAGTTCAAAAATGCAGAAAACAAAACTGGTCCATGGGGATGACCAAAGAACTCCACAGAGAGTTTTTTCAAAACATCTAATGCCTGGGGTAGTGTATACCCTTATAAACTGCCTGCAAAGTAAAAGACAATAAAACATAAAAACTTAAAAAACCATTTTAAGGATTGCCTGTAGGCTTCATAAGCTGAACCACCGATTCCTCCTCCATGGGGTGCACTGCTGCTACTGGAGTTTCTAAGGCGTTGCTGCATTGATTCATGCTTAGCAAGCGCTGGAGGTCTTCTTGGATTCTGTCCACCTTGCCCATCATTTCCCTGAGATTACTCTCATTATCATCAATCCTTGCATCATGGTTACTGATTTGAAGAGATGTGTAACTGACCACTTCCCCCATGCTCTTGACCTCTTGAGCAATTTCCTTGTTATCCATTATGTTTATGGCCATCATTTCGTAGAGGCACCTGAGGTTTTTCTTCAAATCATTTATGCCACGTTCTTGTTAGACTGCGGCATTCTGCCTTGACCGGGAGAAATTTCAATGCGAGAGAAGTTGCTGTGGAGAGCACGAACTGTGCCAGCGACCACGAAGGCCTATTCTTCGGCAGAGAGACCACTGAGAATTAGCTTGAGAGTATTAAGCTCTTGCAGGAGGGAGTCTCGTTCAGTCTTGCTTCGACAGGATAACGTGCCAACTGCACCTACTTTCCACCTTGAGCAGTGACAACCCAAAATCTAGTTGCTTCCAGCAGTGAAAGAACGAGCGTCGGAGGAGAGGCCGGGACCAGAATCAAAATTCGAAAACCACAGAGAAGTTCCAGAAAGGGTGCTGCAAGAACGGGTGGAGAAGGCTGCGAGAGCCAGTCTTTCCTTCACGAAAGCCTTGGTGAGAGGAAGAGTTTCCCACAAGACTTCCCGCAGCTAGCCTTCGTCTACACCTGCAATGACATCCAAGAGGATGCGTTCTAGAGATATCACATAACGGACAGTGCCAAGACCAAGAGTGGAATGAGGATGGGAGCGGCTCAAAGAGGAAGACATAGTGAAGGGAGCGAAAAGACCTAGAGCGTGCGAGGGGAGGGTGCAATTAACCCGGGTAAGGTGAACAATAAAGCCTGCTGAGACCGAGGGAAGGAGAGTGCAGTGCTGTGGCCACGCGGCGGGAGGATGGAGAGAGGTGGGACATCACTTAAACGCTGGAGGCCCATCGGGAAAGATCGCGAGGTGGATGCCAGCGGGGAATGGAAGGCATGAGGCAGTAGAGTGAGGAGGGATGGAGGGATAAGAGGAAAAGAGGTTAGGTTGATTAAGGTTGGAGTGATAAGGGTTAGAGTGGGTGAGAGCTTCGATGAGGCCTTTAGGGAGAGTGCTAGGAGATTCAAGTCTTGCCATGGGAGAAAACCAAAAGCAGTGGGGGTAGAAGCATGAATCCCAAAGAACCATTAAGGAATAGGTTTGAAGTGAGGAGCTTGACTATTCAGACTAATTTGACCTTGAGGGAGGGAGGCCCCCATGTTTTCCAAGGCATCCGCAGCTGAATTGTTTGTGCGAAGGATGTGGAAGAGATCATAAGTCTTGATCATGAAAGTAATGATTTTGTTGTGCAAGCGACGACATTTTATGGAGCTAGTGGTGTATGCATTGATCATCTTGAATATGACATGACGAGAGTCTCTGAATATCACAATCTTGGAGAAGTCTCTATTGGCTAATGATTGCATCCCCTGAAGAAGCGCCAACCACTCGGCCTCATTGTTGGTCCTATGTCCAAGATTCCAAGTGAAGGTTTGTTCAACATGTCCTCTCAGGTCCAAAAGGATCCCCCCCGCACCTGCCACTCCTGGGTTTCCCTTCGAGGCACCATTAAAAAAGAAAGCATAAGAGTTTCTCTCTCTCTCAGCCAGGATTTGAAGTCACTGCTGTTTAATCTTATTTCCCAGGGAAAGGTTCTAAAAGGCTGGGTTGCACTGCTTTTAGGAGTTTTGAACTGAAGGGGGCTCACTTCTTTTAGATAGATTCTGCACCAAGATGAGTAGGGATCAGGGATGCACTCCTCATTAGGGACGCTGATACTGCTCGAGGCAAACTTCTCAGCTACCATTCCAATCGCTTTAGAGGCTATACGAGCTGGGGAAACTTTCTCATCATTGAAAATGGACTTGTTCCTGGCTATCCATAGTTGCCAGCAGAGGTTCTTGGGGATAGAGATCCATAGGAGGCTAAGGATGGCCTTTTTGGTGAGGGAGCTAGGAAATTGCTTGGGCCAAGCCTCAAGAAGCTGAGCTACAGTGCCTAGGGGGTTGAACTTTAAGCCCGGAGGGAGAATGTATTGCCATATTTTCAAAGAAATTTTGCACTGGAGAAAAAGATGGATTGAAGTTTCCTCTTCCATATTGCAGAGAGCACACCGAGAGGGCCTTGCGATCCCCCTTTTTCTGAGATTTTCAGCAGTTAGGAGCTTATTATGCATCAGGATCCAGGTGAAGGAATTTACCTTAGGGATGTTGTCCGGATTCCAAACCTTCTTCTAGAGACAATCCTTTGCAACCGGCTCTAAGGAGAGTCTCGTGTATCCCTCTTTGACTGTATACTGTCCAGTTTTGCCCCAACCAATGCGGTCTCGTGCTGCAACATGAGTTGGTGACAGGCCATTAAGAGATGATAGAAAGAGATTTGCCGCTTCAATCAGGTGAGTTGTAGGATGAAGGCCTTTCCATCTAGTCCAATATCCCATCAAATCCCACTGCGAAAGGTCATAGAGAGTATGCAATCCTTGATTACTAGCCTAATTAGCGAGTGAAGACAAGCCTGGGAGTGAGGAGTGGGGAGGCTGTCAAAGAATGCTGTTGTTCCAAGCGTTGATTTTTTTCCCATTCCCTAGGATCCAATCACACTGTATTATATTGAGAGAAGCTTTACACAACTACCAGAGAGAAGTCCCTTTACCTGACCATGCGTTGTCCAACAATTTTGATCTGGGCTTTCTAATATATTTTTTTCCTGATTATTTCTTTCCACCATTCTTTCTTACCTGTGACCAACCTCCATATCAGCTTAGCTCCCAAGGCTCTGTTCATTTTCTTCGGATCCCTGATGCCTAGGCCACCTTTATTTCTTGCTCTTTTGACTGTATCCCACTTGACAAGGTGAATTTTTTTTGTCTGAACCTTTCCTCCTGGCCATAGAAATTTTATGGTTTCCTTACAAATATTGTTGATAACATTTTTGGGAGCTAGAACCATTGAACTAGAGTAAATAGGATAGGAGGAAAGAATAGACTGTATAAGGGTCGTTTTCCCTGCAATGTTTAACCACTTCCATCCCAGAGATTGAATCTTGTTTTTGATTTTTTGGATAATCGGAGCCCACATGGCAGAAACAAAGGACTTTTTGGCTATAGGGATTCCCAAATAGGTGAAATGAGTCCATTTAAGAGTGGCGTTAACATGCAGAATATGAGATATGCTACAGAGGGTTGCAGCATTGCAATTCCATCCATATAGCTGGCATTTATTCAAATTCGCTGAACTTCTAGAGGAACGAATGAAAAGATCCAGGGGTCTCATGAAATTTCTGGCTATTTGAGGGGAGGCTATCCCAAGCAGGATTGTGTCATCTGCGAATAGGGCGTGGTTGATGGGGAGGACTCCATTCCGGAAGGAGAGGCCCGGAAGAGAGCCTTCAGATTGCAATCTTATTAGTCTTCTGCTGAGGGAGTCAGCAACCAGAATATAAAGGAAAGGGGAGAGAGGGCATCCTTGCCTTATCCCTCGGGAGGCTTTAAAAAATTCAGAGGGTCTACCATTGATTAGAAGAGCTATCCACGGAGAGTTTATGCAAGCTTGCACTTGATTGATGAAAATAGGGGGAGAACCAAACTTCTTCAGAACCAAGATGATGAATGAGTGCCTCAGCCTATCAAAAGCATTAGCCAAGTCCATCTTGATGGCCATGCCTGATTTGCCCTTTGTAGTACTAGAGTGAATCGCCTCTTGAACCATCAGAATGTTATCACTGATTTTCCTGCTCGAAATGAAACCTCCTTGATTTGGGGAGATCAGAGAGTGAATGATAGGCTTTAATATTAAGGATGGGACTTTTGAAAAGATTTTGTAGGAGGTGTTGCAGAGGGAAATGGGTTTGAACTTTTTGATGGAGGAGGGGTTTGCCTCTTTAGGGATCAAAGCCAGGAAGGTGGAGTTGGTGGCTCCTCCCATATTTCCTTTCGCCATCCAGGAGATGAGACGGATCAAATCCTTTTTTATAAGGGGATAGAAGGTTCTGAAGAAGCAGATAGGGAAGCCATCAGTGCCTAGGGCTTTATCCGGATGTAAGGACCATATGGATTTCTTGACTTCTTCTTCCGAGATGGGGGATTCCAGTGTAGAGCTTTCCTCTGGACTGATAAGAGCTGGAATATCTTGAACCATTTCTTCCATACAATCCTGCAAGACGTATTCCTCATCATTGTACAAATTCTCAAAAAAATTTCTTACCTCCGTGCTGATTGCTGCTTGACCCGTGATGGTTGAGTCGTCCTCGGTTTTGAGCTCTCGTAGAGTGTTCCACCGCTGTCTATCTCTACATTGATTTTGAAAGAATTTAGTGTTTTGATCTCCCCCTTTGAGCCAAAGGATGCGTGATCGGAGCCTCCATCCCTCCTCCTCTTGCCTTAGGATTTTCTGCTGTTTCCAGTTCTATTTCTTTGATAAGATGCTCCTTGGTGATCTCCTTTTCTTCCATTTCTGCTTGGAGGGATTCCATGTTCTTTATAATTTCTGCTTTCTGTTGGGAAGGCTCATGGTAGTGATACTTTGCCCAGAATTTAAGGGCTGTTTTTCCCCTTCTTAATTCCTGCTCCCATGAGTATGCTGGAGAGCTTGGAATGAAGCAGCGCCAGGCATTAGTGATGATGTCCTCAACTCCTTCAGACTCTAGCCAAAGGCGGTTAAAACGAAAGGGGAGGGGTCCCAGATTTTCCAAGGGCGGGAAGAAAAGACAGATAGGTTTGTGATCTGAGATAGCCGTGCACAACAATTTGGATTCAGGGTAAGAGTTGAGGAGATGCGTGCTGACCAGGAAATGATCCAACCTAGCTGCAATGTGGCCTGGTCCGATCCGTTTGTTGCTCCAAGTGAAAGTACCATTTTTCGTTCTAATATCCGAGAGGCCCCATTGCGATATAAGGTCCTCCAACCTTTCTCCAAAGGGGTCTCTGATCTTAGTTCCTCCTCTGCGCTCGGCCGCAGAGATTGTAACATTAAAATCCCCCGCAATGAAGCATGGGAGGAGCCGTTTACCTTCGCATTGTTCTTCGAGAGAGGTCCAAAAGTTGTCTTTCTGGGCATGAAGAGTTGGACCATAAATATTTCCGATCCAGAACTCTTCTTTCTTTTCTTTATTTTCTAGTTTTATGAAAAGCCAATTTTTATTCTCAATAGCAGAGTGCATGGAAAATTTTTCAGCGTCCCACCAACAAAGAAGACCTCTAGAGGCCCCAGAGGCATTGGTGGCTAAGCTGTCGCCTTTTGGCTAGAATCTTTTAAGGGTTGCTAAGCTGTCTTCAGCCATTTTTTTTGTCTCCTGGATGAGAAGGATTGAGTCAGATTCCATTGTTTTAAATCTCCTGATAACTTCTATTTTCTGGGAACCTCCTAAACCTCTGCAATTCCAGGAGACCACTTTCATTATTTCTTTAGTTGTCTAAATGCCTTTTCCTTCTCCTTTTTTTCCTCTTCTGCACTGAGTAGATGCTTGCTTGTGATAGTTTGACTAGAAAGTCTAGATTAGACTGTTTCCCTGCTACCTTCTCCCTTGCTGCTTCCTGTTCCCGTATAGCTTTATTGGACCTTCTTACTTTCCTGGAGAGAGGTTCTTGTTCTTCAGTAGAAGTGTCTGTAGCTTCTTCAGTACATGCCTTTGCCTTGGAGCTTGTGACCGATCCTTCAGAATTTGTTGCAGCTTCCGTCCTTGCCAGGGATTACGCCATATCCTCATCCAGGTTTTCCTTCTCCTTTTGGGGTGGAACATCTATAGGTGTTTCATCTTCCTGATGGAGAGCATCTTCGACATTTTCTTCTTGGGTTTCAATCTCTTGTGCCTCAGATTGTAAAAACCTCAAACCTATTTCTGGGGGCACTCTTTGGCGGGATTTGAGGCTGCTTGAGGGCTGTCTTTGTAGACTTCTTCCCACTTGCAACATTCCAACCCTCATCATGTGGGATTTTTGAGATGGGTTTCTCCAGTTTTTTTGGATAGGATTTAGCAAAATGCCCATACTCATGACAGTATTTGCATTTGAACGGAATTTGTTCATAGTCCATAGTTTGTAGGTGATTCCATCCATCAATGGAGAGGATGATGGATTCCGGTAGGCCCTTTTCTAGATTGACCTCAACATAGATTCGAGCACATGAGAACATAGGGGCTTTTGGCTCAGATTTGTCCACGTATTTCCCCGAAGTGTTCCCAATTGCTCGAAATTCCTCATCGTTCCAGCAGTGAAGTGGGAGGTGAGGAAGCTTTACCCAGACTGGAACCGCCTTTGGGATATCCTTTTCTGGGTTAAAAGAGAGATCCCATTTATTCAGATACATGCCTCTTGGGCCCATGAAATAGGGGCCATTTCTAAAAATGAGATCGTGATCCTCCTTCTTTTCGAAGATGAAAGCGAAATAACCTTTCCCACAGAACATTTGCTTCACCTCGCCTTGAATAAGGGTTCTCCAATATTTATTAACCCAGGCTTCAACATAACGGGGAGATGGCCAAAGCCCAGTGAACAAGCCTATGAGGCCTTTCTCAGAGAGGGCAACTGCTTTGCGTTTTGAGGCCGCAGAGTTGAGCTTCACTTCTGGNGGGGGGGGGGGGGGGGGGGGCAGTGGTCGATGGAGGGGGAAGAGAGGCCATGATATCGTGGAAGCGAACCTCGACTGAAACGGGATCCGGAGAATCCATGGGCGCAGGGCCTGCAGGTCTGCAGACCAGAAACCCTAGATGCTCTCACTTAGGGTTTTCCACTGATGAGTTTACCATTCCTGCGGTATTGAGGATGTTGCATTGCACCCCTATTATGACCTTACACTATTAAACTCTCTTGGATTCCTAGTACATTTCTATTGCTTACATTTCTCACAATAATCAAAGTAGGACTTAATATTTCATTATTTCAGGATGGGATAGGTTATTTCAAAAGAATTTGAACTGAAAAGAATGGATTCCCACTCCTAATACGTGTTCGCCATTGTCCAAGGGTTTGTGAATTGAAATTAACATTCATGAGTAATTTAAAAAGTTGTCCTTCCTATAAAATGATGTTATAAACTATTCCTTCCTTAATTGGATTAGTAAAAATAAGATTTTTAATTTTTTGGAAGGGAAATTTTAACTCAACACTTCTAGACAAGCCAAAGCTCTTTCGAAGGGATGGGATGGGTTCAAATTTGAAGGTTGTATGCCATGGAATTTAAGGGTAAAAACCATGAACAATGTAATTTATTTTTTTATCTTTTAAAAAATAAAAATAATTTTATTTTCAAAAGTGGGTTTAATTTCTAGCTAGGATAATTAACATTAGAAATTATTTTATTTTATGTGAAGATTAAGATAAAATTTGGAAAATTGTGGTTTTCTTTTAAAAAACGTAATTTACAAAATTTCTATTAGAATACATAAAAATTTGAAGTTGAAGCATAAATCTTTAGTTTTATAATCTAAAGATCAAAATTGGAAATACAACCATATGGAACAATGAAATAAAGTAAGACTATAAATAAATGAAATAGTGTATGGCGTGACCCTTATCATATATTTAATTATTATTATTATTTTTTAATTTTTTGGTAAAAATAGTGAAATGAAACATGGGAAAGTCATTTTTAGGAGGCAAATGTTTCCCTTTATTCAATAAACATATCTTTTGTGTCCTTGAGTTTTCTTCAAAGAGTACATGAGGGGATGTTTCCAATAGAGTTTTTCCAAGTTTTTGAGATAAGCAGAGGTGCACCTCACAATTATGAACATTCTAAACTTCAAATTTATATATATCAAAACATAATAACTTTACTTTGAATTTAACCAAATTTTTTATATTTCACATTTTAGATCCCTTTTATCAAATTCATTGAGCTACTCGAATACCAACTTAAAAATTAATTAAAATTAATTATTTTCTAGCTATGGATTCTACATAATAGAACTTATTACTTTTATTGGGCGTTCACTAGTCACAAACGACTTTGTTTATCAACTATTGTATGTTCACTAGTCATAGTTTACGAGTCTATAACAAAAAATTCTATTTTTATCATTTTTTATCATTTAAAACTCAACTTATATACATAAAACTTGTATTTTATCTTTTTCTAATATTTTCTTAAAAACATAATTGGCCATCATCATTAAAACATACTTTCAAGTATTCTTTGGTTTCTCACTATATAAAAAAACATTATGGTTCATTTAAAATATAATTTGAATGGTAAAAAAGTCATAATCAGTTTAAAAGATGCAATGCAATGTCAAATTTGAATTTTTTTTTAAGCAATGTAAAACTAGATTATTTAGAAAATAGTATATAAATAGTATATTTTTTAAATAATGTAAAATTAAATTATTTAGAAAATAGTATAATTTAAAATTAAGTATTTGAATTAGTTTTTAAATGTGTATATGATGTCTTTGGTTAATTTAAAAAATTAATTTAAATCTTCATCTTAAATAAATGTAAAATCTTTTCTTAAATGTTTATGTTTTTCACTGGGTACATAATGTATTTATTTGATTTTGAAAATTAATCAAGTGGTCATTACTTAATCATAAATCCTCAATATATTAGTTTAAAAAATTGATTCTAATAATCATAATATAAACTTAAAATCTCTTTCTCGAGTATCATTATTAGCTAGGATGCTATCTCAAATATTATTGAAATATTTATTTATAAACATTGTAAAATTATCTTAAATCATACAATATTTAGTATCTCTGTCAAGCCGAGACACTTTACTTCAAGTAGTTGAGAATAATGACATTTCATAAAATATTAAATTAAGACAGACATATTGATTTATACTATTAAAAACATATTTTAAACCACACAAAATTAAGCTTTATTTATTAAAATTTTAGTAAAAACTTAATTTAAAATGATCTAATTTTTAAATTTATAATAAACATTTTAATACCACAAATGATTGAAAACCTCCCAAATTAGATTTGTCAACGTCTCTTTCTAAGAATTAATAAGTGGTTGTGAACCATGTAAAGTTGATATGAAAATCCCCGAGATTTGTTGAGGTCTCTTTCATGAAGTTGGTGGGTCGTTGTGAACCTTGTAAAGTTCTATGTGACGAGACAATATTAGCCTTGTTATTCAAGCCACAAGCTTTGGAACAAACAAACTTCACGGTAGTTGAGAATAGTGACATGATTCCAACGAAATAATTTTCAATATCGATGGATGATCTTCAAAATCCCTATTACAACAACTTCACAAATCAAATCAAATTTAATAAAAAATATAGTGTTTTTATTAATTAAAAAAATGGAATATTTATTCATAAATAAAAGTGAAAATTATATATTTGAAGTATACAATAATTATATAGATATATTTTAAAGACAAAAAAATAACTTATAAAAGTTATCATTAAAAAACTGAAAAATAATGTTCTACAACTGGTCAAAATTTAAAAAGATCTCTACTCTATTATAAGATAAATGTAATGTAGAATGTATGCCATTAAGATAGTTGATAATGTTAATATTAAAGTGAGAGATAACTGTCATACACATACAAAAACTTTGAATACCAAATCTATATTTAGATTGAGCTCTTTAAGAGTATATTATTAATTTGTGGAGAAAGTTTATAAGTGTTTACAAGAAAAAGAAAAAAAATACTAAAATTAGATAAAGTTTGTTTGTTTTTGTTTTGTTTGTTTGTTTGTTTTGTTTTTTTTTGTTTTTTTCAGCAGAAAAACTGCCAGACCTTGTTATTCAGAGAGAATCAAAGAACATCGTATACATGACAGCCTTTTTATACAGGCTTCCAAGTTGAGAATAAGACACAGGGGATCCCTTTACTCACCATAAGTTCTTCACATTTTATCATACTGACATGAAACTTATGCAGGAAAGACAATAAGGACCAGCTTCTCAACATATGACTATGAGACATTCAAAAGAGTCATAAGGACAAACTCTTATCAAAAAAACCATATGATAGATCCAACAAAGGTCTGATCTCTGAGACCGAGAAGATTTTGACAGTCAATCTTATAAATCACTAAGCATGATCAGAAGGCTGATTGTCTCATCTCAGATGGCTCAGGATCCAGTCTTTCAAGATAAAAACAAACTTGTGCCAATAAAAGGAAAAGGGGCTGAGTCCCGGCACTTAGCTTAAAAAGCTTAAAATTTCCATGATCTGAGATCATACCTTCCATAGTTTCTGTGAAGTTCCCAAAACCAGGATCCAACAGAAGAGCCTTCTTTGAGAGACAGTCAGCCTGCTGATTATGCTCACGATAAATATGATTGAGAGTCAAAGGAGTGATATGCTGAAAAAGGGATCTGATATCCTCGCACCAATGTTTCAGACTGGGAGAGTTTAGAGATGATATCCTGTTGGCCCAATTGATAATGATTAGAGAGTCACCATAGATGGTTTGTAGAGGGATCCCCAATAGCTTAGACACAACGAGAAGAGCCCATAGAGCAAGGAGTTCAACTCTGGTGTTTGTGCTTTTGCAATAGCCAAGTGAGAAACCAAGGAAATGTGAGTCACTCAGGTGCAGCACAAAGCTTGCTCCTCCAAGGTCATCAGTAGCTGCCCCGTAAAAAAAACCACAAGGATAGGAGATCTGAGGACTGGGACCAATAATTCTAAACTTGTGCTTTTGATTCGAAACAGGATAAAGTAGTCTGAGAGCTTTCACCTGATGAATGATATCTGAAAAAGATAACATCTTATTTTCAAATAAGCAATTGTTTCTCATTTTCCACAAGCTCCAGAAAATGAAGAGGGGCAGATAGCAGCTGCCAGAGTGAGCCGATTAGTTCTTGTACCATAGTTCAAGAAAGGTCCTGACAGAGCAGTTTTTATAGTAAGGCAAGCCCGACTGCTTGCAAAAAACATTGAAAACCCTGTTGGACACAGTGCAGTCTAAGAATAGATGTTGTGCTGAGTCTTCATTCAGCCTGCACAGAGTACATATACCGAGACCTTGCCAACCTATTCTTTGCAGATTATCCCAAGTTAGTACTCGGTTCATGACCACTAGCCAAATAAAACAACGGATCTTAGCAGGTATGTTGATAGTCCAAAGTATGTCCAACTCTTTTGAGTGTTCCGAGGAGGGTTCATGATAATGATGGACCATGAGGTCATACCCCATAGCTGCAGAAATATCACCAGCATACCTATTATAAGTCCAGATAAGAGAGTCTTTCTGATGATTCAGCCTGATTCTACCATAATCAAGTCCTGTGATAAATTTGTTCCACAGGAGCTGCCATTCTCCTCCCAATTCCAGATCTTCAACTGTAAACCAGTAACTCTTTGCTTCAAGAGTGAAATTGCGAGCCTGTGCCAGAGTGACAATGCCATAATCCTTCAGATAGTCACGAAGATCCTGAGGAAGGATCAAAAGTTCTTTTGTTCCCATAATCGAATCAATACCAACACGAATATCTTCTCCATTCCCAACTTGCCAGGTAAGTCCACATCTGACCCAGGGCAAAGTATGCATAAAACCTTTCTAGATCACAGAGACACTGTTTGCAACAAAGGATTTTCGACGAATCCAGGATACCACTGAGAGTTTTTTGAGATATTTCACATACAGTAGCTTGTGCTAGATCCCATTCCCGTTAAGTGCCAACCAAAACCTCTTCAAACGTAAAGAGAGGCTGAACCAACCTAGATGTTTGATGCCCCAGCCACCCAAAGAGGTCGGTTTCGAAAGGGACTGCCAATCTACTAAGTGATATTTTTTCTTAAATGCTGAAGATCCCCATAAAAAAAAATATCAGAGACCTGAGCTTGTCCAGAATTGAAATGGGGATAGGGATCAGAGCCATCCAGTACACCGGTAAACTTGAGAGAACAGCTTTAATTAAGACAAGTCTGTTCACAAGGGATAGCAGACGGAGGGTCCAATGCTGGATTCTTCTTTCAAAATTCTTTATAATCCAGTGCCATATTTCACCCTATATCCAAGGGGCTTGATGAAAAATCCTAGGTATTTAAAACCCAAGGAGATGTGATCAAATTTAAAAGATAGAGAGCTAGAGATTCTGCTCAATAACCCCTCATCCACATTGTTGAACAAAAAACAAGATTTGTCCATATTTATACTTATAACTGAAGCAGCGCAGAAAGTATCCAAGATAACTTTGAAGGCAACCCACTCCTCGAAAGTGTCAGAACCAAAAAGAATCACATCATCAACAAACAACAAGTGGGTTAAAGAGAGCCGAGAAGAAATAATTTTATGCCCCTGATCTTCCCATTGTTCCGAGCATCCTTTATTAAGAGACTTAGCCCCTCTATGACAAGAATAAACAAAAGGGGAGACAACGAGCAGCCCTGTCTAATACCCCTAGAGGCCATGAAGAAACTAGAGGAGGTGCCATTGACAACCAGAGCATAATTTGCAGAAGTTAAACAACCCATAATCCAGTTAACACCCATCAAGGGGACACCAATTTGCAGAAGGATGAGTCTTATATAAGACCAGTTCACCTTTTCAAATGCTTTTGATAGATCTAGCTTGAGGATAAGAGCACATTTGTTTTTGGTCTCGACAGAGTGTAAAGCTTCTTGTGTAATTGCTATAGGCTCTGTAATTTGTCTATTTTTCAAGAAGCCAAATTGTTGAGGGGAGATGAGCTTATCCAAATAGGGCTTTAGGCATAAAGCAACTTTTTTAGAGATAAGTTTATAAACAAGATTACAAAGAGAGATGGGTCTAAAATCCGCGAAGGTAAGGGGTTTCTCTTTCTTAGGGATGAGTGCAATGAATGTAGAGTTCAGTGAGGGTAAAACTCTGCCATCCAATCTGGAGGATTCAACCAAGTTTAGTAGATCATTCCCTAGAAGGTCAATGAAAGCAAAAAAAAACTCTACTGGCCACCCATCAGGTCCCAGAGATTTGTCCTTCTTGAAAGACTTTAAAGCCATCTTTACTTCCTCTATAGAGATCTGTCGAGTGAAGCTCTCCAAATCCTCTTGCTGATGTAAGAAGGAGGGAAATAATCGAATCACCTTTAGTTGAGCTTCAATGTTTGTCAGATCATCATCTTTGAAAATATTTGAGAAGTGCCTAACACCTAAGGCTTTTAATACTTTGTCATCCTCTATAATAATCCCCCTATCATCCTGAAGGCCCCAGATGGCATTTTGATTCTTACGGGCTGATGCAAATGAGTGAATTTTTTTTGTATTGGCATCCCCTAGAGATGCCCAGGTCAGTTTACTTTGTAACTTGGAAGAACAGAGTTCATGATCCAACAACAAATTTAACTCCCCTTTCAAAGCCAAGAGCCTGAGATTTTCCTTTGAACAAAGTAAACCCGAATCCGAGGATCCCAGAAGATTCTGGATTTCTACTTCAATGTGCAGTATCCTCTCTTTCATAGCCAGGGTTTTTTCGTATGTCCAACTTTTTACCTTTCTTTTTAATAAGCGAAGCTTCTTAGAAAGACATTCCATTGCAGGCAAATGGTCTCCTTGTGCCAGAGTGGGCCATTCATCTCTGACCAGGTTGACAAAAGCTTCATCAGGCAGCCAGGAGTGATTGAATTTGAAAGGGAGGTAAGAAGAGGTAGGCTCTTCCTTCCATTCCAGGAGGATAGGGTAGTGATATGAGATCACAGAAGGTAAAGAACAGACTCTGTGTCTAGGGAGGAGCTCAATAATATTCGAGGAGAGAAAAAAACGGTCCAATATTTTACTTATGCCTTCCTCCCCAGACCTCCCATTACGCCAGGTAGGCCCAGCACACGGTGGAGCAACATCCACCAGCTTAAAATCAGCGAAGAGATGTGAGAAGAAGGGGCCAAGAGGATCAAGATGGGCCTTGCTACCCCAGATTTTCGAAGCATTCAAAGTAAGATTTAAATCCCCTGCGAGGATAAGATTTGGGAGAGCGAGGAGGCCATCCCTAGCAGCTTCATTCCAAAAAGAATCACGATGCAAGTAAGGGCCGTAATAGTTGATAATGGAGAGGGGTATATGAGTACCCCTGAAACGAGATTCAAGAAGAATGCCTGCCAGAGTCTGATAGGCTTTGATTCTCGCCTTAAGGGGATTCCATCCTGATAGAAGACCTCCTAAGAGACCCTTTGAGCTAGTGGCACAAAATTCCCAACCTGGACAGAGTTTAGAGAACGCTAACAGAGCAGGGTACGTGCTATTCATAATTTCCTGGAAGAGGATAATATTAGGTGCAGTAGAGACAAAAAGACGTTGGAGGCTCTTTTGTTTAGCCGAGCCCCCTAGGAACTGAACATTTAGAGTGAGGATTTTCATCACGAAACACTGGTATCGGGTGACTGGGCTCTAAGGGTCTGAGACGAGGTAACTGGCGGATGCCTCACCGCGGTTTTTAACCTAGTGGACAGAGGAGTATATGATATGGAGCCTGAGGCCAAGTCCGAAGCCAACTGAGGGGATTTTTTCTTCTTTCTTATGGTAACGTTTTCAATGGACTTCAGGGAAAATGAGAAAATCACCCTTGAATATTTTGTTGAAGCCAATATACAAGGATATCATCACGATCAATAACACTTTCTAGGTCCTTTCATACCATCACATATACTAGGAAGGGAATACGACAATATGTTGGTTGACTAACTCTCAAAACTAGGACTGTTGCTACAAGATGGTTTATGGCAGCACTGGGAAGGTAATGAAGAGATCATTAATGAGTTGGACTTATGCCCCATCCAGGATGAATTTAGTTCTATTAGCTTTGTGCAGTTATCCGACTTTTGGATTTTCTACCATTTGTCAACATGTAATTATGCATCTTTTCGAGCTACTTTTCTCCGTGATATTATATTTTGAGGATAACCTTTTTTTGAGAACAATTTCCATATGATGTTTATATATGTATGGATTATGTCTTATTGAACAATGTGCATTAGAGGAAATTTCAACTCAAATGGGCCTTTTAACCATAATTCAAATTCCATGTCATATTGTGTTAGCCAATGAAATTGCTTTAAATTTGAAATACTGTATACTAGCAGCCATGCCTACTGGGGATTATCTCAAGTATATGCCTAAGTTTACAAGGGAAGGGGATTTCACTGCCGAAGAACATCTGGAGGCTTTTTACAGCTATGTTGAAAAAATTAACATAGAACAAAAAGATGTATGGACCAGGGTTTTTGTGCAAATCCTAGATGGCCAGTCTAAAAAGTGGTTTAAGGAATTTCCTGTTGGGTCAGTGGCAGGCATAGAGGCCCTAGATGAAATTTTCCTAAAGCATTGGGGAGAGAGGAGAGACCACCTCTACTACATCACAAAATTCAGCAACCTGAAAAGAGAAAACGGGGAGTCTATCTCAAACTTTACCAAGATATTCAACAACATGTACAACAAGATCCCCACTGAGATTAAGCCCACCGATACCTCAGCTAAGATAACTTATGCAAATGCCTTTGACTTTGACTTCTACCTACTTCTTAGAGAAAGGAGGTCTGCCTCCTTATCACTCATGCAAGATGCTTCCCTGGAGGTAGAGTCAAACATTCTGGCATCTCAGAAGGTCAAAGGGAAGATAGACAGGAAAAAGCAGCCAACAGACTATAGTGGGGCTTCTGCATTAGAGAACAAGATTGACAAAATGACCAAATTTTTAGATAACCTGACTGCTGAAATGTCTAAGTTGAAGGACCAAGGACATCTACCGGTGAGAGGTAAAGGGCCAAGTGACTTTGCTTCTTGAAACCCAAATTTTGTTCCTTACAAAAGAGGAAACCCCCCAGTTTAGATTCTCAGAAAGGAGAGAAATCAAGGGGAAGACTAGAGGATAAGAGCTCCATTTCAAAATGTTGTATTAGAAGAAGAGCCAGAATTCATTGAAGAAGAAGGAGAAGCTGAAGACAATATCCACTGCATGGAGGATGAGGTGGACTATTCTTTTCTAACACAAGTGAAATATGAGGAAGCCCTGATTTATGAGTAGATCATTGAAGAGGCTGTCTATCAGGCTGATGGTCAAGGAGGTTACAAACTAATATCTAGGCTAGTTTCTCCCCTCAAGAATAATGATGTACCTATCAAGCAGCCTGCTGCACCAGCTAGAAATATTGCTATTTTACCAAAGAAGGGGGCTGCCCCATTCAAAGCATTGCAGAAACCCGCACCTTCAGCCACACCTCATCAAGTCCAACTCAAACCTACAGCTCATGAGGTAAGGTTTCCAGATAGGATGCATTATTCTTTCAACCTTGAGTCTGAAGTTCAAAAATTGAAAATCCCTTTCCTCTAATTGAGCTAATGAAAAATGACGCCTTCAAGTCCTCCATTCTGAATTCCCTTCAGCCCAAGGTGCAGATTGACACTGACTTTGTGAACTTGCAAGATGACAAGCCTGTTGTAACCCTGGGTCCCATGATCAAATACCTAAAGGACTCCTACCCACCATTCTATATATCCTTGAACATCCATGATAAAATCCTCCATAACTGTCTACTAGATTTAGGAGCCTCTCATAACCTAATGGCAAAGGCCATGATGGATGAGATTGGCCTCAGCATCACCAAGCCCTACCATGATTTATTCTCCTTTGACTCCAGGAAGGTCAAGTGCTTGAGCCTCATCAAAGACCTTGCGGTAAACTTAACTTAGCTACCTTCGAAAAGCGTAATGATGGACATCGTAGTGGTTGATATTCCTCCAAAATTCGGCCTCTTGCTATCACGGTCATGGAGAAAAAGACTGGGCGGTACCCTTCAGATGGATCTCACATATTCCACCATTCCCATGTTCGGAGGGGAGACTAAGAGACTATACAAGGAAAATCAACTAGCATACATCATAAGTAAGGAGAGCCACTCAGTGAATCACCCCATCTATGTAGTAGACACCGATTTCGGGTCTTGGATTTTGAAAATAGATGATAATCAACAGATATATGTTCAACTCACTAAGCCCACCCGTTAGCAACCCGAAGAAGTCACAACAGCGATCTGGACCATGTATTTTGATGGGGCTATCACTCAAATATCAACAGGCGTGGGTGTAGTATTGATCTCCCCATATAAGGAAAACATTCACCTGTCTTATAAGCTTGATTTCAAAACCATGAACAACGTAGCAGAATATGAAGCCTTGCTGCTAGGAGTTAAAGTTGCCAAGCAGACGGGGATCATGTGCATGAAGATTTTCAGGGACGCAGACCTCATCATACAGTAGGTCAACAACACTTTTCAGATGAAAAATATCAGACCGAAGGCCTACAGGGATGAGGTATGGAAACTCAGAGACTCATTTATGTTTTTTGAACTGTCATATATTCCCAGGGCTTTGAATCACCTGGTTGATTCCCTAGATGTCTCTGCAAGTTTGTTTATTCCTCCTTCACCCCCTAAACTCAGGTATGATGTTCATGTCAAGTACAGATCCTCTCTACCAGATAATGTAAAATTCTGGAGAGTGTTGGAGAATGATGACGAGCTTAGTAAATTCCTTCAGTTAGTAGATGAATTCTCTGATGTACACATAGACCAGGAAAACCTCAACATGGAGGAATCCAAGTAGCTCAATTTAAAAGATAAAGTGACTGAGCAGAATATTGTCCAATTTCCCAGCAACTACATACCCCGAGGTCTAGTACCATTGGAAGAACTGTTTGATAACAATGACATCCCTTTCAAGCCTCCCAAAAGGGAGCTAGATCCTGCTATCCAAGGGCAAAACATAGGGAGCCAAAGCCATCCAAAAATGCTAAATCTATCCACTGGGCTGGCTGCCAAACAAAATTTTGAATTTTGCAGCTTGATAAAAGAGTTTGCTGATGTCTTTGCATGGGAGTATAGTGACCTGAAAACATATGACACCAACATCATCTAGCATAGGATTCCTTTGGAGAAGGACACCGTAAGGACACCGTTTTATATGAGAATATCTTTAGCAGGTTTGGTTTCCTATTAAGGTTAGTAACTGATAATGCACTAGCTTTTAAGTCTGGGGCATTAGTTAAAATGTGTGAATCAATGGGTATTCAACTGGTGCACTCCACATCCTATTACTCACAAGGCAATGGCCTGGCTGAGTCATCCAACAAAAGCTTGGTCAGAATCATTAGGAAACTGCTAGAGACAAATCAGAAAAGCTGGGATTCAAAGCTTAAGTTTGATTTATGGGCGGATAGGGTAACAGAGAAAAGATCCATAGGGACTTCTCCATTCAAGCTAGTTTATGGCACTAAGGCCATTTTTCCTGTCCATCTCATCCTTCCAGTGGAAAAGTTTTTTCAGGAAGAGGAAGATGAACCAAATGATATGGTGAGAAGGATGATGGATTTGGTGGAGTTACAACAGATCAGGGAGCAAGTTGTAGGAAAATTAGAGGCTCATCAACAGAGGATAAAGGGAATTTTTGACAAAAGAGCAAAGGCAGACAAATTCTAGGTCGGATATTGGGTCCTCAAGTGGGATGCTGTCAGACAGGACAAGGGGAAACATGGAAAATTTGACTCTTTGTGGATTGGCTCTTTTGTTATAGACCAGGTATATGATAATAACACCTTCAAATTGCAAAATCTGGAAGGTGAAGAGGTATTCGATGGCCCAGTAAATGGGCAATTCTTGAAACTCTATTTTATTTGAGGCTCTGAGGCCTTATGATTGTAAACTAGTACATAGTAGGTTGTTTTTCTTTCAGAATAAACTCCATGCCCAATGGAACAATAAAGGATAGTGTTAAGTTACTTAGTTGCTTTTAGGGAAAGGCATTTTGGTCTGGGGTTCTTGGGACCTCACTGGGAGGTTCCCATCCCCAAGTAGGAGCTAGATGTTATCTCCCAAAATAATTTATTTCGATAGTATGAAGAATTTAATTCACGCAATGAGGGGTATGAATATCACTAACAGTTTGAAAGCCTCTATTTTTGATGAAAATTTCACAAAGTTGTAGCTTCGGTGGCTTGGGAAAGGATCAGAACATCTCATTAGCCACCGACATACATACATACTACAGCTTCCGCGATCAGATGAAAAATTTAGCGATCGGAAGAACTAAGGACTATAGATTGACGAGGTAAAGTTGAAAGTTTCCGCAGTGTTGGCGGTATAAAGGACTAAGTGCCGCGAAGCCACATATCAGAAATTGAAACCACTACTTAATAAGGTGTCGAAACTTGAAAACACTAACCATCGGCAAGATAGTCCACTAAGGAGTCGCAACGGCAGGAGACAGATTGACTACGGGTTCCACCACATAGAAAATCATTGGCGATCAAAAGAACTAAGGACTACGGATCGGCGAGGTAAAATTGAAAGTTTCTGCAGTGTCGACGGTATAGAGGACTAAAGCTTCGATCAATGACAAAAATCATTTCGATAGTGTGACAATAGAAAATCATCGGCGATCGGAAGAACTAAGGACTACGGATCGATGAGTTTAAAACTAAGCTTCTCCGCAGTGTCAGCGACACAGAGGACTAAAGCTCCGATCAATGACAAAAATCATTTCGATAGCGCGATAATAGAAAATCATTGGAGATCAGAAGAACTAAGGACTACGGATCGATGAGTTTAAAACTAAGCTTCTCCGCAGTGTCGGGGGCACAGAGGACTAAAGCTCCGATCAATGACAAAAATCATTCCGATAGCGCGACAATAGAAAATCATAGGCAATCGAAAGAACTAAGGACTACATATCGACGAGTTTAAAACTAAGCTTCTCCACAGTGTCGACGGCACAGAGGACTAAAGTCCCAATTTCTTCATCAAACGACTTCCGACAGCGGTGAAATTTGTTCATTTCATCTCCGAAACATCGACAGCATTCCGGTCTAAGGCGTTGATGTGCTAGAAGATAGAGCTTCTGATCGACGACCGCGACGACAAGGTAGAAAATTCTAGCGGATTAAACAAGGAAAGTCACTTCAGAATGAACCAACAGTGGTGATTATCAGCAACCACTTCATTTATTAAAAGTTCGCTTAGTGAACTAGATCTTCACAATAGATAGACAAGTAGTTAGCAAGGGTTTGAAACCCTAATCTAAAAAAAACTATCACTTCCGAATATTTTTGTGAAAACATATAGAAGTTTCAAGATCTGTCATTTTTTGTAGAAGGCTATAAAGCCCATGATTAATTTTATAATAAGGGTTCAAATTCGGGGATTTATAAGCCTATTATCCTTTTAGCTTCTCATTTTACTTATTCATGATATAAGCTCTTTTGTTGTGATCTGTTCAACCATCATCTCTTTCTTTACTGTATTTATGCCTGAATGTGTATTTAGGTCATTTTTAGATTGATTAAAAAGATGATAGCTGTCATCCTATTGGTTTATTAGTGCGATTTGATTGATAAATACCATCCTCATCAGGATTTATCCATTTATATGCATTTGTTTTGTATGTAAGTCTGCTAGCCTGGTGAGTTCTACATCCCTGCACCTTATTGTCAAACTTCTGAGCAATTGCAACTAAAAGCCTTGTGAATGAGTGAGTTTTATGCATGCCTTGAGAGTGGAAAGGTTATATAGGTCAACTGACTTGATCCATATCAGAAAACACTAAAAACATTGTAAGTTACCAGGCATCCTCGAGCTACAACCTAGAGGAGTTTCCTGGAGTGATAACAGGATCCAATATTGTATCATCAATCCTTAGATCGCTCCTCTCATCATTGTTCACGATGTCGGTTTCTTTCAATATTCCAGGGGTCTTTGAAAAGGTTTCCCTCTCTCTCCTCTTCTCTATGCCATCCAAGCTTCAGTGCTTAGCTTTCAACTAAATCAGAGTCAACGCACAATGTTCTTTTAGGGCTCTGTATTGGTCGAAGAGTAAGGGACATAAATCATGCCCAATTCGCATATGATACTATTCTTCTAGGAGGAGTAAGTGTTCAATCAACAAGGAATTTCCAAACTAAACTTGACCAATATCAGGAAGCCTCGGGGAGCAAGATCAATTACATGAAAAGTCAAATCTATGGGTGTAATTGCAATCCCATAGAAATGCTAGATATTACCAAAATTATAGGAATAGAAGGGAAGACCTAGTGGGATGCCTTCAATTATTTAGGAGTCTTTGTTTTCAGTTCTACTCCAAAATTTTCCAACTGGCTTCCAATTATTGATAAAATCAAGACCAGAATAAACACCTGAGGATCCTCCTAGCTTAACCTAGTAGGGAAGGTGGTGCTAATGAAAGAGGTTCTATCCAGTATTCCCATTTATCAATGCTCCATCCTCCTAGCCCCAAAAGGGATTATTGCTCTCATTGAAGCTCTTCTAAGGAAGTTCCTCTGGAACGGTGGAAAGAAAACTGGGAAAAAACTACCGCTTGTAAGTTGGGGGAAAGTTTCAAAGCCTCTGCTAGATGTAGGTATTCAAATTAGATATATTAGGGCACAAAATCTCACTCTGGGAGCCAAAATCCTATGGAACTTAGTCACAGGAAAGAAACCTGGTGTAAAAGGGCTCTTTGGAAAAAATACTTCTCTGGAATTTATTTGAGATGTCTTGACAACCCTCTTGTGGTAATAAAATGATATCCCATCTACACTATTTGTTTAAAATATTTCAGGTTCTTTTCCTCCAAGCTATCTTGCATTCTAGGGAATGGAAAACTGTTATCAACCAAAATGGTACTTCTCCGTTCGAGTACTACTATCCAACATGTCAGGACACAAAAGGAAAACAGGATGGAAGTTGCCCAAACACTATACATGTGCATGATTGATAATACATAATCTCCTGACCAACTTCATACATTTTTATTTGGAGATTAGGATTGCACACGTGACTAGTTGCATTGCAACCCATGTGTCAGACACGACTATTTGCATTACAACCTGTGTGTACATTGAACATGTGAGTTTCCTTTGAGAAAGGAGCGTGTCACATGTACCTTTCCTATATACATACTTGTGTGTACCTTAATCCAATGTTAAAAATAATAAATCATGATTAGTTGAGATCATTTGAGCCTTAATCAATAACTATCTCAACTATCTCAACCATCCTAACATTCAAAACCTCTCTACTTCCCCATGTATAAATAGAGGGAATGGGATAAGGCTAATCAATATTTCTTAAGGTAGAAAATTTATGCTGGTGGCATGCCTTAAGACCTCTTGGAGCAGCAAAACTCAGTGTCCTCGGTTTATAGAGGAGTCCTTGTCTCAGAAGCTGGGTTGTAATCTCACCATTCTTTGTTTATGAATAAAGAAAGTTCTTCTTCCAATCTTTGTATTGTTTCTTTCTCGTGTATGATGGATTATGAATGATTTCAATTATGTTATTATGAATATGCATTTCACTAACCATTAATATATATTTGAGATATTGCTCGAATAATTGGTCTTTTACATGTGAATAGGGAGAACCCTGGAAGCTTTGAAGGAGACTGAAAGAGGAGAAGACCAAGCTTGGATCAACCGTCATAAACCGGGTAAGTCAAGCCTTCTTCCTATTCCTATTTCATTTTCTAGATAGTTTGATTGTTTGCAAGTGTCTTAGTAACTTGGTAACCCCAAAGACCTTAAGTTACAAGGGTACATTGTCTTGAACAACAGAACTGGCGACTCCACTAGGGAATGCCAGCCTACTGTGGGTCCGTTCTTTAGGTTCCCTTACCAACCTTTGCTTATTTTTAATTCTGGATGTGTTCAGTCTGTTTGTGGAATTTGATTTATAGTTTTACTTGTTCAGAGCCTTGTTGCTAGTATTTTTTCTTTGAAAAATGTTTAGCAGCACACACGGGTTGTATTCCTACACAGTCGCATGTTTCACTATGTACACGCAGGTTTCCTTTTGGACAGTTGTGTGTCATACACGGGTTTTCTACATAGACAGTTGCGTGTTTCCTGTAGCTGTATTTTGGTCTGTTAGGGTTTGCTTGTCCCTGCTTTTTTTGTATTTTTTATTGCTTGTGAGGCTATGCTTATGACATGACTCTATGAGTCTGCGGTCTGTACGTCACATCGTATACTTGAATTTGTCAAGTCCTTGTGCTTTTTGAGTTTGATTTTCTTGCATTAGTGAGTGTAGGTGGTCCTCCTGCTTGGTTTTTAAGTCTGAGTGCTTGTGTTATAGGTCAGTGATCAAGTCCTTTAATGCTTTATACTCTGTATTTCTTCCTGTAGTCTCAGTTTGTCACTGTTCTCTTTGTGGATCTAGTAAATTTTTTAAGTTTGTTAGTTTCTCCAAGTCAATGTTTGCTCTAGTCTTTTCCTCCTGGTTGAAGTAGGTCACTTTGGGATCCTTTGCCTCATTTAATTGTTGTATGTTTATATTAGTCAAATTTGCTCAAGTTTGCTTTTATTTTCATTGTAGTTTTTGAAGTTGTTTGAAAAGAAAAGACAAAAATATTTTGCATTAGGTTGCATGTAGTATTTCTTTTCGTTATTTTTCAAAGAAAATTTCAAAATTTATTAAAAAGTCTTGTAGTTTCTCATACTTAGTGTTAATTTCATTGACTTGCATTTACAAAAAGAAAATAAAAGTTGTCTCAATAGTTGCAATTTGCTTTGAAAATTTAATTTTATGGATCATTTTTTTATTTCTTTTATCGAGTCTATAACATCACATAAGTTTCACTCCATTTTACTCCGACTAAAAATAGCCTATTAAAAAGAACGATATAGTTAAAAAATATTAGTAAGTTTTGTTTTTTAGGCTCCTACACCAATTAGCTTAGGCTATACTTGTGGATTAGGGATTTTTAACTCTCCACAAGTATTTGATTTTAGACATAGTTGGCCAATCAACAGGTAAATCCTCCTCTATGTTGATTGTATCTGGGAAGCTCCTCTCAAACGGGAGTTAAGCACAAGGCTAGGTGAGGACCTGGACTAAGGAGATAACCCTATGATTCCTTGTTCGAGCATAGACCAAGGTTTTTACGCATCTGGGTACTTCTATCAATACCACCTCTTGGGCCCCGTTCGGTGCCGGTGTTGACAGGGTTTCGGGATTTTCTACCTTTCCCATGCGTACGAATTAGGCTTGCGACTATCCCCCCAGACTTTCAATATAGTTGCGGTAGCCTTTAGTATTTTTGACATTTAGGGTTCATACACAGGTATACCGAAAGGCTATTTCTGGTCTACCTTGGACGGGCTTGGAAGGTAACCCCGGTAGAAGGTGTGGGAGGGTGATTGGGTGATTCCTCAGCTTGTGCCTAATAACATCTACAGGGATTTCCAAGTAACCATCTATCATATTTCTTCTAGAAAGCATATCTGATACCCACTTGTTTGTCTGGATTTAGGAGATTCTTTTTAGTGAGTGTTGTGTGGTTTGTTTGTATTTAGTATGCCTTTAGGTGTGCGAAGAGTCTATTTTTATCCATGGAGGACCAACCTCTTAGAAGGTCAACAAGGTTGCAAAACCTTCCTCCGACTTTTATAGTGGAGCCTCCATCGCCCCCTCAAAGGAAAAGATTAGACACTGAAGGTTCTTTCGAACCAGTAAGAGTAAGCAAAGTTCCAGGTGAAGCGAAACTTAGGACAAATCAGGTTGATACAACCACAGTAGAGATTGAGGACTTGCAGGATGACAAGTTTGCAAGAAACTTTAACCCCCCTCTTACTGACTTAAATGATCATGTGATCGTCCAAGTTATTCCATTCACTTCACTTGTGATTGGTGTTCCCGTGAGCATCATTATGGCAAGCTCTGCGAAGGGTATATCTACCTCCACCTTAGCCGTGTTGGCTGGAGGAGTGCCACCTCCCCCTGTTGGTACTCCTAGACCAAGTGCACCTACTGCACCTTTATCACCAAGTAGTCATGTTGTTCAACCACCGACTTCCTTGAATGTAGTCGGTCCTTCTAGTAGGGTTGTCACTAGGATTCCTAGTGTGCCTTTTTCTTCACCCTCTTTTCTGCATACTTCTCAGAGTGGTTCTGTTGGATCCTCTTCACTTTTTCAGGGATTCTGGTGGAATGGGGGGAACATTCCCCCATCCACTCCTTATGTAGGCCCTACACCTGCATATGTGGGGAAGCAGTTTGGAAATACAAACACTTATGGTCAAGGTTTCCAAACTCTGGTTTTAGCTCCGTTTATGATCTCTCCTTTCTCTCTTTTTAGTGGAGGGATACCCGCTCCAGTATTTCAGACTCTAGTTTCATCTAGAGGGGATAAAACTACTTATACTCCACCACACACAAATAATCCACTCGCTTATGGATGGAATCTATTTCAAAGTAGTTCAACTTCTTCACAACCACTAGTTGGGGGAAACCCCACCTTTACATTTGGGAACCAGAGGGGAAGGTCCTTCTGCCTCCCAAACTCGTGCTTCACATGCTCCGATTAGGCCTAAATTTCTATTCCTGGGAACTTTAAACTTGCCATATTTGAATAAGTTGATGAATGACCCAGTGAAACATAGTGCCACATGGCCACTTGTTTCAACCAAGTTACCTTCAGACATTCCCAAGTTTGAGGGAAAAATTGGTGAAGACCTAGGTGCCCACATCACCTTTCCATTTATGGTTCTCTTCCAACTCACTAAGCAATGACAGCGTTAGGTTGAGGCTATTCCAAAGAACTTTGAATGGTGTTGCAGCAAAGTGGTATATTGAATTGCCCTCTGTTGTGTTTGACAGATTTTGGGAGTTAGCGGAGGTATTCTTAAACCACTTCCAACTTCCTGTCTGGTATGATGCTGACATGGAACTCTTAGCTACTTTTAGGCAAGACAAAGCCACTCACATCTCAGATCATATCCAAGAGTGGCGAAGATGGAAGAGGCTTATAAAATCCACCATCCCCCTCGAGTTTCTATTAGAGTGGTTCCTTAAATCTGTGTTGCCTTAAATATCTAAGGATGTATCCACTTCGGGGGTGACTACTGAAGAAGAGGATATCCTTAGGGCCCAGTAGATGGATTTGATATATGCTCAGTCTGGGATATTATATGAAATCATACCTGAGGCACCACGGCCTATGTATAGTGTTGAGAAACCCAAGACTGGACCCCATGATGATGGCGTGGTTGGTTCAGTGAATTCTCCCACTATAGATTCTTTGGCCAAGCAACTCTGTGATTTGTCCATTAAGTAGTCTATATCAGATGCAGCAAAGGCTCCCCCCTCACCTTAAAATGCAAATGTTTTTGCAAAATCCTCTCAAAAGGGAAATCAACAGCCCGGTGGGAAGAAGAAGAAGGGGAAGAAAGGTGAGGAAAACCAAAACAAGCCTAAACCCACGAACAATGCTGATGGGGGAAAGAAGGATAAGAAGAAAGTGAAATTTCCCTGTAAGTTGTGCCGGGGAGATCACTTAACTCATCAATTCCTTCTCATGGAACAAGCTCAGAAGTTGCTCAAAACCCAACAACTGGCTGTCTTGAAGGTTCATTTTCCCCAAGGACAGAATGCAGCTTCTGTTTCTAACGTAGTTAGGGGCACTTAAGGTGCCCCTCTTGACCAAAATTATATCAACATGGTATGATCTAGCACCTTACTCCAGAGGAGAAATAAAAATTATGAGAAGGAGGCTCCTGAGAAGGCTAAATCTATTGGTGAAACCTCTAACCCTATCACAATCAAGAAACCTGTTGATCCAATGCCTAAAATACATAAATATATATTTAAAAAGGTATTTCACCACCCAAAATCAAGCGTTTCTTCTAACTACTCTGTAGTGGAAGATTTTCCCCAAACCTCTTGTGCGATGTCCGCATTGGAAGTGCTAAAGAGTTGTCCCGCTCAGCGGGATGCCCTTTTAGCAGCATGGATTATTTAAGTCTAATGGAAAAGTTCAATCTATCAGATGTTAAGATGTTCCTACCGTATCATGTGTCCTTATCAATAGATTTCATCCATGGTGGTAAAACCATTGGACGTGGTGATTGATGCTCCATTGGATTATAACTTTCTTCTGGGGAGAAGTTTTACTTACGCTATGTGCGCGATTGCTTCGATTGTTCTTCGAGTAGTGGTTTTTCCAAATGAAGGAAAGTTGATTGTTGTTGACCAACTCAATTTCACTTGAAGGGGTTGTTTGGAAATGAATGAGTTCATGGTACCATTGGTTGATTAGGTCAAACCTGCTATGGAGAGATAGGGATTTGGAATGTATTCATCGCTAATGGGCACATTTGATATTCCATCCCCGATAAATTATCTAGGTTCCATGAGTGTGGGTAAGTCTATTGCAACGGTTGTTGATAGAACCGATCCTTGGGTCCTTCCTACCCATTACAAACCTCGGGTTCCCTTATCGACAGTGGAAGTGGGTTACCAAGCTATCGTTAACACCACTGTTGATCCAATTTCGACTCCTTCTAGAGTCTCAGAGGAGTCGTAAGAAGATTAATTTCCTGCTTGGGCAGAGAAATAATTATATTCAACTGAATTCTTAGACATGGTTTTTCCTTTGGATGAAGCCATGAGTGGGAAAGATAAGATCTACGAAGATATTCAACATAGATCTTACTTCCTTCTAGAGCCGAGTAGAATTGAAAATCACGATTTCCACATGATATTGGAAGATGATGTTGATCTACTGATCAATCCCTTACCAAGGGAGGGAATTTTTGTCAAGGGGAGTATGGAAAATATTTCTGCAACCATTCCTATCAACATCTCTACAAACCCCGACATCATCGAAAATGTACATATTGGTGCAAGCTGCTCTCCAGAGGAGATTGCTATCTATACTACCTTATTTAAGGAGTTTCGCAACATGTTTTCCTGGTCATATGAGGAGATGCCAGGCATATATCCATCGATTGTTGAACATGAAATCCAAACCTATCCTAATGCTAAACTGGTTCTACAAAATCTTAGACCTATTAACCCGTGTAAGGTGACAACCGTTAAGGATGAAGTGTAAAAAATGTTGAAAGCTAGTTTCATCTACCCGATTGCTTTGATGGAATGGTTATCCAATCATGTTCCCATTGATAAGAAACAAGGGACGATACGCGTATGTACAAAATTTCGTGACTTGAACAAGGCATGTCCCAAGGACAATTACTCCACACCTTTACTAGATCAAATCATTGATTCTTGTGAGGGGAGTGAAGTTTTTTCGTTTATGGATGGTTTTTTCAGGTACAACCAAATCCAAATTAAGATGGAATACCAACATAAAATGGCTTTTATTTTTCCATGGGGTACCTTCGTATACAGAAAAATGCCCTTTGGATTGAAAAATGCAGGGGCTACCTTTCAGCAAGCAAGGAATTTTTCCTTCCATGACATTAAGAACATTGTTGAGTCATACCTAGATGATTTGCCTGCTCATTCTCGTAAGAGGATTGATCATCCAGATCATCTTCACTTGATTTTCAAACGATGTAGACATTACAAAATACGCTTGAATCCCCACAAGTGTTTTTTCTGCGTCGAGTCGGGATGGCTACTCAGGTTCATAGTTTCAAACAAAGGTATTTTGGTGGATCCTTTGAAAGTTGAGGCCATTGTAACTCTGCCTCCTCCTTGTTATATCAGGAAACTTTAAAGCCTGCATGGAAAGTATAACTTCCTTCGACATTTTGTCATTAATTATGCCAATATCACTAAGGGTTTCATTCACCTTCTGAAGCGGGACACTCCATTTGTATGGGATGAAACCACACAACTTACTTTCGAGGCATTGAAGAAATCTTTGTTGTCATCTCCTTTATTATGCCCGCTGGATTACTCTTGAGATTTTATATTGTATCTAGCTGCATCAGAATTGACCATTGGGGTAGTATTAGTTTAGTAAGATGACAAGCTCCAAGAGCATGTTGTCTATTACCTTAGTCATGCATTGGCTACTCCTGAGCTTCGATACTCCCTCGTTGAGAAGTTGGCTTTAGCGGCTGGTTATGATGTGTAGAGGTTACATCACTACATCCTACTAAGGACCACTACATTAGTGGCAGATGTTAATCCATTTCAGTATGTTTTTTTCTCGACGCATAATTGGGGGAAAATTCAATAAATGGATAGTCATTCTCCTGGAGTTTGACTTGGATTTTCAGTCTGCCAAATATAGAAAGTCCTCAGTTTTTGCAGAACTTATTGCAGAATTTCGAACGAAAGAGAATGTAGTGGTTGAGGAAGACTCATTCCCAGATGAGTACATTTTTCTAATTTCAACCTCTGATCCTTGGTACAGAGATATACTTATCTATCTCCAGACTTTGAAGTGTCCTGCATCCTTCTCAAATGAAGAGTGGCATAAACTGTGCATACATGCGAAAAACTACCTTATCATCGGGGATACTTTGTACCGTAGAGGGGTAGACTCTGTTTTTCGTTGTTGCCTCGCCCGCGAGGAGGCTGAGCATGTTAGAAATGATTCCCATAGAGGAGCATGTGGGGTTCATTTATCTGGGCTAGCAATGACACATAATATTTTGTGTGCCAGTTATTTCTAGCCCACAATCTTTAAAGATTGTGTGGAGGTTGTGAAGCGTTGTCATCCTTGTCAGCTCTACACCAAGAAAATGTGGTCCCATCCTGCTCCTTTGTTTCCCATCATCACGGTGATCCCCTTCACCAAGTAGGGAGTAAATTACATGATGTGCAAGCCAGTTTTGGCTGGGGGGCAGAAATATATCATTGTCGCTGTTGATTACTTCACCAAGTGGGTAAAGGCAAAGCCTACCTTCAAGGCTGACGGTAAAACTGCATCTTTTTTATATTCAACCAGATTATCACTCACTTCGGAATTCCAAAAGATATTGTAACTGACCATGGTAGTCATTTCCAGAATAGCATGATGACCGAATTGGCTACTATGCTAGGGTTTAAGCAAGATCACTCATATTCCTTCTACCCGCAAGCGAATGGTCAAGTCGAGGTAGTCAATAAGACCTTGAAGACCATTCTTAAGCGTACTATAAATGTAGCTGGGTCAAAATGGCACGTTATGCTATATCCTGCACTTTAGTCATACTGGACCAATGTTAAAACTGCCACGGGGTTTTCACCTTTCCAACTCGTTCACGGGGTGGAAGCAGTCACTCTGGTTGAGTGTGAAATTCCATCCCTTAAAATTTATATTCATGTACTCTCAGACATGACTGAATTAGGAGAACGTTTGCTACATTTGGAACATCTAGATGAACAATGCAGAGATGCGTTAACGAAAAACAAAGCTCATAAGAATAGGGTTAAAAACTAATATGATAAAATGGTCAAGCATATAATTTTCTTTGAGGGGGAGCTTGTCTTGATCTAGGATCAGGACAAAGAACCCATGGGGGTAGGAAAGTTCAAGTCCATGTGGTTAGGACCCTACATTGTGTTGAAGGTATTGAAAAACGTGGCATATGAGTTAACTTATTTTGATGGAAACAAGCTGCCTGAGCCTAGAAATGGGCTATACTTGAAGAAGTACTATGACTAGGCTTAGTGTTTTTTCTTGTCTTTTTTTGTATGTAATTTTATGTACAATAGTTAGATGGTTAGTGTTATTATATCATCTAGTGATTTTTACAGATATTATTTGAGTGGTTCATAGGTTTTGTGGATGCTTCTAGTCGTCATACTTGTAACCTGGCTTCAGCCGCATGGGTTATTTATTCACCCTTAGGACAACTAGTTTCCTCTGGAGGTGCTTGTCTAGGTCTTGCTACCAATAATGTGGTCGAGTATAGGTTTGTTATTGATTTATTATGGGGTTCCTTGTCACATGGTATCACCTAGTTGGAATTTAGACTTGACTCTAAACTGGTGGTTTCCAATCTCAATGGAGCTTATCAGTTTTGAAACACTACCTTGTTACGTCAGTTTTTGCAGGTTAGATTACTTGAAAGAAATTTCGATTATATTTCATTTAATCACATTCCATGTAATGAAAATACATTAACTGATGCATATGAGAACTATATTCTAGATTGGCACTTAAGACACATTTTGTAAAATATACACAACAGATACATTTGGAACACATGTAAATAACCAAGCAATATATATATATATATATATATGTAAAAATATGTCTATCGATAGGTCAAGTTTTGATCCTAAGATCCAGTCACAACTGTGAAAATATACAAAAATATACAAAAGTTTGGATCGAAATCCATACAATTCCTATAGATCTAGGCCTGATCACCCGCATCACTAGCATCATCATCATCATCAGCTTCTTCAGTTGCAGCAACCTCTTCGGCTTCTATATACACTAGAACGGACCTGTATACCCTCCCCATGAGGCATATCCAAGTAGGTGGAATCCCTACAACAAATTCTTGCATGATAGTAGGAATATGCTCAATCCATATAGTTGGGACTCTTTGGGTCAACCTGGATAGCTTTCCCTTGAGACCCTCATCAAACCCTGGTATTCACTTACTATAGGTCGTACATACATCCTAGGATGCCCATCAGGGTGAATAGGTCCAACATCTACATTTTAAACATGAAAAGGGATTAAAAACTCTTATAGATATGTATATAATGTTATGACAATATTCATAAAAATTTAAGAACATAAAAAGAAAAATACCTAGCTCTCCACATATTCATCCCAGTGGGAGGATGAGGTCATTGTCTCCTCGAAATTCTAAACCTGTATAAGGAAAATACTCAAGTGTTGGTAACTGTCGTCCCCACCACACATAGAATTCATCATCATATACACGCTGTACTGATCCTCTACCACCTTGGCGAAGGAAGACTTCTCCCCACTTGGTCAGCCTAGAAGGAGAGAAAGATGGAAGTGGTACCGCAGGGCTGATATCAAGAACTCTCTCAAAGAATAATGCCACTTATATACTTGAATACCCAAAATTCTTGCAGCGTTTTTTCTTACAATCAGAGAGTTGTTTCTTCATGATTGGGATTATACCCAAGCACTAAACAAACACAGTCTCCCGTAAACACTCCACTGCCACCCTCATTTGTGTCTGAGTGGAAAGATGTAATGATGAATATCCTCCAACCCGTACTATTGTACTTACAACTACCTGAAGTGGGAAGTTGGAAATATGAACTATTGGGATAAATGATCCCTTTTTCTGACTCCCAAGTGTGCAGTAGGTGTCCACATAATTTTGGACACTCATGGAGTCACCACCCTCGTTAGTACCTTCAAGGTTCATAGGAATTCCCCTGTGAGACAACCCTGTGATGAAATATATGTCTTCTAAAGCTATCTCCAAGGTCTCACCTTGATTTATGAGGTCATGATCCCAATAGCTAATCAAATGTTCAAGCAAGCGGGCATTGACCTGCATTGGAGACATGCAGAAGAAATTTAGTAACCCGCATTATCGTAATGCATGCACAGTGGGGGCATCACGAAGGGCATCGCGGTCCATATCCTCATGTTCTCTCTCCCTCCATTCTAAAACCATGTTTGAACCTACCCATTTGACCATTATTAAACATTAGAATCTATCAAATTCTTTTAGTTTTGGTCATTTAAAAAAAAAATCCTATGTTACGCAGTACATGCGACTGTCTTTTAAACAGATCACGTGTCACATACAAGTTGCCTTCGGGAAGGTCGCATGTTTGCGACTGTATAAGTTTCCTACCCTCGTGTACTGTGCAACATACCTAGGGCAGGCACAAAACATGAAAATTTGCATGAAAATGAAAATTAAAATGGTTGGAATGCAAGAGAGCAGAAAGCTAGCTAACCTGACACTTGTGGATTTTGAAATTGTCTACCGGTTTGTCCATGTTGAGCAATCCAAGTCAGAGGTAAAATATTGCTAATTTGGGTAAAAACATGAAATGGTATGTTTTAATTCTATTTTTGAACTATATATAGGAAAATTTTCAATTTTTGGGTTTTTAACCTATAGTTTGAAAATTACTTTTATAATTGAACTAATACCATGTCCTTTTTCCTAATGCAACAGATTCAGAGTCTTTTAAAGGTTGTTATCCGCTCATATAGGGTGGTATTTGGGTCTTTCATATGTCATTATGCATCTATATCTTATCTGATTTTAACCCTAGGATGATTTCTTTAACCACAAACTATGGTGTTTAACCATTTTTACCTCATCTACATCATTGTTCTTCCATGGATAGAGCCTCCCTTCCATGAGTACTCTAATTTAGAATAATTTTTCGTCTTTTGGTACTCATGCCGCATTTGTCATAGGTTTAGGGGATCCTTCTTAGCTATTTTTCACGCCAAATTGAGCCTCATTTTGGTATGTTTTTACAAGCTATCCCTTTTTATAAGGCTCCCCACCATTATGGAGTTTCTTTAGGCCCAGGTCTAACTCCTCAAGATAGACTTGACTACCGAGTAAACTTGTCCATTCAGGCTCGTTAAGAATATGTGAATGAGAATCCACATTGGTGGTAGGTTATCGCTTTGTCGAACCACGTGGAATAATACGAAAAAGGAACACTCTCTTTTCTTCAGAATTAAGAAGAGTATTCTAAGGCATAGGTTTATCGCTTTTCCAGACCCGAGGGACTAAATTTACGGAAAAGGTGTGCTCGGTATGAGCTTAGTTTTCTCTTTTTCGTGCTTTAGACCTAAACATGAAAAATATTCCGAGCGTACTTTATGTCTTTATCATGCTCGTTAAACCCTAAAGAACAAAGCATCGATTTTACTGTTGTAAGCCTCATTTCTCGTAACCAAATGGATCTTTCTGTGTAATCTTTCCTTCCTTCACACTCATAAAAATCAGGCTATATGCTGCTTTTGAAAGGGCGTTGGGTTGGTGGTAATTTAACCTTTTTCATACCTTACTGACTAAGTACAAAAAATGTGCACCTTACTTCTTTGGAAGCTAAGAGATTTCTTCTGTGGTGTGTTTTATACATTTATGGCCTCAGGAAACTAAATTGGACGAAAAAGCACCCCGCTAGAGTCTTCTTCGTATTTTTCAGACTCTCAAAATATGAAAACACCAATGAGAATGTACTAGTTTAGGCTTGTAAAATCCATGAATCAGTGACTTTATCAAGCATTATTCTCTCCCCTCTTCAAGCATGTAAAAAATGAAGAAAGACCTTAGTTGACTTTCTTGGACTCTTTAAAATTTAACAGGAAAGATAAGGAAGAAGTACTCTCTTTGGGTTATAAATAGTGGCAGCATGTCCTCCTTGAGCATAGCACTCTCTGAACTTTCCGATACTCATGTTTCAGTTTACACTTTCAGCTCAGCTATCACTTTGAGTCTTTACTCCTCCACTTTTCCTTTATACTTGGGGAATCTGATCATGTCTCCTACATGATAGATAAGTCTAGTTGTTCTATCTACAAGTTACAAGCTGCCTTGGGTCATCTCTATGTCATGCTCACTGTTCAAGGATTTATCCCTTCATCTGGTTATTATCCTGATTCCATCATTATTTTACCTGAGTATTACTTGTGTCTACCTTCTTGTATCCATTTCCTAGTCACTCTTGTGATCCGTTGAAGGACCCATTGCCTTCCTCAGTACAATATGGTTTCTCATCAGTACTTCATGAAGACGAAGACCTATAGCTTTGATGATGGTACCTTAGGATTCATTATCATCATTGGTGAAATCCTTTGCTTCAGTTGTCAGTTCCATTCATTGTCTGACATTCTATTGAGTTCTTTCCATGTTCGAATTCAACACATCTATTCACATGGTAGGGATTGTACTGGTTCCTTTGGATTTCAATGAAGACCTTAGGTTCACATTTATAACCTAAGTTACGCAAGACTATGTTATGATCAGTTACACAGCTTCTAGATTTTGAAGACTCATCATTGTATATTGTGGTTTCAATCCACCTTTGTAATATACGTGGTCTTGTACCCGTATCATATGATGTAATCAAATATTGTAAAGGAGCTAGTGTTCCATTATATTGAACATGGCATCCTAGAATATGATTTTGTATATAACATCGATATGTATTTGTTTTAGGCACTTCCTCTGCTACCTTGGACACTTAAGTTCTCCAAGGTTAAAATATTGTAATGTATTTTGTCCATTGCTTCCCTCTGACCTCACACATTAGGGGGAATCTGTTATCAACCAAAATGGCACTTCTTTGTCTGAGTACTGATATCCAACATGTTAGGACACAAAAGGACAACAGGATTGAAGTTTCCCAAAAACTATAGATGTCCATGATTGATGATATGTAATATCCTGACCAGCTTCATACATTTTTATTTGGATATTAGGGTTGCACACATGACTATTTGCATTGCAACCCACATGTCATATGCGACTATTTTCATTGAAACCCGTGTGTACATTGAACACGCGAGTTTCCTTTGAGAGAGGAGCATGTCACACATGCATTTCCTATATACATACCTGCGTGTACCTTAATCCAATGATAAAAATAATAAATCATGATTAGTCGAGATTAGTTGAGCCTTAATCAATAACTATCTCAACTGTCTCAACCATCCTAACCTTCGAAACCTCTCTATTTCCCCATGTATAAATAGAGGGCATGGGATAGGGCTAATCAATCATTCTTAGAAGAGCAAAGTTATGTTGGTGGTATGACCTAAGACCTCTTGGAGCAGTAGAACTCAGTGTCCTCGGTTTGTAGAGAAGTCCTTGTCTCAAAAGCTGAGTTGTAATCTCACCATTCTCTATTTATGAATAAAGAAAGTTCTTTTTCCAATATTTGTATTTTTTCTTTCTCATGTATGATGGATTATGAATGATTTCAATTATATTATTATGAATATGCATTTCTCTAACCATTAATATATATATATATGAGATATTGCTGGAAGCATTTGTCTTTTATAGGTGAATTGGGAGAACCTTGGAAGCT
The DNA here is from genome assembly GCA_001517045.1 of Pseudotsuga menziesii. Taxonomy (NCBI): domain Eukaryota; kingdom Viridiplantae; phylum Streptophyta; class Pinopsida; order Pinales; family Pinaceae; genus Pseudotsuga; species Pseudotsuga menziesii. Next base: position 77,043 of record LPNX011001519.1, on the reverse strand, counting down.
TTGAAGGAGACTGAAAGAGGAGAAGACCAAGCTTGGATCAAGCATCATAAACTGGGTAAGTCAAGCCTTCTTCCTATTCCTATTTCATTTTCTAGATAAGTTGATTTCCTACAAATGTCTTAGTAAGTTGGTAACCCCAGAGACTCTAGGTTACAAGGGTGCATTGTCCTGAACAACAAAAACATATCAAAATTTGGGAGGACTCAATTATGGGAAACATGCCTATTGGTCAAAGCCTGGGCATGGATGAATTAAAATATTATCTTCATAGTCAAGATATCACCACTCTCTGGAACATCTCAGAGTGGGATAGTGATAGTAATAACATTTGGAAAGGATGGCACATTGTGTGTCCTCCTCACATCGCTGAAGAAAAAAACACCTTGCTATCCATGCTCTAAGGAAAGTCACCAATCTCAAAAAAGTCCAAGGACACAAGAGGGCGTGGGAGCAAAATAGAGGCCTATGCCACCTCTGTTGGTTATAACACCATTTTCAGCCTGCATATCCCTGATAATTCAACTATATGGAAAAGCATCTGAAAAGTGAAAAGTCTCCCCAAAGTAGACTTTTTTATTTGGACTTTGGCTAACAGCAAGATCCTGACCAGAGACAACCTAACGAAGAAAAGGTTGGGAAGGACCAACCAAATGGTCATTTTTCCTAAACAATGAAGAATCGACTAAACACTTGCTTCTCTTTTGCCCTTTTGCTAAAGAAGTCTAGAATTTATCCCTCCCTGGCATATATGGTACAATCCTCCTCCCAGATAATATTCACTCTCTTCTGATTAACTAGGCTTCCATTTCTTCGTTTTCCATCTTAAAGAATTTTATGCTAAAGTCCTGCTGGCTGACTCTTCCAAAGTTTATTCTGTGGAAGCTTTGGTTGGAAAGGAACTCTCGAATTTTCAAAGGGAAAGCCACTTCTGCGAAGCAAGTTGTTTCTAAAATCACTGAAATTTTAGGAGATTGTCTCAAATCCCTTTGGAGTGACTCCTCCAATTACCCTCTCTCCTCCTATGAAGAAGCTTGGCTACATAGTCTTACTCCTAACTTACCTAAGGGAGACCCAAATGTTCAAAACAAAATGAGTTCTTGGGAATTGAGGATTGATGATTCATAACTTAACAGGTAGATGAAATATATTCACAGAAGCATTCTCTTCTTTGATTTTTCTTCCAAAGGGAACCTAGGGGTGGCAGGGGGAGGGGTTCTCATTACCCCATAAGGAAATCAGGAAATGACTTACTCTTGGGGCCTCGGTCATGAGTCAAACAACGTGGCCAAAGCATTGGCCGTCTGGCAAGGCCTTCACCAAGACATAAACCAAGGTATCAATGAAATCACGGTTATTGGATATTCAAGGCTTGTCATCCAAGCTCACTCGATCAACATCCTCCCTTCTCAGTTGAAGATCTGTCACTTTATTAGGAAAATTCAAAATCTTGCCATCTCTTTTCGAAAAATCGAGTATTTCCATGTCTTAAGAAAGCACAACACCAAAGCAGACCATGCTGTAAACCTCACATCTAATCTCGACAAAGGATTTATCGTTCTATGTAAATCCCAAATCCGGATATTTTCTAATTCTAAGCAAATATGCTGATACAACTGGGCATGCAAACTGCCATATAAAATTCCCTATTTTATAGCCAAAATTAGGGTTAGGGTTTGTAGGATAGAATGAACACTTACCACTGATAAGATGGCTAGACTGCTCCTAAGAGAGTATGCATGCATCAAGAGCTGAATCAGAGGTGAACTAATATCTTTTGCTTCAAGTGATACCCCAGCAACACAAACCCCAGATCAGCTAAGGGTGACGTTTTCAGTGAAGGAGGTGTCCGATGAAGCTGCTGATTTGTAGGATTGATAGCCTTTCCATGCCAGAGAGAATGCCTGGTACATGCAGAATTTCTGAGGTCTCTAGGCAGGCTAGCGAATTGTTCCAGAGGTGTAGCTGCTCACGCCCCCCTGATCCTGAAATAGCTGATAACTTATCAGGATGAGCACGATCAGATCTGATAATCACCGGGTACTGGAGTAAGATGTCAATGATGAGAATGGTGCCTAGGTTTTGAAGTAAAACTGAGATCTGAATACCTAGTGAATGATTAGGGCTTTCTGGCTAAAAATCCCCTTATGGTTGCACACGTGCCCCTGCAACAATCTCTACTGTATACTGGATAACTATGAATGAATGGAAGAGAAAAATGGTGAACCTATATGGCTTACCCTGAATGAGATTAGGGCAGATATCTCACTGCTGAAACCCCGCTAGCTGAAGACGCCGTCTCCAACCCCAACTGATGTGCTGCACGTTGTGCTGCTATTAAGGAGCTCCAAAATAATAATCATCAAAAGTAAGTCTCCTTTCACTTTATCTTCCTTTTATAACTTTCAACTATGAAAACCCTAATCTTTGACCTAATTAGGTCACTTTAATTTGTAATTTGCAGTTGAATTGCATGCATGCACATGGAGACTTAAATGGGTGCATGCATCATTAAATAATGCTTAGATGGCATGCATGATGGTGGATTTTGGCTCCGATGGCCCTTCTTGACCTAATGGTGATAACATGTTGATGCCCTAGATTTTCTATAGATGGCATCAGTCTTTAGATGACTCTCTAACTGTCAGTAATCGCTTGAACCCACAGGAATCACATAGGTTAGTGGTTTTGGGCCTCAAGGCCTAATCATATGAGGACATGACAGTCCTTCCCGCTTAATATTGCTTGTCCTCAAGCAACTTCAAACTGGGATGCTGTAATACCTGTTCACCTTCCCATGTGGCATCCTCTGGCAGAAGTTCTTTCCACTGAACCAAGTATTCTCTAATTACCCTATTCCTGAGCTTCCTTTCTCTAGTCTATATGATCCGTTCAAGAATCAGTATCAGCAGTCCTTCATCATCTGAAGGAGGTAATTTTGTTGATGGAGCAATGTGTTGCCCAAGGGTCTTTTTCAGGTTGGACACATGGAACACATTGTGAATTTTACTTTCCTGAGGAAGTTCTAGTAATATCCCAATCCCGATATTTTCTAATTCTAAGAAAATATGTTGACACAACTAGGCATGTAAACTGCCATGCAAAATTCCCTATTTTATAGCAAAAATTAGGGTTAGGGTTTGTAGGATAGAATGAACACTTACCACTGATAAGATGGTTGGACTGCTCCTGAGAGAGTATGCATGCATCAAGAGCTGAATCAGAGGTGAACTGATATCTTCTGCTTTCGGTGATACCCCAGTAGCACGAACCCCAGATCAGCTAAGGGTGACGTTTTCAGTGAAGGAGGTGTCCTATGAAGCTGCTAATTTGCAGGACTGATAGTCTTTCCGTGCCGGAGAGAATTCCTAGCACATTTGGAATTTCTGAGGTCTCTAGGCAGGCTGGTGAATTGTTCTAGAGGTGCAGCTGCTCACGCCCCCCTGGTCCCGAAATAGCTGATAACTACTTAGGATGAGCACGATCGGATCTGATAATCACCGGGTACTGGAGTAAGATAATCACCGGGTACACTCTCTATCTCCTTATCAATCGTTACATTATTATTTTTATAAATACAATTGTTTCTGTCAAAAAAACATAATCATAATTTTTTTTTGACATACCTCTAATTCACCCTTAGCTTTTCAAATTCATCACTGTAATAGTGTTGGGAGGAAATCACCAAATGTAACTTGCCAAAATGCTTATTAAAATAATAATAATGATAAAAGTAAAATGACGAAAAATGAATCACGACTTATCATTGTTTTTTAATAAATCATAATCCCCCAAACTCCTTATGAGTCATTTCTTTTATATCAATCTACCCATTCATTTGATATTCATTGCGTCGAGAGGCGCATTCTACAGCCCGGTATGAGGTAGAAGTGTAATTCCGTGCTCAACGTGGAGATGACACGTGTCACATAAAAAAGTCGGTTTATATATCTATATATATATACAAGTCGGCTTAATAATTAATAATCTTAGGTGTATATATATATATATATATATATATATATATATATTTGTAAGTAAATCAAAACACCTATACACACTTCAAAACAATACTTACAAGCTGGACCTTCGGAATAAGGCTGAGAGCAATTTCAGATTTGTCTCAGGTATGCCAGTGCAATTGTTGAAGCAGGGTTTGCACCTCGAAATATTTGATCCCTCTCGGCGCATGATAGAGCCAAGTAAAGCTGGATCTAAGCTGGTAGCATGATCATCCATAAATTAGTCATGAATCCATTGCCATATAAACCAAAAATCAGCCATGATAATAAAATTATCCATGATAAGTCAAACTATACATGTTTAGAGCTAGAAAGAGTAATGTACATGATATATAAAGCAACCGTGTATATTTGATGTAGTCCTGTGGGTTACCTATGAAGAAATAATTCATCAAATTATGGGTAAGAGAGTATATAAATAAATAAATTTAAATTTTACATTGTTTTATATTATGTTGACGATAAATGTTATTAAAATAATTTTTTTTTGAAATTAATTATTTTTTATACTATAACTACAATCTATTATTGATATTAAATTTTAAAAATTATAAAATAAAATGAACGAGTTATTTTATTTTTTTTAATTTTTAAAATAAAATAAAATATGTTTTTACTATAAGTATATTTATATAGCAAATAAAATGATTAAAATAATATAATAATTTTAAAATGTTTTACCAATTGACTCGTGTCAATTTGTTTATAAAATTAATATAACATCATATTTAGAGTAGAGTAGAGTCGTCAGATTCTTGGTTGGCATTTGCAAAACTTTAGTCAAACATGACGGGACGGCAGGGTGATAGAAATGGAAAGGCAAAAAAGCATAAATTGACAGCGCACCCAGAAGTTACGGTGGCCCGTGACAGATCCATAAAAATATTAAATCAATTTAGGAATTATTTTAATTTTAATTATTTAGTTATTTGTAAAAATTCAAAATTCAATACCGAATAGCTTAAGTTATTTTTTTCAGAAGAAAAAATGCCAGTCTTTGTTATTCATCAGAATCAAAAGACATCTTATACAAACATCATGGAAACTTTGTCAATCAGTCCAAGTCATTTAGTAACTTAAGCTATTCATTGCTGCGACCGAATAGCTTAAGTTACTAAATGACTTGGCCCATTATTTCAAAATTAAAATAATATTTACATACTTTTAATTAATTTCGATATATTAATTGTTAAAATATAGATAGAAAACGTTAATTGACTAACTCTCAAGCACATCAATTTTATAGCTATTTGTTATGTATCCTAAAACCTTGCAAGATCATAAGACAATCTTAAGTAAATCATTTAAGTTATTTTAAATGAATTACAATTAAAAGTGACATGAGGATTTAGTGATTCATGAGGCAAGTCATAAAGGTTTAGTGATTTATGAGGTAAGTAATAGATTAACAATCCCCTCCACTAAATCACAAGTCTATATATCTATACCATCTAAACAATAAACATTATACAAAAATTTGATGTCTTAAGTATTTAAGAAAGTTTTAATTTAATTTTCAATGACAAATTTACTTGAAAAATATTAAAATTGGATGTTGGATGATTCACCTTGAATGAACTAGAAGAGAGTTGAAATCCAAAAGTGGACAAGTATCAATGTCAAAACATTTCTTAATTACTTGACAATTTGATCATTTTCTAAGTAATTTAGCTAGAAAACGTTGGGATCTTCTCCTAATTGGTGAACATATAGTATCACCACTCCACTATCAATGAATCACTAAGACGCTCTACGAATTTTCACATTATTAGGTGTCAAACATCCTAAATGTATACCAATTGGATAATAAAGGGAAATGAAAGGAACCTAGATTCCATGGTGGATCTTTCAAAAAGTTGATTTGATGATAGTTAAAGAGGAGCCCAGATGAAAGGTTGAACTTTGATGATCTTATTGGATTTTGGTTGATAGAACTTCGAAACTTAAAGAATGACTATCATCAATGATATTCCTCCCTATCAAGTACAAGGTGAGCAGTATTTAATGGTGTTGGATGAACACTAAGCATTGTTACTTGATCAATGTACTCGCTTCTTAAGTTGCAAGAGAGATTCAATCAATGTATTCCCCGCCTTGAGAAGAAATAGACAATAAGAGAGTAATCCACACCTTAACAATAAAGAATCGAGATAGATATCAATCCTCTTTGAGGGATGAACCTCCTTACACAATGTACTAAGTACACAAGACAAGATAAGATACAATGATCACTAAAATGAGAATATATCCTTCGTATATATATGAGACAAAGGTGCACAATAACAACTAATAGACCCACTAATAAACCCAAGCTGACATAAATAATATGAAATGCACCACAATATAGGGGGTAATGCGCCACACTATATGGGTAATATGTTATTATTAAGGGCTTAACATGTCCCTCCCCTTCAAAAAGTGTTGTCCTCAATGCTGAAGTAGTTATGGATGATTTGGTATAAATGACTCATCTTCCCATGTTGAATCTTCTACGGGTAAGTTCTAATTCCATTTAATGAGATACTCTGGAATTGATCGATTTCGAAGATGTCTAGTTCTTATTTCAGTGATTTCTTCATGATCCAAGATGATTTTTCCTTCCCCATCAAGTTCTGGTAATATCGTTTGAACTCGTAGCTTGTCACCGATTACCTTCTTTAAACGGGAACATGGAAATCTGGATGGACTCGTGAAGATGCAGGCAGTTCCATTTTGTAGGACATACTACCAATCTTTTGTAACACCTTGTAGGGACCGTAGTATTTAGGTTATAATTTATTTTCATTCATGGTGTTCTCCAGGGACATTTGTTTGTATGGTTGTAGTCTTAGAAACATGCAACCGACCACATTAAAGCTTCGTTCACCACGATGTTGATCTGCTTGTTGTTTCATTCGATTTTGTGCTAGATTCAGGTTGTCCTTTAAGAGTTGAAGAACTTGTTGTTGATGCTTCATGTGGTCTTCCACTAGTTGAACCTTAGAGGAGTCTCTTAGTGAAGATGTGATGGATATTGGATGATAACCATAAAGTGCCATAAATGGGGTCATTTTTTATGATGTATGGAAGGAAGTGTTATACCACCATTCTGCCAAGGATAATCACTTGACCCATTGTGTTTGTTTATCAACTGCAAAACATAGAAGATACCTTTCCAAGCATTTTTTTGCAATCTTTGTTTGTCCATCAGATTGAGGATGATAAGCTGAGTTATGAGCCAGTTGAGTACCCAAACAAGAAAATAATTCAGTCCAAATATTTCTAGTGAAAATGGGATCCCTGTCATTTATTATAATATTTGGAGTACCATGTAGTTTTTGGACCGTCTCCATAAAATAATTGGTGACCATGCTTGCTTTGAAGGGGTGATATAGTGCATATAAGTGTGCATAATTAGTAAGTCTATAAATAACCACCATGATGTCACTCTTTCCTTCATAATTTGGTAAACCCGTGATAAAATCCATCGATACCTTTGTCCACCTTTGGCTTTGAATGGAAAGTGGTTGTAGGATACCAGGGGTCTTAATTGTTTCCACTTTATTTTGTTGGAAAACCAAACATTAAGTCACAAATTTTTTAACATCAGTTTAAAGACCATGTGAAGAAAAAAAATCTTTCTTTAAACCCTATGGTAGGTTTTTAAGAAACCTAAGTGCCCTCCTGTCGGTGAGGAGTAAAATTCAAAAAGTACCTTTTCCTTGAGCTCAGAACTCTTACCAAGATAAAGTGATCCTTGTACCATATCAAGTCATCTTTCCACCTAAATATATTAGAGGCACTAGGATCCTGCTACAACTTTTGAATAAATGTCCATATTTCTTCATCATTTTTCCATTCGTCCCTTGCTTCGACTATCCAATCTGGTTGGATGACGGAGGTAGCATAGAGTAATGCTTCAACCTCCTCATCTTTCCTAGAGAGTGCATTTGCGACAACATTTTGCTTCCCCTTTTGTAAATGATTTCAAAGTCATATCCCAACATTTTTGTCACCCATTTTTGTTGCTCTTTGCAAGATAGGATTTGTTCCAAGAAGTATTTAAGACTATCATGATTAGTTTTAACCTTGAAATGTCTTCCTATAAGGTAGGGGCGCCATTGCTTCAAGGCATGTAGTATTTCCAACATTTCCTTCTCATAAATGGGATTTTTTAAGTTCTTTCCCTTGATTGGATGACTTGTGAAGGAAAGAGGGTGGACTTCTTGCATTAGTACAGCTCCAATTCCATTTCCTCAAGCATCACATTCTAGAATAAAGGTTTTTGTGAATTCTGGTGTCGCCAAAACAGGAGATTTACACATGGCCTCTTTGAGTTGCCTCGGGGGTCTAAGAAAATAAATATTTTTCATTAACGTTGTTAGAGGAACTTCTATTCTTCCATAGTTCCAAACAAACTTGCGGTAGTACCCTGACAAACCTAAGAATCCTCGAAGATTCTTCAGGGTTTTGGGAATCAACTATTCCATCAAGGATTTAATTTTGTTAGGGTCTACCTTGACACCTTCATGTAATACAATATGACCCAAATACTCTACCTCCTTTATCCCAGAGAAAGGCTTGCATACATTTTGAGGGTTTTGCATACATTTCTTGCTCCTTTAATAGTTGTAGTACCCTGTCAACATGTTGAGCATGTTCTTCCCAAGACTTTTTATAAATTAGTTTATCATCAAAGAATGCCAACACAAAGTTTCTAAGGAAAGGCTTGAAAATAGAATTCATCAAACTTTGAAATGTGGAAGGTGCATTTGTGAAACCAAATGGCATGACAAAAAATTCATAGTGACCTTCATGAGTTCTGAATGTTGTTTTGCGAATGTATTCATCCTTCATTCGAATCCGATGATACCCAGAACGAAGATCCAAATTTGAAAAGACAACTGCTCCATGTAATTTGTCTAACAATTCATCAATGACAGGAATTGGAAATTTATCTTTAATGGTGATCTTGTTGAGCTCTCTATAATCAGGACACATACGCCATGATCCATCTGGCTTGGGTACGATTACCATTGGTGCAGAGTAAGAAATTTGTCTAGGCATAATTATGCTAGCCTCTAAAATTTCAACAACCATATGCTCAATTTCACTATTATGGCTATAGGGATATCAATAAGGTCTGATGTTAGGAGGAACACCACTTGGAATTAAGTGGATAACATGATCAAAGTCTCTAATAGGTGGAAGACCTTTGGGAATATCTTCAAATACCTTGGAATGCTTATCAATGACCCTTTGGAAATCCGGGGGAGATGGAACTTTGAGCTTTGAACATCTAATGAGCATAATTGTGCAACTACACCTTGAAATACCTTTTTTAACAACTTTGTCACCTTGCTTAGTTTTCTTCTGACACCATTTAACTCATTCTTTTCCTTCCCATGAAAATTTCATGAAAAGTTTTTGAAAATTAAAATCCATTTGCTACCGAGAATATTTCAATCAGTGTGGACACAGTTTTTTCCCCTAGCCTACATGGTGCAAGTCTTGAACAAAAAGACACATCAGTAAATCCTCTCCCTAGATGACTGAGCTACTTGAATGTTAAGCTCTCTTTACCTTGGGTGTTGAAGGTTTCCCTTGTTTTACAGATCCTTGTGCGATCAATTGTACCTACAAACAACACATAAAACAAGACAAAAATGAGAGCAACAAGATAGATCACTAATCCATACTAATGATTAAGGAAACTAGTAATAAACAATTAACATTAACATGAATAATTTATGGGAAAGGGAAACACGTCTGTATTGAAGACGAGAAAAGAAAACTACAACCAAAGCCTTGATGTCAAAGCTTTTACAATATCTTTTGACTCACTCACACATAAACTACAAACTATGAAATATCTCACTCACAACCACTCTCTCTTTTCCTCTATACCAGACTTCAATCCAATAGCATAAGGATGCTCTATTGGTCTCTCCCATTCACATGGTTCATGTAGCTTGCTTTTATAGGCCAAAATCCCAAATGGGTTGATATCTCTTGGGAGGAAGATAGGGAATGATCCCTATGGGATAGGAGGTCGAGTGCCATCTTTCCCAAGTAGTTAGGATCATCCTCCACGAGAGCTTTCGCCTGGAAGCTTCTTGAAACTTCTCGTTTTCCCCCTTTTTGGACTGTTGATGCTCCCTATGGATAGGCTAAGTGCATCAATGCTCTTTGTAGTCATGTGATAGGAGTCATCGATGCCTTATGTTAGTGGACAATAGGGGCCAGGCCTATTTGACACCCTGTTCTATGCAGTAATGTGCTTCAGAGTACCTAGCATGAGCAACAAGGCCCCAAAAGAGGATTTTGGCCAGGGAATTCGAGGGATTGGAGCATTAGGATAGTATTTTGGTGTAACAGAATGGCCCCCAAAGTATGAAGCCAGAGGAATGTGATAGGTGAAATGATTTTCTAGATATTGTTTCGGTATTAGAGGCAAAAGAGAAATGAGTAAGACCAATCACCAACCATTTGACTCAAATATGGTTGCGGACCAATACACTGCAGATCCATGTATGATGACCATGTCATGACTACCGAAAATACACTGTATATCCATGATCAACTAGACTCAAATCGGAACATTGCTACAAAACATACAAAGTAGATCCATGTTGTACCGACTCAATACTGGACACAGCCACCGAACAAACAATGTGGATATGTGTCATGAATTCAAATAATACTGCATTGCGACCTGATGATAGGAACACATTAATGTGAATACCCAACCACTCAGAGTCTTCATTCAAATCCCAAACGATACTATTCTATCCATGTGATTAGATGTCTTGATATCAAACATGGTAGAAACCACTTAATTATCGATCATTGATGTATATTGTTAACAAGTGCGAGGGAAATCACCATTAATGTCAATGATCCCTAAGGTATCCTAGTACAAGACTTGAAGTCTAACATTTGCTGGAATCTTCCAATCAGATGCCATTGATGAAATCCCAACGTTGAAAGTGAGAAAAATTGCCATTGAGGCATGCAAGCTTCAAGGTACTTGATTTAGTTTCTAAGTCCACTTCCTGGATGATTTGTTGGTGTCGGCAGGAATAGAATTGTCAAAGGAGGGCCACGATGTTTGCCCCATCATCGACATGAAACTCGGAACAAATATGATGTTGAAGTGATGAAAACAACCATAGGATTGTTTTAGACGTGACCGAATTGAAGGAAGGTAAGGCAACTGTAAAGGTAGATTGTAGTGGAGGATTCCCTTGAACATTTGGGCAACACGAAAAATGACTTGGCAACATTGAATCAACGAGGAAGAAACCAGAAATAATGTAAGAACAGGACAATGCATTCTTTGAATTGACTAAAAGGAGTTAAATGACTCATGAAAGTGGATCGACTCGATGACAAGCTGAATACCCAACTGTTTGAAATGAAAATGCAAATAGGTGCCATGTTCAAGGGCAGACTATTAGCTTCCATTTATACAAATGAAGAATGTTTCCCATTCCCTTAGTTTCCCCTTTGCGAAGGATGAGTACCTCTTTGTTTTTTAACAAGCTTGAAAAGGGTAGAAAATGCTCGATGTAGCTCTTCAAGTGATGAGTCCATTCTCATATGTTTTGTGAACCTAAGAAAGGAGGGGGTTCATTCCCAAAAAGGGTCCTTCATCATTTAATTTTACAAGTCCAAAGAAGGGAAACTCAGTCGTCATTTCAAGTTTAGAGAGTCTAAAGTGACAAAGAAAAATCCAGGATGGACTTTTTCATAAATTTAGTCCCCGAGGCCCCAAAAAGTATAAATCGATGCCTAGGATAACTCTTCTAGTTGTGATAAACTAGAGCACACATTTTTCGTAAATGAATCCAATCAGTCCAAAATAAGGGTAAATTATCACCAACTAGATGATCGTTCAAATACTTTTACAAGTGTGAAAGCATCAAGCTTGCTTGGCAATCTTTTCATGTTTAGGGAGCCTGAAAAGAGATTAAAGGTGACTCCGTAAGGAATTCTTTTTTTCATAATCCATTTTTAACGAGTCTAGAAAAAAAGCAAAAGTACACTCGATACATTTTCACTGATTTTTAACGAGCACGCCAAATATATAAAAAGTGCTCGGTACTTTTTCAACTTAACTCGGAGTGTGAAAAAGACGAAAAGAAACTCACTCGTGATCAAAATGTCCAAAATGGTCTGAAATCTCCAAAAGTGAGGTTAGAACAAGTTTACCATGAAAAATATAGGAAAACATGAAAAGAAACACTAATTATTTAATTATTCCAATAATTTTTTATAATAAAAAACTCAAAAATAATATACAAATAGTGGAATAGTAACAAGTTTCTTACCATTGTGTTTTCACTATTGACAATTGGGTAAAACTTGTGCATAGGAGAGATATTTTGTGGCGGAGATTCCAGTAGTTATAGGCCACCTCCGACTGAACCGTTAGAACCAGGTAAACACCAAGCCCTAGCCCTTCATTTTCATGGTTGATTTTCTTGTTTTAAGTTTTTTTTTGTGTTTTGAGATAGATTTCCCAAGAGGGAAAGCGCACGAAACCTGGTGCTTTTCTCCCTTTTGGGAGGTGCACTGGTGCACCCGTCGAAAGGATGAAAAGTGCCGAAGGTGCTCTATCTCTCAGGTGGAAAAGAATCATCACTCTGTTCCCTTGGAGAAAGAGCGTCGACGGCAAGGGCATCTCAAAAAACCAAAAACCAAGCCATAATTTCCAGTTTCTTCCCTTGATTTGGAGTCTAGTAGGTGTGTAATGGATGTTCCATTGGTTTTTTATAGGAAATTGACTCTCAATATGGTGATATGGAAATAAAGAGAACACGATATTGATGACACTCAAGCGGCAAACGATCCCATGACTGTGAGGGAATTGAGAGGATGTGGACTCCTGAAGTATTTCAGGGTTCAAGGGATGAGGGATTATGTGCGATTGATGGAGTAATTTATATGTAAGTGGGATCTTGACCAAAAACATTTTCAGGTTGGGACCCATATATTGACCATAGATGTTGAGGACATCTACTTCTTGACTGGATGATCCTGGAGGGGAAATCCAGTGGTGCTCATAGGTTCTAGGGGTGGAGAGATGTCGATAGACAATCTCATTGATGAATATTGTGTGGTGGGAACTAGATCCCAGGGAGGTAAGGTACCCATCAAGCATATAGTATACCCACCCTTAAGGACTGTAGCCTTCATGATAGAGAAGGTAGCAGGTAGCTGGGCTTCCCACCAGAGCACTCGTGCTCACATGTTGTATGCAGTGGAGTGCATGGATCCTACCATATTCAACTGGAGTGAGGGGCTGCTAATCAGTCTCAAAGACCAGTTGACGAAGTGTTAGAGAGGAGAACTGAAATAGTTTGGCTACGGGTAGTAGTGGTATTATTCATCCTTGAGTAGCTGCCACTGATGCGACCATGAGTTCCTTTAAATAGACTAGATGCAGAGGATCCCATCATGTTGAGATGGGCCGAGTCCATGGCCCGACATAGGGGTGGTGGAGTCCCTAGAGTAATATTTGGGGTAGTCTTCTTTCGTTAGTTATGAGGACTACACATACATTGGAGCGGACTTTAGGGGTGACCCTGACCTCCCATTGCTTGAGGGGATTAGTGGGACGATCGAGGTAAGGAGCATACCATCACATGTGTTTTTTATTTATGTTATATTTCATTTATTTTGTTCATTTTAATTGATACTGAGACATACAATGTTGTTTATGCAGACAAAGGACCTTCCCGTCTGGTGGGAACCTCACCCATAGAGAGGTAAGGAGCAGTGAGAGAGATGGTCGTTAGAAATGTATAGGTTGAAGAAGAGCTCCAAGATATCGAGGAGAATATTCAATGGATGACCATAGGAGTACCTGATATCTCGATAGACGATCTACCTAGGCGCTACCAGTGCCACACTACAGGAGTATCTGGACGGTTTGGGAGGCTACTCCATCGAGTGGCTCGTGTTGTGATGGTTGAATACTATGCGTATGCTGGAGTGGACTTCAGGGGTGACCCTGACCTCCCATTTCCTGAGGGGGATCAGTGGGATGATCGAGGTAAGGAGAATAACATCACATGTGTTTTTTATTTATGTTGTATTTCATTTTTTTTCATTTTGATTGATACTGAGACATACAATGTTGTTTATGTAGACATAGGACCTTCCCATCCAGTGGGAACCTCACCCATAGAGAGGCAAGGAGAAGTGAGAGAGATGATCATTAGAAATGTAGAGGTTGAAGAAGAGCTCCAAGAGATCGAAGACAATCTTCAGTGGTTGATCGTAGGAGTACCCAATAAGTTTAGAAATTGCTTAAGTTTAGAAATTGCCACCAGATTGTTATGGAGAGAAATTCCTATGGCTTGGGGTACCACAACAGACAGATTGACTCAAGAAATCAATCCTTTCCAATATGCAATAGAAATTAAATATCTAACACTAAAGGGTCAGACCTTGTACCTTATTCTGGATGGTTGAAGTAGATCCCCATTGAGCTTTCCAACTTCAGCTTGAATTGATAAATTACTTCCTCAACAACAAGTAAACAATACAAGCATACTATATATATTGGTGTTAGATCTATTCTAGAATATATAATCAACAATGTATAAACATTTGAAAACATCCATGGATAAAATATTCATTCAAACATACCTTATTGGACGAGAAAAGATATTTCTATTAATATAAAATCAGAGATTACAATGGATACAAACTCTATCGGCACGTCTGCGAATCGGAGAAACTGAATCCCCCACTTGGGCCTCCACCACCTCAATCCTCCATCTCGCGATAGCAAGCTCACAAGCAAAAGGAAAGCTTGGGAAGAACACAAAAGTGCTCCAAGGGACAAAGGGATGCAGACTCAAGCACAAGTTCTGGCAACAATGGACTATAGTTTCTTTGCTCTCAATTCTCTCATATGCCTTCAATGTACCATAGAGTTCCTTATATAGCTTTTCAAAGGGGTAATGAAAGGTCGAGTCCGAGCGATCTCAAGGCATAGGGAAGGCCAGGAGTCAAGTGAGTCGGATCCATGTCAAGGAAAACTCCAAAAGTATTTGGATTATGCACACATCCCGATGTACACA
>LPNX011001519.1:27933-61844 GCA_001517045.1 Pseudotsuga menziesii | reverse complement strand
GTATATACGCGATTAAGGGTTTAAAAGTCGCGTGTATCATTTTTCACATGTTTTTAGGGATGGTCAAGGAAACATCAAAGGACAAAAAATGGTCCAAGGGATCTAAGGAGTCTGCAGAGGGACATGGGAAGGCCATACAAGTGTGATTCACCTGGAGTGGTAAAATCAGCTATAACAGATGCCCCCTAATGTGTGAGGTTAGAGGGGTCATGTGATGGCCGAAATACATTATAAGTCCATCCTAGAAGTGGAGTGATGAAGATCCCAATTGGAAGACCAACCACCCAATCAACATAGTACAATGATAGAACTCTGCACATAACTGCAAATACATATAGCAGTCCCGGATACATAAGAGTACAATGGCCATGATTAGGCATGATACAAGATATCACATAAGTGGTCATTGCCACGTACAATATACATAGATCAGAATCTCCATGATGAATATATACAAAGGACCATGATCTCCATAATGGCTGAAGATATAAAATGGATCAAGATCTCCATAATGGCTGGAAATATCTGACATATATTGGAATCAAGTCACGAGAGCTGAAATCTCATGAACACTGGAATGATCAAGTAGGTAGCATGTAAGAGATACCACCAATCTGGAAAGTATTCTACACACACCGCTATGAGTACATGTCCTACTATGTGAATAGAGGTGTCAAGGTCGAACATAGTAGTCCATTGTCTGATTACTGGTCATTGATGTATACCGTTAACAGAAGCGAGATCACCCACCGATAATGAAAATGGGAATCAAGGTACTAGAGTGCAAACTAACAAGTGTGAATAAATGTGTTGAGGTAGAACACTTGAGAGGGTCCATCGATCAGGGGACATTGATGTATTCCCAAATACTGTCGATGGCGAGAGAACATGCCACTGATGACTACAAGTCTCAAGGCACTAAAAAATGACTCTAGATTCCAATCCCAGAATAAATGATCTAAAGTCGATGGGATGAAATCCACTGGAAGGAGGGAATTAAGGCATCTCCCATCATCCAACACGAGGTAATCAGCAAAGCTATATAATGTGGAATAAATCGATCATAAGGTGCACAAACCAGTAACTGTATCAGGAATGGTCGACATGCAAAGTCAAGATAACTAAGGAATGGCCGACTCAGGTTTCAACTTCCTTTAAACAAGATCGTAACGGTGAATGGTGACTGAATAAAGGCAACATAGACTCGATATACAAATTGGGACATCTCTGCGACACAGGAGGCATCGACAGAGGCTCCATGGGGACTGGAAGCTTAACTAGTCAGTGGAGATAAACTTAGATAAACGAGTACAACTCCTAAATTCAAACTATAAACCCAGCCAATGGATGTTATATACAGTGCTCTGTTTGAAGGTGACACAACTCAACAGCTGCCAAAGATAACATATTTCCTTGTTCGGCTTTTTGGTTTTTTGATTTTTTTGGAATTTTTCAAATATTTAAAAGGCTTGAAAAAGAATAAAACTGCTTTATAGTTACAGACTAGGAGGAGACGAGTGTCATAGGGGAAAACAACTAGTTCCAAGCAGTGGAACATACCTATGCTCAATGCAAGGACACATGTGTAGGATATCGACACTCGGGGGAAAATCCCCTCTCGGTAAAAAGGGAATCAAGCTGCAAAGGATATATAAAATGGCTCTGCATGGCTAGACATGAGACAAGCTTGGGCTATATGGATGAAACGCAATGTCAAGGAAGCGGACATAAAGCTGAATAAGGCAGGCAAAGCTCATGATAATGCAATTACAACTTGACATAAGGGAGTCATGAGGGAAATAGGCTAGAAAAAAGATCAAGAGGAGTATGAGGCTCTTGCGAAATGTCATGGCAGTACTATACAACGGACTCCCACACCCTAAAAGACAAAACGTCAGCATGGGCACCAAATACAAATAAGGCGCTAACTAGGGTACCCATGTAAGGTCAAGCGCTACCACTCATACCATGCCACTTATAAAACAACAAGAAGGTTCCGTGACATAATAGAGTGGGTTTGTACTTAAGGCTATGACGAAACGGTCATAAGGTCATGCAAAATGCAAACGGTGATGAAACCTAACCTATATGCTAGTTTAGACATGATACCTAAGATCGACATGAGCGGGTCAATCCAACGGCTGAAACGACACTCAAAAAGGTCTCCTACATCATGAATTAGGTAAAAAACAATCCAAAATGATTAGAAATGGTCCAAACTATAGGAAAGTGGGTAAAAATATTCAAAAATTTGAAAAATTTCTATAAATAGTAAAAAGTTCAAAACATTATAAAACATTTGAAATTTTTACCCAATTGAGCTTAGATTTTCAACAGCGAATTCCAGGAGATCCAGCCGGTAGAATCCACTACCGTTTCTTCCAGGTACTTACCCATGCTCTTCTCTTCCATTTCAATGCAATTTTTATGAAATTCCATGGTCATTTGAGTTTTCTAGGCCAATCTAAAAAGGGCGCTGCGGCCCATGTGGAAATCGAGGATTTTTCCACGTATAGGGCTGGATATACACGGAAAATGCCCTCACAGTCATGTACATACGCGGCTGTTTGGAAAATAGTTGCATATGCGGCCACGCATGAGGTTTTTTAAGTAATCTAATGGGAAAACTTGCAATTTTTTGTGCAGGATGGTCCTAGAATGGAGAGAGCGTGAACATGATGATATAGAGGAGGTAGTAAGGGCCAATCTAATGGCTCAACAAGCGCTACGTGCATGTGGACTCTACAAGTTTTGGTGTCTTGGTGGCTTGCGGGAAAAACCAAGACTATTGTAGATGCTGGTGGATTACTGGGATCCAGACTCTAAGTCCTTCTAGATAGATGGGATGTCCCTCACCATAGAGGTGGAGGACATATACTTCATTACTGGACTTTCTCGACGGGGGGAAGTAGTGAACCTTCGTTCTTGCGGTGGGCCTGGAGGTGGCCTGACTATCGATGAGTGCATTGCGGCGTACTGCTATCCAGACACGGAGAAGGTGGGGAGTCAGATCCCAACCAACTCTATACAGGTGCTGGGCCTAAAGGGAATCCTATTGACATTGGGCAAGATAGCAGGATTGGCTTCACTCCACCAGGCCTCACGGCCTTTGATGTTTTATGCAGTGGAGTGCATGAGACCCACGATCTATGATTGGAGCACTACACTACTGAGCAACATGAAACATCAGCTCAGTGAGTGTAAGATGGGTAGAGTGCGGAGCTTCGGGTTCAGCAGCATATTGAGCATGTTTTTCTTCGAGCGTGTTCCAGGATTGAGCCCCAGAGTTGACGTTCCTCTTCACGGGGTTCGAGACCTGAACCAACGGCGTTGGGCAGATGCGATGCGCAGAGCGGGGGGAGGTAGGGTTTCCAACCCCTATCTAGCTGAGTTCTTTCCATGGTGGCGATGACAGATAGTTTCCATCGATGACTACCGCTATGTAGGGATTGATTTCTATGGGGACCCGGACATGCCGCTACCACCAGGATCGACATAGGGTGACATTGGTAACGAATCTCGACCCTCTCTTTAAATTTTTGAGTTATTTAACTTTTTTGTGTTTTCTGATTATATGGAATCAAAAGACATATATTTTTGGGTGACAATACATAGTGACATCTACCATTTACATGCAGATGTGGGACCACGGTGGCCTGAAGGCTCCCCTCGTCACAAACGGAGGGGAAGAGGAGATAATATCACGGGTGTGGATGCAGAGCAGACGCTCCAGAGCATTCATACCAACTTTGTGAGGTTGACACATAGGGTTCCCATGGGGCAAGTTGAGGACTTTCCTGAGGCTATGCAGCGCCAGGTGGTGGGTGTACCACGACCATGGGTGTGATTATTTCGATTTCTAGCTAGAGCATTAGTGACTTTCCATGATCACAACCCCCCTCCTCCTCCATAGGCTTAGATTCCTGGGAGTTGTACATTTTGTATTACCGTGTTTTATATTTTGGTGGCTCGAGAGCCCCCTTTTTGTATCATGACACTATGTATTACCACATTTTGGATGGTATATAATTTTTCTTATGGTGATCGATTTATTTATTTACATGTGTAAAAATTTGTGTTAGTGATGAATTTATTGTGTATAAAATAAATGCTAATCTAACACGTAGTTAGCATATGATTCAGCGACTTGATTATTAATCCTTGGAATATGTATGTATGTTATATTGTCAAATTGCCATTCTAATAATCTCACACGTAAGAATCTTCTTAATAACATCGGATCTCTAACATGGTACAAACCATTAAGCTGTGACACTACTAACTCCGAATCAAGACGTACCTCAAGAGAGAGAATGCCATATGAAATGGCATCCCGTAGAAGCTCAATAACAGCACTATACTCAGCCACATTGTTTGAAGATGGCCACAAACATACGCCTCCTGAAGACAGTACCTGACCCATAGGAGTATAAATCACCCAAGTAGCACTGGCTGAGTGTTGAGTGTGACGGCTCGCACCATCCGTGAATCCTATGTAGGTGGAAGATTCCATTGACATCTGCCAAAAGAAACGGAAACTAATCACAAACCTGATCACGATAAGAAAAAGACCTAACTATGCACAACTGTACAATAATATACAATAAGCATCCTTGGCTGAAAATCATGCATAGTACTTCTTGAGATAGAGCCCATTTCTAGGCTCCACCAAGGCCGTTCCCTCATAATCCACTAACTCATAAGTGCCCTTCTCTAACACATGTTTGATGACGTAAGGACCATGCCACATGGGGTTAAATTTGCCTGCCCCCAAGGGTTCTTTCAGTTGATCCCACAAAAGGACCAAGTCTCCCTCACTAAACCTCCTTAGACGGACAGACTTATTGTATTGTACCTTTACGCGATGTTTATTTACTTCTAGAGCTACCAACGCATCTCGACGCTGCTCATCAAGTTTCTCAAGGTGGACCAAACACTCCTCCAATGGTGAAGTGTCTGGTAAGATTTCTACGGCTAGATTCAAAGAAGGAATCTCACATTCAATCGGCAATATTGAATCCACTCCATGTACAAGTTGATATGGAGAAAAACCCGTGGTAGTCTTAACAGCGGTTCTATACGCCCACAAAGCAGGATATAACATGATGTGCCAATTATTCTTGCTCTGTGGATGGTTTGTTGGAGAATGGATTTGAGTGATTTATTCACTACTTCTACCTGTCCATTTGCTTGAGGGTAGTAAGAGGAGGAATGCTCTTGCCTGTACCCTAAATTTGATGCCAACTCTTCCATCATACGATTCTGAAAGTGCAAGCCATGGTCAGTGACAAGCTCTTTCGGAATTATGAATTGAGTAATAATCTGGTTGAATATGAAGTGCGCAGCTGTCTCACCATCGAATTCAACTGTAGGCATAGCCTCATCCCATTTCGTGAAGTAATAAACAACCACTATGATATGATGATGCCCCCTAGTTGATGATGGGTTGCAATCCATAAAATCAATCCCCCACTTAGTGAAGGGACTGATGGTGATGATGGGATGTAACGGGGTAGGTTTCAAGCACATATTACGTGCAAACACCTGGCAAGGGTGGCATCTCTTGACCGCATCTACACAATCCTTAAAGATCGATGGGCAGAAATAACCCGCTCTTAATATTTTTTGGGCTATAGAAAGCCCAGATAAATGACCACCACACGCCCCTCCGTGGCAATCATTCAGCACTACCTCAACCTCTTCATGAGTTAAAGAACATCGTAAAATGGAATCTACCCCACGGCGGTACAAAGTGTTATCCACTATGAGGTAATTCTTAGACACGTGACGTAATCGTCGTCATTCATCCCGTGAAAGGTGAGTAGGGACCTTCAATGTTTGTAAATATATAATGATATCCCCATACCATGGGTCTAAAGTTGAGATTAAGAAGATGTGTTCATCGACAAACGTATCTTCACAAACCAACTCCTCGGCCTCGCTTGGGAAATTTGATATAAGCTCTGCAAAAATTAACGACTTCTTCGATTTTGCCGAAACAAATTCGAGATCGAATTCTTGCAGGATGAAAATCCATTTATTATATTTTCCCCCAATCATCCTTCAAGTGAGTATGAATTGAAATGGATTGACATGGGCTACAACCAAGGTCTGGCGAAGGAGAATATAATGTCTCAACCATTGAACCGCATGTACAGTAGCTAAAGCAAGATTCTCAACATGAGAATAACGAATCTCCACGTCAATAAGGTTCCGGCTCAGATAGTATATGACATGCTCCTGGAGTTCCTCATCCTCTTGAACCAAAACCATACCAATCATCTCCATGGACGCGGCCACATGAAGTAGAAAATCACGGCTATAGTCTCGGGGACTAATCACCGGGGCTGATGCTAGGGCTCGCTTGAGCACCTCAAAGGACTCCTGGGCTCACTCATCCCAACAAAAGGTGGTGTCCTTCTTCAAAAGACGCATGAAGCCTCTAGTCAAATTGGCAAAATTGACAACAAATCTCCGTAAGAAGTTTTCCATGCCTTGCAAACATTGAAGATGACGAATATTTTTTGGGGGAGACAACTGAAGTATTGCCTCAACCTTCAAAGGGTCGACTCTTATACCCTCTTTAGAAATGATGAATCCTAAAAAGCGACCCGACTTCACACAAAAGATGCACTTATGAGGATTTAACCTAACCAAATAATGGCAACATCTTTCGAATACCAATCTCAAGTGATAGGGATGACGCATTCTCATATGAGAATGAGCAGCAAGGTCATCCAAAAATACCTCGATAATCGACTTGAGATCGTGGAAGATCAAGGTCATTTCCCACTGAAAGGTAACTCCCACGTTCTTAAGGCCAAAAGGCATTTTCCGATATGCAAAAGTTCCCCAAGGACAAATAAATGCAGTCTTGTGTTGGTCCTTAGGTTTAATTTGTATATGATTATATCTAGAAAATCCATCCATAAAGGAAAAAACCTCGCTCCCCACACACTCATCCAAAATATAATCAATAAATGGTGTGGGGAAATTGTCCTTAGGACACGCATGATTCAAATCATGGAAATCAGTACATATGTGGATCGCTCCCTGCTTCTTATCCACCGGAACGGGGTTTGAAACCCACTCCATCAAGGGAATGAGATAGATAAAACCAGCTTTCAACAATTTCTCTATCTCTGCCTTAATCGCAGGTGCTTTCCTAGGATTCACCGCATGCAAGCGTTGTCAAACAGGATTAGCATTGGGATAAGTCTTAATCTTGTGTTCGACAATTCGAGGGTCGATACTTGGCATTTCATCGTAATACCAAGCAAATATATCACGAAATTCTTTAAAAAGTTTGGTGTATTGTTGAATCTCAGCATGGGAACATTCTGCCTCAATATAGACATTCTCTATCCTGCCAGGATCGCGAGAGATATTGATAGGAATCGTTGAAGATATGTTTTCCATGTTTCCATCAGCCATCGAACCAGAAGAGCTTAACGGAACCATAGGACTACCAACTGTCTCACTAAGAACCGCCCTAAATTCCTCACGCTCCAAGCAGTCAAGCTCGGGAAGAAAGTAAGATCTATGATGGAGTTCCTCCCATGGTGGCTCAACTCTCGACATGGCCTCAATAATCACTTCATCTAAAGGGAAAACAGTATCAAGGTAGTCATGCACATGAGAAGACTACACTACCCATGCCAGCAGCACATAAGGGTCCTTCTCCTCCGTCTGCGAAGAGGAAGGACTGGGCTCTGCAACACACTCAAGATTAGCTTGATAAGCTACCATAGTTGCAGGCAACGGCATGTCCGTCATGATGGGATCACTTGGAGTACTCGGTGTAGGAAGAATCTAAGGATCTTCCATATGACTTGTGTGAAAAGACACCGATCTCATAGATGTCAAAGCCTCACCGAAACTAGACCCTATCATAAGGATTGGTGCTGGACAACTAAAGCTTCCCATGAGGGATGGATACATGCCTACACCCACACTCCCAGTTGTTGGCTGAGAGTGGTCAACGATCAGGATCGAAGCTCTTGAAGATGCAGTAACTGACGGATTTTTGAATGACGTTTGATCAATCGTGACTATCTTCCCATTAAATGGAAAGCATACAATGCGAAATAGGGAAGAAGCTATAGCTTGCATACTATACATCCAATTCCTACCCAGCAAGAGATTGTAGTCAAGGGGTGCATCAACCACCTCGATCTCTATCGCAATGGTTTTCCCTCCCAAACGGACCTTAAGGGAAGGAAGGATCCCATGGAGCCTAAATGATATCCCATCGAACACATTTAACATGGTCTCTGATTTAGATAGCTCAGGGGAACCTAAACCCTTCCAACATGATAAAGACATCACAGAAGCGGCTGCACCTTCGTCAATCACAGTGCGCTTGACGGTCATGTTAAGAAATTCTATGTGAATCAAAAGAGACACATAGTAAGGCAAGTGACGTTGAAGTCCTGTGGTTTCAAATTTAATCACGGAGGAAGAATCATCATCATTCACACCAAGGGCAGAAAGCAAAGCCTTCCTTTGCGAAGGACAACTCTGAAGCACTTCCAATGCAGACATCGCACAAGGAGTATGGCCCAAATCCTCGACAACTGAATAGTTCTGGGTGGCTTGGGCATTAGGATTGTGCCCCGAACGCTTAAGGACTCCCTTAGGAATGAGAGGTGTAGCTTCAGGTTTATCCATAGGTTTCTCAATATGCAAAGGAGACCCTGGTGGATCAGGTTCCTTTCCTGGGCTGGGTTGTGATGAACCATAATCCTTCGCACAGGTCACAACTTTCGCATCACATACCATGTTAATGCAACCACGATCACTACCCTCCGGCGGATCTTGATCACCACTAGACTGATCATGGGTCCTTGAGTTCATATTTTGATTGTGAGGTAAAGGGTTAGTTAGCACAGTTGGGCCCTGTGCCAAGAATCTCGAGGCTTCATCGATATGAGGGCACAAGTAAGTGAGGTGGTAGTCCTTACACAACTTGCAAGCGAATTTAACCTTATGTTTAGCTTGCTTGTCCCCCCCAGCATTATGGGTGTTCTTGTCATTATTAGCATTCTCATTCCTATTCCCACCCTTACGATTATTCTTACCCTTCTTTTTATTTCGTTTGGGCTGCTGGTTACCCTTCTGGTTCGACGATTGTACCGAAAGCACACTCGCTGTTTGGGTGGGTTGAGACGAAGCCGTGGCTTGTCCCGAAGCAGATTGGTTGATTGACAATTGACTAACTTGTTTTGCAACCGAATCTGCAGGTTTAGCATTTACACAACCAACAATGCCATCGGCATGTGGTCCAGGTTTAACTTTGGGGTCGAAACTAGAATACGGAGCATTGGGAATGATCTCATATAACAAACCAGACTAAGCATAAATCAATCCAGTTCCTGCGCCCTAAAAATGGCTTGTTCCTCATTTTTCACTCCGGATGTAGAAACATCCTTCGCTATATACGGCAATAAAAACTTAAGGAACCATTCGAGGAGGAATTCCGGCGGTATAAAGGATTTAATTAACCTCTTTCGTCTACGCCACTCTTGGATATGATCCAAGATATGTGTGGATTTATCCTACCAAAATGTCGACAAGAGTTCAGTACCAACGTCATGATGCATTGGTAGCTGGAAGTGGTTAAGAAAAGTCATCGCTAGGTCATTGAACAAAGCAAATGCCCCCCTAGGTAGCTCTATATACCATTTCACACCAGGCCTAGTAGGGGTGCGTTGAAATAGCCTTAAACAGATGGAGTTCTGGTGTAAGGAATTTGAAGAGAACCATAGGTGGAAGGTAGTAACATGTTCGCTCGGATCCTCTCCCGGTTTGCCCTTGAATTTGGGTATGTCCGAGGGAAGCTTAGTAGGGATAGCTGGCCAAGCCGGGTCATGAGCTACAGGTTCATTCGTCAATCTCGACAAGTCAGGAAGATTTAGTGTTGCGAGGAAAGGGAGCCTAGGATGATGAGGTCGATGGACCGCTTCCTGATAATTATGATTCACATAGGTCTGATTACCACCATGGCCTTGGCCATAGTGCCCTCCTCCCATTTTACCCATATAGGGTGGCATGGAAGCACCATAGTGTGGTGGACCTTGACTATTCAGAGCTACAAAGCTATAATTTGGAGAGTAAGCAAGTTGTTGATACCCGCCCCCATAAGGTGAAGTACCCTGTCCATACTGCATCCCATTATAGGGTCCATAAGTCATCGCATGAGATGTCCCATGAGACACTCCATAAGTAGGAATATACTCTCTGGAAGTAGGAATATACATTCCGGAAGTAGGAATGTGACCTCTAGAAGTATGAACATTACCTCCCAAAACAACGGGTGGTGCATGAAGCTGAGACACAACCGGTCTAGTAACCGCAGTACGTACATAACTCATAGCAACGTTCCGACCCGAAGGACCACGTGAATGAGGTGGAGGGTGAACATTCGAAGAACTAGGGACAGAGGATGAGGGGATCTGTGTAATTATGTATGTACTATTCCCTATAGTCACTCATCTCGGATCTAGTATTCTAATAGGATCACTAACCCTATACCTAGGAGGAATATGTAATGTAGCTTCCACCGCCGGGATGGAATATGCAATGTGACTAGTGCTCCCAAACCTCTCTGCATGGTAAGGAATGAGAGTGCCCCCAGGCATAGTGTTAGGCTCGAACTCAGATTCGACATGAAATTCCAAATCATGTGTGGGAAAACCAGACATACCATAACTACCATAACTAGTGCTCGCGGGTTCAAAATGAGTCTCATCATCCTCCAACATTCCATACCGGTGATGCGTCAATGGGGAATCAACCCTAGAGTAAGTAGGTCTATCATGAAAGGTTCCTATCTCAGAAATGACAGGACCTAACTCAGTCAAGTCGGGTGAAGGGTCATAGTTAGGAGTAAACTCCCCATCCTCCACATGAATGGGAGAAGGTGGTTCAGGAATACCTTCTATATGGTCTCCCATGGTGTGTGAATCAATGTGCGAAGTAGTCCGCCTGGACTGTCTATTTCTCTCTCCCAAAGGAGGAGGATATGTAGAAGGCAGAAGTCCTGCTAAATGATGAGAACAACGAGGAGCCGCACCCGAATCCACAATGACTCAAAAAATAGAAAAGACTCTCTATTTACGCAAACCCTAGGCAAGCTATCGTGCACAGAGCAATCACCAATAAAATCTAAAGCCAAACACAAGCAATCAAGGGTAGGATAAGTGAGCTCCCGAATGAAGCAGGTATGTCTCGCCTAGGAGAGGCTTGAGACTCCCATACACAATAAGCGGAGGTATGTAACCAATTATTGTGGTCCTCAGCTTCAACGCGTAAAGCGACTGTACTGTCCTCCCCATCTTGGCCAGGACACCTAGATAATAACCCTTGCAAAGTACCCCCTCGATATCCTAGGTAAGGCCACGTCACCTCAATATAATCAATGCTCAGGCATACAGTCGCAGGCGGGATTGACTGTATGGGCAGGGTAGCAAAGCCCAAAACTCTCGAAAGAGCCCCTAGATACGAATACAATCTTGAAAATATCTCCGGTGCTACTCAGTTATGACTAGGGGTCATCCCAATCAATAACCGCTCACACTGCCTCATGCTTAACTCCCTTTTGAGAGGAGGACCCTGAGAAACACTAGTTATACCAAGGATTTCACACACTCACCTGGACAGACACATACATGTTGTTGTTTAGTGGTCTTGGAGAATTTACTCACAATGAACTATTCCAAGACCCTAAAACCTAATTTTGTTGGTGAACCCTATCAAATAAAATAGTGTAGTTCATTTTAATTAAGCGTTGATTTTAATTGGTTTTATTACTCAAAAGAGGGATATGGCCGTGCAACTAATGGTGTTATGACACAACATGAAGTAAAATGTACACCTAACAATCAATGCAAATGCATCATGTCCATGAAAACAGGGTATGCTACTACATGAAATGCACAATTTTCTTCAAATGATAAATGCAAGCTTTCCTATATGAAATCCTGACTAATACTTCAAAGCAAATCTAGTGCAAGTACTATGCAAAATGAAAAATGCAATGCATGATGATAAGCAAATATTTTTGGATTTTTTGAAATAAAATGAGATATAAAAAGCAAAAGGATGATTCTACAACCCCCAGACTCTGCAAGCACACTCAAGCAGCACTCAAGCAAAGCACTAGGGTAAAAGAAGTCTAATGCACTAATCCCGAAACAAAAAATTGAAAATGCAATGAAAAGAACATTCTTAAAAAAGAAATTTACCCTAAAAAAAAATGTCTCTGGTCAGAAATAGAGGTGTATACAAACTCTGGCAGTATCAAAGGAGACTCAGCAATCATCAAACTTCACCCAGGAACCATTCAACTTCCTCTAAAAGGAAAAACCAAGGGCATACATGACTTTTCACAGTAAACCCATGTGTATACATGGAAATAGCAGAGAAACCCGCGTGTATACGCGACTGTGAGTTAAAAACTCGTGTACAGGAAGAAAAGTGCATAAAAATAAAGGCAAACAGACTAGCTAAGACAAATTTCACACCAATCAGACACTACCAGGCAAACATGCCCCCAGACCCGACACAAAAACCAGAGAGAAAGAGCAATTCAAAGTCATTGAATGCCGATAGAAAACCCCAAAAGGACAACTACTAGGAACCCCCCAGGTGGAGTCACCAATTCTGTTACGGAGAGAAATTCCTATGGCTTGGGGTACCACAACAGACAACTTGACTCCAGAAATCAATCCTTTCCAATATGCAATAGAAATTAAATATCTAACACTAAAGTATCAGACCTCGTACCTTATTCCAGACGGTTGAAGTAGCTCCCCGTTGAGATTTCCAACTTCAGCTTGAATTGATAGATTACTTCCTCAACAACAAGTAAACAATACAAGCATACTATATATATTGGTGTTAGATCTATTCTAGCATATATAATCAACAATGTATAAACATTTGAAAACATCCATGGATAAAATATTCATTCAAACATACATGATTGGACAGGAAAAGATATTTCTATTAATATAAAATCAGAGATTACAATGGATACAACCTCTGTCGGCATGTCTGCGAATCGAATAAACTGAATCCCCCACTTGGGCCTCCACCACCTCAATCCTCCATCTCTCGATATCAAGCTCACAAGCAAAAGGCAAGCTTGGGAAGAACACAAAAGTGCTCCAAGGGACAAAGGGATGCAGACTCAAGCACAAGTTCGGGCAACAATGGACTATAGTTTATTTGCTCTCAATTCTCTCATATGCCTTCAATGTACCTTAGAGTTCCTTATATAGCTTTTCAAAGGGGTAATGAAAGGTCGAATCTGAGCGATCTCAAGGCATAGGAAGGCTAGGAGTCAAGTGAGTCAGATCCATGTCAAGGAAAACTCCAAAAGTATTTGGATTATGCACACATCTCGATGTACGAGGTTTTAGGGGTCAAACCCGCGTATATACGCGATTAAGGGTTTAAAAGTCACATGTATCATTTTTCACATGTTTTTAGGGATGGTCAAGGAAGCATCAAAGGACAAAAAATGGTCCAAGGGATATAAGGAGTCTGCAGAGGGACAGGGGAAGGCCATACAAGTGTGATTCACCTGGAGTGGTAAAATCAGCTATAACACAGATCATAAGTTTAGAAATTGCCTAAAGAATCAATTTGATGGAGTAATTGAAAATACACCTCCTCCCAAGGTTATGAGTCCTGCTGATTGGATTAAAAAGTATGAAGATGTTGAATTGAAAGCTTGGAATTATTTTTTCTTCATGATCATTCAAATGAGGAACCGGAACAAGTTACAGTTTAAATGCCAAAATGAATGAATAGTAAATCCATATTTTATGATCAACCTCACTGGAAGGATTTATTAATATCTCATTTATTATATCCTATGCATATTTAAAAAAATGTCCTTAATTCTAATTTTCAACATATAGCAGGAAAAGATAAAGACACCTTATGATCAAGGAGAGATACTTCTCTTTCACACACTAAATTTGATAGAAAACATTTGTGTCCAAATCAAGAAAATGAATCATATGCAGAAGCAGCATGGATTCTAAAAATAAAAGAACTAGATCAATCAAAAAGTGTGATGTGTTCAATAAGAACACCCACTGACTATGGCTCGTCATTGAATAAAGATTCTATAGTAGATGGACATGTCACTGGATTTAAAACACATGATTACCAAAATTTTATGAAGGTATTAACATCAATTAACTATTATTGTTATCATTTACTTACTTTTTTTTATAATTATGATAAATCGATACTAATGAACTCTGATAAACGGGTTTGCTAGCATATCATTCCATTGGGATTTAGAGGGGATTCATGCCTTACAACTTACTTAAGGAATTCCATAAGTCAATTTTCAGTGTTTTTAAGGTATGTGGGTTGATATTTACAAGGCTTATGGTATGAAATATTATTGCATATGATGCAATGATATATTATATTTCATTTTAAATGGCATAAATTTTCATACTAGTTTTTTGTCATTTATTAGGTGGTTGAACTCTAAAGAGATCCATGTGTGTGAAGTGCCAAAATGGAAGAATGAAATTGTCGAAATTGTGTGTATATTTGAGAAGGAACTCCCTACAAGTTTTATGGACCTACAATCCCATTTACTTATACACCTAGTTGATGACATTGAAATGGAAGGCGTCATTTCAACGAGGTGGACCATGTTTTTCTTTGAGAGGTACAAAAAAACATTAAAAAGATATGTCCGAGAAAAGGCACGTCCAGAGGGTTGCATGGTTGAAGGGTATGTATTGAAGGAAGCATTTTTATTCCTATGATTCCTTAATAAATATTTTGTAGATGGTCCACAATTTTGGGATGAAGAACGTGCATCATATATTATAGATGGAGAAAAACCTCAAAGTAATGGTGTTCAACAAGAAATTGGTAAGTAAAATCATCATTATAGTGATTATGTTTAGAATCATTTACTATATAATTTTGTGTTAATCAAATTAAAATAAAAACATTTAAAGTTTGAATTATACATGTTGATAGGTGTCGATGAAAGTGCCATGCTTGACAAGTTCGTTCTATACCGCAAGGACTGCATGAATAAATATTGGATTGATTTGTATGATATAAAAAGGGAAGAAGTGTTAGAAGAAATGAGAAGGTTTAATACATTGAACCCAAGGAATATCCCGCTTACCGCGGATATTTCTGGTGAATGGGAAAATATTGCACTCTACAATGGATTACTGAACAAATTCAAAACCGAATGGATGAGGAAGGTACATATGCAAACATAAAAAAATATGAGATCAACATTTCTAGAGGATGTGAACAAAAGGTAAAGCACGAAATTCTTAAAAAATGTTGTTTGAATACATTGATCAAACTATTAACTGTTTAATTATGCATAATCATATTTATTTGCACTAAACTAAATGGCCTTTCACAAGTGATAAAATATTTTGCAATGTGGGCATACAGTCATCATTATCGCGTAGAAAGAGTAGATTTAAAGAGACGATCATTTGATGGGGTTGTGGTTGATTTCAAGCAATCAAGTCGATCAAGTTCAAAATATAAAAACATTGTTGAAGGGAATCTTCAATATGTTGGAAAAATACAAGAAATTATTGAGCTGGATTATCGCTCTTTCAAATGTTGCATTTTTAAATGTAAATGGTATGAAGCATTTGAGAGGACAAGATGACATGCTACCCATAGTGGATTTTTTTCTATAGATTCTTCTTAATTCAAAGTACCTACCATAGGATAAGGAGATTTATGTTCTACCAATTCATTGCGAGTAGGTATTTTTTTCCCTAAAACAATAATATAAATATAAGAAGCATTAGTCATCTATAATTTTTTAATTCATTGTCTATTGAGAATATATATGTGTTTAATGATAACAATAAAAATGTAATAACATGTTTCTAATATATGTATCTCATTCATGCATATGTGTTTTTCTATGAAGATATTTTGGATACAAAATGGATATTTGTCATTCATTATGATCCAAGATTAATACATGTATTCAAAGATGCTTCAATCAATACAGAGAAATCTAGGGCCAACCAAATATAGTTGAGTGAGAACAAATTGGCATCCATGATGATGTTCAAGTTGAAGAAGTTCCAGTAGAAGAATGTGAAGATGATAATGATGACAATATTCCTTTAGTAACATGGAGAAGCAGGATTAGAGGTGCATCTTCAGAATAATATATTAAGGAGGAAGATGATATTGTGGAGGAAGATAATATGGATGATATTGAAAGCGATGATCAAAATAGATCTGGTGACATTCATGTAACCAATTTGGAAACAAATTTTATTGATATAGAATATGATGAAAGTGAATATGAGGATGATTAAAATACCACTTTAGCATGATGGTGTAGCAAGAATAATATTAGGTACTTGTAAGAACATATGAACATTGACAAGGAAATTTGGAATACCTAGATGTAGATTATAATGTAAATGAAGAATTCTAAATTTACAGTCAAATATGTAATTCATATTTAAATAACCAGGGGTTTTATGTCCCATTTTAAAATGCTTCGTTATTATTTGGCTTCAATAATAATTGAATTACTATTTTTATAACTCTTAATCTAAATTGATGTGTTGATTCATGTCTCTATACTCATTACCTAATGCAATGTCCTTAAAAATTTTGTAAGTCAATATGACTTGGGGGGCAAAAATAACAAGAATTAGTTGGATAATAGTTATTGTGGTTAGTTTCATCTATTGGTTGATAATGGTTAGAAGTGATATGAAGTTGTTTGTTGAGAATTGAAATTTTTTATATATGTATATTGTAGAAGTTGTCATATGCATGTACACACAAATATAACTTGTGCAGTAGAAGGAATTGACTAACACAAATGTACGTAAACTACATTATAGCAAAAACCCTTTGATTAGTTTATGTATAAGCTCATCTTTAAAACAAATATGATTCACTTAAACATATATATATATATATATAATCCATGTAGTATTCATATAGACCTTCAAATGGGATTTCAATTAGATTATGTAATTCACAACTACCCTCCAAATCAAAATAAGTTTGATTAACTATACAATAGGAAATGAAAACTAAGATTCCAAATCGAGGAAACCTCATATTTTGATTTTGTTGTCATCTTTCTTCATCAAATCATCTTTTGTCTACTTTAGCAACATCTCTATATAATGTGCCTAGTTTTGCACCTAGACAATCTAATAGAAGTAGAATTTAAATGTACTTTATTTGGGATGCTAAAGTGGATGAAATTTGCGTCCGCTTTAGCATCATCCTGATATAATCCACCTAGTTTTGCACCTATTCAAGCTAGCATAAGGAGAATATAAGTGTAATTGATTTCGGGTGCTAAAGTGGACACAGTAAATGTAATTGATTTGATGATGATGACATCCACAATGATGTGATTATATGATGATGATGATGACAATGTTGTTGTTGATGATGACAATGACAATCATGAAGATGATGACGATGATGATGAGATTAATGATGATATAGATAATGATGTTGAAGAGTATGGCAATGATGATGAAGTTGACAATTATGTGATTATATGATAATGATGATGATGATAGTAATGATGACAATGAAAGTTAGGATGACAATGAGAATGACATGAATGATGATGAGGATCCTTATAAGAAAGTGTTGGTAGAGGTAAATAAACCCAGTTTCACTACAAGCTCCAAGATTAAAATGTGCTTAATCATAGTTATAAGTTATGCATGCTTAAAATTGTAACCATATCCCACTTGTTATGCATGCTTTAAATGATGACAGTGATGAGCTAGATGACAATGATAGTGATGATTTTTTTGATGATGACGATAATGGAAATGATGATGATGATGATCATCATCATTTTCATCGTCATCATGATTATAACAATAATAATCAGTATCATCATAATCATCATTCATGCCATCATCGTCGTCATTGTCCTTAACATCATCATCATCATCATTATTGACATTGTCACCCATTATTCATCATTACCTTTGGAATAAGAAATAACATCTACCCAAAATATGTGATTAGTGGAAAAGGGTCATGGAGGACACATACGATGGAGAAATAACAACTTTATTTGTTAAGATTATCAACATCATCATTCTCATTGTATTCATCATCATTTTCATTTTCATCATCACCACAATCATCATTCATTTCATTGCCATCATAATCATCGTTAACGCCATCATCATCATCATCATCATCATCATTGTCATCGTTCTCCTCATTATCAACAACATTATCATTGTCATCATATCCATCCTCAATATCATCATCATTATCCTCATTATCATATTCAACATCTGGGCACAAAACTGGATACAAAAGTGGATAAAAACATGGATGCAAACATGGATGCAACAAATGTAGGCACAAAAGTGTGCACATAATGGGGTGCACCAAAAGTGGATGCAAAAGGGGATGCAAAAGTGGATGCAAAAAATGACACAATCATGGAAGAAAAACATGATGAAAAAGGTGACGCAAAAATGGATACAACCATGGATGTAAAATTGGATGCAAAAGTGGATGCAACAAAAGTAGATGCAAAAGTAGATGCAAAATTAGACGTAACACACAACACAAAATCTGATGCAAAACTGGATGCAATAACTGATGCAAACTTGGATGCAAAAAATATGCAAACGTGGATGCAAAAATTGAATCAAAAGTAGGTGGAAAAGAAGGAGCACAAATAGGTGTGAATTGGGACACGACAAAAGTGGATGCAATAGTAGATACAAAAAAATACGAAAACATGGATGTAAAATGGGATGCAAAAAGGAATGAAAATGGGGGTGAAAAAGTGGATGAAAAAATGGATGTGAAAGTGGGTGAAACAAAACTAGATGCAAAACTAGACTCAAAACAAGATGTAAAATTTGATGGAAAACTTGGTGCACGAGGGGATGCAAAAAAAGAAACAGAAATGGATGCAAAAAATGATGCAAAAGTGGATGAAAACATGGGCGTAAACGTCGAGGAAAACATTACGTAAAAGGGGGTGCAACAAGAGTAGATGTACAAACTAGGTACAAAACCAGGTGCAAAACCTAATGCAAAACCTGACATAAAACAAGGTGTAAAACCTAGCGCAAATTGCACCATAATTTGCACTATATTTTGAAAAAGGACGCAGAAAATGCCTAAAATAGAACCAACCCATGAAATTGCGTCTTTTTGTCATAAAAATGAAGAAAAATACATTGAAAGATGCTCTAGACGCAAAAAAGGAAGCAAAAAGAGACACTATTGGTGCCACAATCTAGAGTCAGTTAAGTGCCCTGTCACTTGCAGTCATTAGTGGAAAGTTATCTCTCCATCAACATATTGGGAATACATCAATGTCTCCTACTTGATGGATTCAAGTGTTCAACATCAACACCTTTATTCGCACTTTTTGATTTCAATCGGTACCTCAACACCCATTTTCATCATCGATGGGTTGTCTCACGTCTGTTAATGATATAGCTCAATGACCGGTAATTAGAGGATGTTTCATCATGTTCGGCCTCAACACCTTTAATCACTTGATGGGACGTATACCATCGACGGTTTGTGTAGAATACCTTAGAGTATGGTGGCATTCCATATATGCCACTACCTTGATCGCAACAGTACCTATGGGATTCCAGTTGTCATACTATAGTAGTGTACCTTATCATGTACAAGATGTCTTCATTCAGTATGGAGACTATAATCCACTGTGTATAGTACATGGTTGTGACCACTTATGACATATGTCGATTTTGCCTATTCATGTCCATTGTACTTATATGTATCTCAGACTCTTATATATACTCCAAATCTACAGTCATTATATACTCCATATTTGCAGTCATGTATATAGAGTTATTATTGTATTATGTTGATGAGTGGCTAGTTCTTCCACTTGGATATTTATTACTCCACTTCTAGAACTATTATAATGTATTTCGACCATCATGTACCCCTATGGCCTCACATAATACGGGGCATATGTTATAGCATGATTTTCCACACCTTACGTATCATGCCTTGATGGCCTTCCCTTGTACCTATGCAGACTCACTATACCCGCTTACTTGGTATAGCATTGATGCTTCAATTTAACCTTAAAAATACATTTTTGAAGGAATACGTAGGTCAACAGCTATGCAGTTCGCATATACGCAACTTGCACCATTACATCCCGCATACACCGAGTTTTGTTCTCAAAAACAAAAAATATTTGGAGTTTTCCTCATCAACTAATGAATAGTTTGATCCTTGGCCTTCCATATTATTGGAAATGCTCTGATTTGACCCTCCATTTCCCATTTTAGGGCTATATATTGATCCATTATGAAGCACTGAATAAAGATAAACTTTCAGAGTAAGGAAATTAAAGCAAAACTTTGTCCCATTGTCATATACTTGAATCTGCATCCATTTTTCCTTGTTGATAGAACTCTTTGTGTTCATCTCCCAAGCTCTCTATTGTCTTCAGTGAGATTTCCTTGCTATGGAGGATTAAATTGGTGGAGCCCCATGTGGAGGAACTTGTTTTCTCGGTTCTGAGGAAGTGCTAATAGAGGTTGTCACATTGTATCTATGTTCTTACATTAATAGAAATATCCATTTCTCGTCCAAATTTCATGTGCAATAGTTTATATTTATATCCACGGGTATAGTTTCTTTATACATTTTTAAATGGATTATACTAGTTTGAATGCTAAGATTTAATATATTTTATGCTTGGATATATATTTTTTGTTGAGGGGTGGTTGAGGGCAAGTTGTAGGGAACAAGCATTTGACCGTGAGCTCAATGGTGGTCTTCTTTGAACATTTGGTTGAGGTATGGTTCCTATCCCTGAGTTGTTAGCTTATTTTATTTATCTATCATATTTGAGAATGGATGTGATTTATGGTGTTATCCTGTATATTGTGGTCCACCCCAAGACATAGAAATATTTTCTCTGTAATGCCATGTTTATCAAATACTAGTTACAACTTCTTTCAATGCATTTCTCCCTTCCTCTATTAATAACCATGGAATAATTGTCACTTGTCCACCACTATAATATTGACTCAAATGTCCCATCACATTGGATTCCTCAATGCCAATTCTAATGTTGAAAATTTGGTCTTTATTATTCCTACCATCTAACATTCTCCATATGAATTTATTACATTCTTCCCAATATGCATTGTTTCAAACAAATGAGCTACTAGAAGGTGCTCATATTATGGGAGTCGATTGAACATTGTGGAAAATCACTTCTTATGTCAAAGAAGCTCATTTTGATAGCCTATTGATAACTTAAAATGAATCACATTTTTTAGTTCAAAATAAATGCTAAAGCAATCCCTAATAAGTTCCATACATGAATGCAATTGATGTTGATGTATTTGTAACTTCGGAATGTATTCACTTGTATATCTTATATTTTACCCCAATGTTCCTATCAGGAGAATTAGTTGTATTTCATTGTACCCCGATGTTCCTATCGGGAGAGTCATTAATATAATAAAGTCATGTAAATTCATTGAGGTTAACCCTCTATTGTAAGTCGGGGCAATAGTCCCCACATTTGAGTTAAGGTTAACCCTCCTTATTGATCGGAGGGAAAAGTCCCCACAGTTGAGGAGCACTGGGGTAATTAGAATCTCCTAGAGATGTCGGCCCTGGTAAGTAATTGTCAAGTTGTAAACTAGTATAAATAGAGATTGAGACTCTCTATTTGTTACACACACTCACTCAACTGGGGCGCATGAGTGAGAGAGGAAGTGCTCACACAAGTGAGAGAGAGAACAGCTGTTGGAGATCATCTTTTCTATCTTTGGGTTTTACTGCTGCCATTGGTGCTCATTCTATCTCCGAGGAAGTTGTGGGGTTTTTTCATTTATGGTTTCCCCGAGGAAAATATTTTTCTCTCTTGTCTCTTGTGATTAATGATGTGCATGTTATTCTCTCAGAAAAGATCCTAAGATCATATT
Organism: Pseudotsuga menziesii; assembly: GCA_001517045.1. Taxonomy (NCBI): domain Eukaryota; kingdom Viridiplantae; phylum Streptophyta; class Pinopsida; order Pinales; family Pinaceae; genus Pseudotsuga; species Pseudotsuga menziesii. Next base: position 39,852 of record LPNX011001519.1, on the reverse strand, counting down.
GCTTAAATGATAAAAATATAACATGGTATCAGAGCTAACCTGAGAAGAAGACATTATGCAGCTGTGGAAGCTAGGGATTTTTACTTTTTCAATCTCTCTCCACAATCCATTAGCAAAAGGAGGCTATGCTAACTCTCCATTGAAGGGCGCATCTTTCTGTTGAAGCAAAATTTGATTCCGGGCATTTTCAGTTTTTGCTGCGGGAAATTAGGGCTTTTTACAGAAGATGAATTTTTGAGTGATCCCAACATAGGATTTCTCTCCTCATCAAAATCGAATTTTAGAGACCAAGTTTGATATTTTTGGTTGGGTAAAACTTCGGGAGAGTAAAACCCTAATTTGACCCCGGGCCTAAAAAACCCTAAAATACTAAAATGGGTGGTTTTGGTAAATTTTCTATATCTCGGGATTGAAGAAGTATCAGGGGCCAAAATTTTCACAGGACGAAGATAAAATATGGATGTACCCTGTGTAAAATTTTCATCCTCAGATTCGCTATATTCTTGGAGATATGATTCCTCCAAATCAGGGTTCCATCATCTTCCAGGATTCATCCTTAAACAAGACACCTCGGGATAATTGCTATATCTAGGGCTACGAAGGTCCAAATGAAATTTTGAAAGATTTTATAGATAGGACACATAATTTAATTTATATGGTAAAAGTTTTAGATCCTGATGATGAAACAGGGACATGTGGAAGTCCATACAAGCTCGCTATCCTGAACAGTCCTGAAATAAGTCACCTTGGGAAAACTCTCATAAGTCCCAATTGGAGAAACCAATTCTGGTAAAACCTATGGTTTTGGAAATAGTACATATGAGGATACCTCAGTGTGAAGTTTCAAACACATAGGAGTAGTACTTTTGGAGATACCGCAAAATAAATATTAGGCGTTTCTGTAGAAGAAATGGGAAAAATAGGGCTTCTTGTTCTAGGAGCTTCCCTCCACTATTTTCAGAAAAGGAGTACATTGGACAACTCACCTTGAAGAGGCCCATCCTTCTATCCAATGATAATTTTGAGATTCCAAGTTTTGAAAATTAGAGTTTCTCTGGAAAACCCTAGATCATCCAAATCAGGAACTAGGACGGACACCTCAAATCGGTAAGATCGAATCTTTTGTTATTTACATTTGAGGTTCTCATTTCAAAATAACTAATCACACCAGCTTAATGACAAGATTGATGAAGCTGATAACTTCCAAGCATGGAAGTATAGGATCTCACTAGTTCTTGAAGAAAATGACTTGGACTCCTACATAAGTGGAGAGGTTCCAGTTCCAGAGGGAGATGAGGCTAAAGCCTTACACAAGAAGAATTTGGTCAAGGCCAAGATGATCACCTTATACCATAAGTGTATTCCCTAAAGACACCTAAGGAGATGTTTTATTCCTTGACCAAGCTATTTTGAAGGGAAGAATATAAATTGGAAGAAGTATCGGACCTCCGTGATCCTTGAAGAAATTGACTTGGATCAGTACTTCAGTAAGAAAGTTCTAGGAGCCAGAGGGAGATGACACTAAGGCCAGAGCCAAGAGAATCATTGCAGATTCTATTAAATATCATCTCATCCCTCATGTATCATACCTGAAGACACCAAAAGGAAGTGTCCGATGATATGACAAAGCAGTTGAAGAAGAATAAGATACTATTATAACCACCTTGAATGGCCTCCCAGGATCATGGGATTCATTCATTCGAGGAATGTGTGCCAGAAGGAAGTGATTACTTTCATCAGACTCTAGGAAGAGCACACATAAGATGAATCTCGAACCATAATAAGAGAAGAGAATATGGGAGCAACTGAAGATCAAGATCTCCTGATTCAAAGAACATCCCTCAAGCGATGAGGAATATGAAGAACTCAATTCTTGAAGAACCTCTTATCCATCTTGAGAATTTGGATAAGAAATGATGTTTTTATGAATGAAGAAGATGATGAAGCTAAAAGAAGGAGTCTACCCACAAAAAAAATAAAGATAAGTATTCTATTTTCATTTCATGATATTGTTTTGCTATGCATTTTTTTATATTCAGTTGATGTATTATGCATGATAGAATGTTTGCATTAATGACAGTATACTACTAATATGCATGTGATAGGTAAGTAGCTCATGGTGCTATACAAATATCCATTGCTACTTATCTAGAATGAAACCTCTTTGCTGACATATTGGATTAGTGCACAATCTCAATGTTGTCTTGGTAGAGATGGAAGGAATCTAGAAAGTTTTCGTAAGATATGGATGAATGTTGTATTGCAAAAATAGTTGCATGATTATATCTTGATGCAAAAGAATTTTTCATTATGAATATATCTTATGAAATGTTTCTAACCATACAACTGGTGCATTTGACTTGTAGGAAAGATCATGTACAATCGCCTACAAGAAAAGAAGGATGATACTTGTTCCAAAGAATAAGTGACGAGAGTTCAAGAAAGAATCCAAGATGAAGAATAATATGATGATACTTTCAAAGAAAGAAAGAGGCCTCAGAGACACTCTGGTTATGTGAGACTGTTGAGCGACATCATTGATGCAGAGCCTTCCAGCTATGAAGAAGTAGCCAAGAAGAAAGGGAAGGAGAATACCAGTTCAAGAAGAATGATGTCTAGGATGCAATATCATTTTTCTCAATCCAATCGGGATCATACGCCTCGAGAGGGTGGGTTCTTGCATGGGGGAGTGAGGGTGTGCATATGTGATATAGGGATTGAGTGTGTGAATGTGTGCTTCACACCCTCTCCCTCCCACCACTGAACCTATCGAGAACTCACATGCACACCCTCACCTCACAAGAGGGTGAATGGTGGTACGATGAAAGGAGTGAAGCATGCACATGCACACACTCACCCCCTCGCAACCCATCAAATACATAGACACACCCCTCTTCATTTGATAGGGTGGGAGGTGGGGAAGGTAAGGTTCAGAATCATGGACATTCATAACTTCACCCCCATCACTCACCACTCACCCTCTGGAGGGATGAGGATGTGCATGTGTTGTTTAAAGATAGAAGAAAAATGCAAATAAATAGTTTTTTTGTGTTATTATTAAAAGATATTTAGTAAAAAAATAGTAGCAATATATTTAGTATACAAAAGTAGTATTATACCTATGATGTATATATTAGCATAGACTCACCTTAACACATTTATTAAGTACTTAGAAATATTTTAAAATTGTATGTATAAACATTTCACCACTTTATGATATATTTTGGTATGTATTTACTTTTATAAAAGTTAGTTAATTAGAGGATTGCATGGCCCATCATTTTTTTATCACTAAGGTGCATCTATTTCAAGCCATAGGATGATGCAAAGAAACCAAATCTAAGAAATCAAACACCTTCTTTCACACCAAAAAAAATTACACATATTGTTATAAACACTAAGCTAGAGCTTGACAAATAAAGTAGATTCTTTCTTTTTTATTAATAAATGGTAGGATTATTTTTTCTTTTTCTTTTTAATTCTCAACTTGATGTTGGATTTCACTTTTTTTCCTTTTTATTTAAGACATTTTTTTAAAATTTAAAGCACATTTATTTTCCTTTTTAATGTATCACCCATAAGAAGGCCTCACTTCTTATACCATTAATATAAAATTTTTATTTTATCTATTAATAATAAAAAAATCTACCTTTATTTCCACTTAGTATTCTTTGTTTTTTCTTTATTTTATCATTATTTACTCTTTATTATTACCATATCATGGGTAGCATCTCCTACAAGAGAAGGGGAAAATATGTGGCATATGGATCTTTCATTTTTTACTCACATGCACTTAACCATCAAGGAGATTGTTGGAGCCATTGTGATCGTCTTCCTTGAGTTCCCTATCCCTTACCTTAGAAATATGATCTTTAATGGATATCTTATGTTTTGGTATCTAGCATTTGTTCATCGATATAATTCACTTTGACCCTCGAAACATTCAGTTAAGAAATTCCTTCACTTTACAACCCCTCGATCGGGTCCATATCCACTTAAGTTTCTTCACCATGGATCCACTATTACCCCCAATCCAAATTGGGTTACTATTTATAGGTTCAAGTGAATAAAAACTCCAACCACTCGTAAAATATTGGTGTAAATCCACAAATGTGGGTTCGTAACAAGGGTACCATTCTTTGTTCCATGGAATGCAGACCAAAGGGGTGGTTTTTTGGGTTTAAAAATCCATAACATGGTGTATGAATGATTGTGAATCATGAAACCGAAATTTAGGCATTATGCATTAAAGCTTGGTTGGAGAACGCACCAATCTATGAGCCTCTTACCCTAACATTTTATAAATAATTCTATAGTATTCTACCAATTCATTTTGTATATTTTCTGGTTCTAAAGATTTTAGCTCATCTTTGCAAGAGTGTGTGAACATTTTAGAATATTTATAGTGTTTTGATTCCATTCCAATCCATTTGGCTAGGGAGACATATGTTAACAATTCAACCATGTTAGGGGAGCTTTAAAAACCATTTTTATGCAGATCTTTATCATGCTATCAACTGGAGTATCCATGGATGAGTGGATCGCATAATTCTCTATGCTTTTTTCAGTGTTACAGGTATTTCCAATGTTTGTTTTATTTCATAATCGTATTTTTAAAAATATTTTAAATGTTGGTTACATTGTACCTAGGTGTTTTATAATCCAATTAAAAAAAATACATAATTCCTTGTTAGCTTCTTTGTTTCCCTTCGACTGAGGTTCAGACCCTTCTGCTTAGCGCAACAAATCCTGATATATCGGTCTGATAGAGCAAGGCTCAGTCGGCAGCACCTGCGGTGCAGATGTAGTCTCACCCGAGATATCTTCCTTTATGGGTAACTTCCAGAACCAGGTTTCTGCAGTGGGGTGGGGAATTTCCTGTCCCTTGGAAACATGCCAAGGCGCTCGACCAAGCTTGATGGGTGGGGTTTTGAAACTTATTCTACACAACCAAACTATGACATGATTCCTCCTTGTGCAAGTATTATATCAACAACCCAATGCGGCATAAGTATATTCACAACTTCACAATAACAGTGCAACATATATAAACATACTCTTTGTAAGCAAATACATAGACATTCACTCACAGGAACATATATGTATGCATCTTAAACACGTTCATCATCGAAACATTTGACACAGTAGTTAACGTGGAAACACATCCGAGGAAAAACCACAAAGGTGCTCTTCATCTGGCATGAGAAATGTATGCACTTTTTGTCTGTGCACTAAGCTGTAGACTATGCTCTAGATCTTCTTCTTTATTTATACAGACTATTTCTTCCTCTCATTCTCTTTGATATTCTCTTATACTCCTTCCCTGCTTGACTCTACTAACGATCTACACACATTCTGGATCGACTCAACTTCTCCTACACTTCTGCGCACCCAGCTGCAGATTCTTCAACTCTATACACTTAACAAAACTAGCAAATACATCACTTACAACAACAATAACTATAACTAACAACGACTAGGACATAACAACTGAGAGTCTACAACAATGAAGCTACAGAGGAGGAGCTAACCCGCATACAGCTTGGGTTCCTCCTTTTGTAGACTCTTTACAGACTCTTACATGTCGCTTTCTCAACCAACTTTCTACATTTATCCAACAGGTTGTCTTTATTATTCGAATGACACATGAGAGTAGGCACTAAAGGCCTCACTTACAAATATACCTTCATACGTGCGGCTTACATCGGCTCTATCCGACCTCGCACCCATTATCTTACTGAACTGTCTCTTTTTGGCCATTATGTCCTACTGTCATTTTCTAGTCGTTATACCACTGCACGCCTTCTGGTAATGTTAGTCTGGCGCACCTTTCCTTGTCATGTTCCTTCCTTCTGTCACACATATTACTTTGTCGTGGCTTTCGAATTTCCTCTTGAACTACTTCTTTCCTTAACTTCATCTTTCTCTGCTTCTGTTGCACCTTATTTTCCTTATTTTCCTTCGTCTACTCTTCCTTCCTTCTGTCAGTACCTCTATTGCAGCTCCTTTCTCTTCTTTATGTCGCTTCTTTTCATACTTAAGCAAAATTCTAAGTGAATTATGCTTTCCTTTCCATAGGCCCAACAGTCCTTTTGTCCACACTGTGAAGAAAAATGGAAATCATATTTCCTTTCCTCTTCATTTCCTTCCACCAAGCTACGTTTTAAGATCGTTCTATTGCATATGGTTGTCACAAAAAATTAGTTCTTAAGCTTCTTGATTTGTTTTAGCATTACTCAAATTTTATGTGTACACTCGTCGGCCAAGGGGCTCTTTGTCTAGATTAGCATGTCTAGATATCAGATCTCATACATGCTTCCTTTCCTTTGACAAGATATCTTGAAACTACCATGATAAGGTGCTAATATATTTTCGAGTGGAAGAGGTGGAGTGCTTTACGACTAGATTTTTTTATTATCAATATGTACCTTTCAACAATCTGGCAACCTAACCTATCTCTCTACCATGGAGATCAGTCTACCATTGCCTTAGGAAAAGCGAGAACAAAGTTTTGTTGTGTGAAATACTTCAAATAGACCAAAATTCTGTTATTGGGAGATAGAGTAGTCTAAAAGTGGAGAAGGCCTAAAAAGTCTTACAAATATAATATTTTTTTAAATATAACCAAGTATTTTATGGTTAGAAACTTAAAAAATAGTAAGATTGGCCAAAAATTTTACACTTCAAAAAAATTATGGATTCTTAAAATTTTGTTGATGAGTGTTTATTAGTATTATACACATTTATCTTAACTTAATTTTATTAAATAGTTAAAACTATTAAAAATTTTGTATAAACCTTTTACCCCTTGAAAAGTTCAAAATTAAAATAGATTTATGTTAAATTATTATTATTAAATTAAATATATATATATATATATATATATATATATTAAATATTGGTTTTATTATTCCCTACACAGAGGGAATAACGTAATCGCCATAGTTTTGGAAACTGTGTACACACTTTTCATTTTTCTATGATAAAGTTTTTCCAACCTTACCTAAGTTTTTTATACCACAGCCTTTTATTGTTGAAACAACTTGTTACTCCCCGCAACTGACATGCTCTGACGGCTGGCATCCTCGACTGTCATCGGCTATGTAGACAACGTTAGTGTTATCAACCCAAATGGCACTTCTCTGTCCGAGTGCTGACATTTCCTATGTTGGCGCACAAAAGGACATTTATGGATTGAAGGTTGCCTAAAACACTATAGATGGGCATGTTATGAAATACATTCATTATCCATCTAGCTTTCCATTTTTACCTTTTAATATGTCAATTGCTGTACGCGCCTTTGCCTATATGTAACCCACGTACATACGTGACTTTTCCTACAGCATGTCGCGTAATGTACGCGAGTATTTGTCATTGCAACCCACGTATAGATCTGTACGCGGGTTTCCCTTAGAGCAACTCGCATGTCATACGCGGGTTTCCAGTATCAATACTCGCGTACACTTTCCTTTGACATTAAAAATAATAAATCACGATTATTTGAGATTTGTTAAGCCCTTAACTATAACCATATTAAATGTCTCAACCTCCTCAACCCTCGAAATTGCCTTATTTCACTAAGTATAAATAAAGGCCTTGGGGAGGGTATTAAGGAATCATACTTGGAGAGCAAAGTTATGTTGGTGGTATCTATTCAGAAGTCTTTGGAGCAGCGGAACTCAGAATCCTTTGGTTGCAGAGGAGTCCTTGTTTCAGGCATTGGGTTGTAATCTTAACTCATTCACTATTGTTAATAAAGAGAATCCTTATTCCAAATGTGTTTTGAATTTCTTTCATGTATCATGGTTTGATGAATATTTATGATTAAGCACTCTATATACTGTTTATATAACCTGTCCTATATACATGTATAAGCTTGCACTTGGAGGATTTGCTCTTTACAGGTGAAGGAGAAACATCCCTGAAAGCTTTGGAGGAGAAGCAGAGCGGAAGAAGATAAAGCTAGGACCTTCGGTTATAAGGTGTTTATTCCTATACAACAGAATTGGCGACTCCGCTGGGGATCCCAGACTGCTGTAGGTTATTTCTGTTACCCTTGACCAGTCTTTGCCTTGAGTTTGTGTGTGGTATTTTATCCTGGTTCATGCTTACCATAGTGTTTGAAGGCCTTGTGGATTTTTCTTCTTTCTGAGAAAATTTTGTACCTGTACGCGGGTTGCTATCATACACAGTCGCGTACAGAGGCCTGCATACATGGGTTGCTCTCTAGGACAGTCGCGTATAGTACGTGAGTTTCCCTTTTACACAGTCATGTACAAGCCTTGAAATAGGGATTTTTGGGCTAGGGTTTGCTTGTCCCTGTCCTTTTGTGATTCCTATTTTTTAGTTGTCCCTCTTTATAAACACTCTGTTGTTAGTCTGATGACCTTGGTGGCCACACCTTGTGCTTTCTTGTAAAGCCCTTGAGTTTCTTTTGTTTGGATTGTCTTCTGTTTGCATTTTGAAGTAGGTTTGCCTGTTTGGGTTATAGGTTGAAGTGTTTTAGCAGAATTAGTGATCAGGGTTTTAGGCAATGTTTTTTTCCAGTATATCTTTAGATATTTATTGGTTTGTCACTTACCTTCATGATTTTTTAGTGATTTCTTGTCATTGTACCCGCTCAAGCTAGGGTTCTCGATCTTCCCTTGTGGGTTGATTCTTGGTTTTATTAATCTATTTACTTCAGCTTGCTTGTTTTATACAGTTGATTTGATCCAAATATACTCAAATTTACTGCATTTTAGGTGCATGGTAGTGTTTGAGCATTTTAAAAAGTGAAAAGAAAAACATTTTCAAGCTTTTTGCATTTGTTTTTGCATAAGTAGTTTTCATTTCAGTTTTAAAATATAATCTCAAAACTACAAAAATATAGTCTTGGTTTCTCTTTATCGTTGCATTTGTTCATCAATTTATATTTACAAAAAGAAAAAGAAGTTTGCTTTAGTAGTGGTAATTTGCTTTGAAAAAAAAATACACCTTTACTTTTTTATTTCTTATCGAGTCAAAAACACCATAGTTCATCACTCCATTTCCTTCTGAGTAAGAAATAGCCTTTTAAAATGAATGCAATAATTAAAATTTATTAGTAATTTTTACTTTTTAGGGGCCATTCACCTACTAGCTTAGGCTAGATTTGTGGGATAGGATGTGTAAACTTCCCATAAGTTTTAAAATTCAGACGTAGTGGACCATTCGATAGGTAAATCCTTGTCTTTATCAATTGTATCTGGGAAGCTCCTCTCAAAAGGGAGTCAAGCACGAGGCCGCATGGAGGCATTGGACTGAGGAGATAACCATCTGATTCCTTGTCAAAACATAAATCAAGACTTTTACGCATCTGGGGATTCTGTCCTAGACAGAGTTTCGGGTTCAGCTACCCTGCCCATGCGTACGAGTCAGGCTTGCAACTGTCCCCCCAGACTGTTGGTATAGCTAAGGTAGCCTTTAGTCTCTTGACATTTAGGGTTCATACCTAGGTAAATTGGAAGGCTATTTCTGGTTCACCTTGTAAGTGCTTGGAAGGTAACCCTTGTTGTAAGTGTAGGAGGGCGGTGGGTGATTCCTCCGCTTGTGCCTAACAACCACTTCAAGGACGCCAAGTAATCGTTCCTCAACTTTCTTCGGGAAAGCATATCTTTCACCCTTGTTGACTGTTTGAGGCTTTAGGAAATTTCGTAGTGTTTGCTCTATGGTTTTGTCTGTGTTTAGTTGTATTTAGGGTTTGATTTGTTAAATTTTCAATCGTGGAGGACCAAACTATAAGAAGGTCAAGAAGGTTGCAAAACCTTCCTCCTCTCATCACATTGGAACCTCCACCTCCACCCCAAAGGTGGAGATTGGACATGGACGGTTCATTTGAACCGGTAGGAGTAAGTGAAGTTCCAGGTGAAGCATTACTTATAGCTAACCGTCTTGATTTTGATACAGTTGAGATAGAAGACTTGCAGACTGACGAGTTTGCAAGGAATTTTAACACACCCTTGAATTATTTAAATGATCCTATGATCGTCCAGGTTAGACCTTTTGATTCACCTGTTTTAGGTGTCCCTATGGGTAGGATTATGTCTACTGCGGGAGAAAGTTCTTCTATTTTCACCTCAATCGTTTCGACTGAAGGGGTACTACCTCCATCGGTAAGTGCCCCTAGATCTAGCATACCTTCTATGCCTTTGACTCCAGCGAGCCGGGTGGTCCAACCGCCGGTTCACTCAAACCTAGCAGGTGCTTCTGGTGACATGGTTACTGGGATTCCTAGTATACCTACTGTTCCTTCCTCCTTCACATACACTGCCCTGAGCGGTCTGGTAGGATCCTCGGCTTTCATCCAAGGATTTCCTTGGAATGGGGGGCACATTCCCCCATCCACTTCATACGTAGGCCCATCACCTTCTTATGTAGGAGTGCAGTTTGGAAAAAATACTTGTTATGGGAAAAATTTTCAAACTCTGGTCTCAGCCCTGTTTACGAGCTCTCCCTTTTCGTTGTTTAGCGGAGGGATACCTGCTCCTATTTTTCAGACCCCAGTTTCGATTGGGACGGCCCGAACTTCTTATACTGCACTTCCCACACACAACCCTGTGGCTTACAGATGGAATCCATTTAAAAGTAATCCATCCACTTCGCAACCGGTGGCAGGGGGAAACCCCACCTTTACTTATGGGCATTCGGGGGCCGGCCCCTCTAATCCCCAGATTGGTACTTTTAGTGCCCCGGTTCGACCCAAGCTTTCGTTCTTGGCAATGTTAAACTTGCTAGATTTGTCTAAGTTGATGAATGACCTGGTGAGGCATGACCCCTCGTGGCCACCTGTTCCCACCAAATTTCCATCGGACATCCCTAAATTCCAAGGCAAAGTTGGTGAAGATCCTGGGGCTCATGCCACCACATTTCATTTATGGTGTTCTTCAAATTCACTGAATGAAGATTTAGTTAGGTTGAGGCTGTTACAGAGAACTTTAACAAGTACCGCAGCAAAATGGTACATTGAGTTACCTTCTGCTACTTTCAGTCATTTCTGGGACTTGGTTAGTGCATTCCTTAACCACTTTTAGCTTCCGGTCCGATATGATTTCGGAACAGACTTGTTATCTACCTTAGGCAGAATAAGGCTACCCACATCTCAGATCATATCTAAGAGTGGAGGAGGTGAAAGAGCGTTATACAAGCCACCATCCCTCTTGAGTTCTTACTAGAGTGGTTCCTTAAATCCCTGTTGCCCTACATATCTAAGGATGTATCCACCTCAGGAGTGACGAATGAAGAAGAAGCCATTCTCAGGGCCCAGCAATTGGATTTGATTTATTCACAATTTGGGATCTTGTATGAGATTATCTCTAAGGCACCGAGGCCTACCCATGATGCAGAGAAGCCTAAGCCTGGACCCTATGCTTGTAGAAATTCAGGCCAGCAATAGATTAATTTTACCCACAACAATTATCAATTGATCATGCAAAATTGCTAACAATGGAGACTGAATATGGAGCTGTAACACAAAATTATATTAACTGAGTGTACAATAGCCAACCCTATAATAACATAGGTTGCTGAATATATAGAATACATCAAGAGATCGAATGCATAAGGACGCATCCAAAACTAGCATAAAGCAGGCTTACCCAAAATAGGCAAATCCCCCATAGGTGTAAAAATCTGATCCCAAATCTGTCATGAGGCTCACGAATTGGCAAGGGCGCATGGGAAAGCTAATGGGTGATGAAATGGCAGATCATACATGCTTTTGCATGGAGGAAAGAGTGGAGGATGAAAGGGGCAAAAAACAAGTTCACCTCACCTAGTCTTGCTTTCCTATGTGCCTTAAAACACTGAAAAAGCAGTCAATAAAGCGGAAAAAGCAGAAGGGCACCTAGGAAGCCAGGAATAAAGCAGATTTGATTCCTAAGGATTTCCCAAGTGCTACAC
>LPNX011001519.1:0-24960 GCA_001517045.1 Pseudotsuga menziesii | reverse complement strand
ATACAACACATTGTTGAAGTTACCATGATCAAGATCTATCCTTCCTTTGCCTTTACTTTCAGTGAGAGAGTCATCTCCCATTACAATAGATGGTCCTTTCGACATATCCAGTGAGGAGAAGGCCTCCTTAGTCGAAACCATGTGTCTTGAAGCTCCAGAATCAATGATAAAATTGGGTGAGCTTGATGTGCCAGCAACCAATGCATGAACTCTCTCTCTGTCATCTGAACTTGATCCTCCTTCTCTCTTCTTTGAGCTTTTTGGAAGGGAGATTCCATTCTTCTCCAGGAGATTGGTCAGCATATCAATCTGCTTTTTCATACAAGAGCTTTCAGTGTGATCGCCCTTCAAACAGTATGAGCACTTGTTCATTTCACCTTTGTTTTTCTTCTTCTGGGTATTTTTCTTGGGACCTTGTTGATCCTCTGGAGACTGCTTCTTGTCTCTTCTTTGCTCAGGTGGCTTTTTAGCTTTCTTTTTGCTTTTTGAATCCACCCTCGAATCTCCAGCAATCAAAGCTTGATCTTTGGATGGTTTGATGGTGCCCATCATCACCAGCTTGTCTTGTTCTTGTGTGAGAGATTCCATGAAATCTGCAAGGCTAGGCATCTTCCAGGTTCGAGCTGTGAGTTTTGTGGCATAGAAGGTCGAAAAAAAGACTGAGTAGTTAGGTCCTAGCTTCAAGAGGATGGCCAATACGAGCTGATCATCTTTCTTTTCGATAGCACACTGCTTCAGCTGCAAAACTAGTGCTTTGAACTTGGAGAAATATAGCTGCAGGGATTCAAAGCTACTGGGACTCAGAGAAATCAGCTCATTTTCGATCTGATGTCCCCTCATCTCATCTGTCTTTCCAAAAAGATCAGAAATATTCTCCCATACTTGATCTGGTGAAGTTAATCCATCGAGATGGAAAAGGAGGTCTCAGGAAATACTGAGACATAGGAGGCCATAGGCCTCATCTCTCCGATTGTGCCATTTGATCTTCTCTGCAGCAGCATTGGGCTCTGCTTCTATAGCCATAGTCACCATGTAGAGGCCTTTCTCTCTCAACAAGATCTCCATCTCTCCTTTCCATTCAAAACAGTTGAAGGGAGTCAAGATAGTTTTCTGTGAATCCATAGCTTTAGAAAATCTGTCCCGGATGTTAGTAGAAGGCTCCCAGTCTTGATGTCGAACCCGAAAAACAATTTTTGAAGGAGAGTAACAACCTACAATGGCTCTGATACCATGTATAAATTCAGGCCAACAATAGATTAATTTTACCCACAACAATTATCAATTGATCATGCAAAATTGCTAACAATGGAGACTGAATATGGAGCTGTAACACAAAATTATATTAACTGAGTGTACAATATCCAACCCTGTAACAAAATAGGTTGCTGAATATATAGAATACATCAAGAGATCGAATGCATAAGGAGGCATCCAAAACTAGCATAAAGCAGGCTTACCCAAAATAGGCAAATCCCCCATAGGTGTAAAAAGTTGATCCCAAATCTGTCATGAGGCTCACGAATTGGAAAGGGTGCATGGGAAAGCTAATGAGTGATGAAATGGAAGCTCATACATGCTTTTGCATGGAGGAAAGAGTGGAGGATGAAAGGGGCAAAAAACAAGTTCACCTCACCTAGTCTTGCTTTCCTATGTGCCTTAAAACACTGAAAAAGCAGTCAATAAAGAAGAAAAAACAGAAGGGCGCCTAGGAGGCTAGGAATAAAGAAGATTTGATTCCTAAGGCTTTCCCAAGCGCTACATGAGTCAAAGATGGAAAGTTTGACCTCTATGGATAGGCAATTAGCAACTTGCACATGGTGGGACTCATGAACTAGGCAAATAAGACAAAAATAAATGAATTAATGTCTAAGTGGGTAATACTATGGGTTTCATTATTCTAACAATGCTGATGGTGTGGTTGGGTCCATAAACTTTCCCACCGTAGAGTCTTTGGCTAAACAACTTCATTAGTTGTCCATCAAGCAGTCTACGACGAAGGTAGCAAAGGCTGCCCCCTCCCCACAGAGTGTAAATGTTTTTGCACAGACCTCTCAAAAGAGCAATTAGTAGCCTAGTGGGAAGAAAAAGAGAGGAAAGAAAGGAGAGGGAAACCAAAACAAGCAAAAACCCATGAATAATGCTGATGGGGGCAAGAAAGAAAAGAATAAGGTTAAATTCCTGTGTAAGTTGTGCCATGAGGATCACCTTACTCACCTTTGTCCCCTTATGGAACAAGCCCAGAAGCTACTTAAAGCTCAACAACCGGTTGTCCTGAAGGATCCTTTTCCCCAAGGGAAGAACTCTGCTTCGGCTCCTAATGTAGCAGGGGGCACTCAAAATGCCCCTGACCCAAACTATATCAACATGGTTCGATCTTCGACTTTGTTATAGACTAGGAATAAAAACTATGAGAAAGAGACTTCTAAGAAGGGTAAGTCTATAGGTAAAACTTCTAACCCTCTCACGATCGAGAAGCCTGCTGAAACTATGCCAAAGATACCGAAAGGTGTCTTCAAGAAGACCTTGCATAACCCTAACGCTAGGGCTGCTTCAAAATACTCCATGGTTGAACATCTATCCCAAACCCCATGTGCAATGTCAGCTTTAGAGGTGTTACAGAGTTGTCCCGCCCAGCGGGATGCCCTCTTAGCAGCTTTAGGCAGCATGGACTCATCGAGTCTCATGGTGAAATTTCATTTGTCTGATGTTAAAATTCACCTACCTTACCATGTAGCATTATCAATAGATGTCATCCATGGTGGAAAGACCATTGGAAGGGTAGTTGTTGATGAGGGTGCTTCTACATGTGTTATGTCCTTGTCATGTTGGAAAGCTCTCGGATCCCCAGAGCTGGTGCCATCAAACACTCTACTTACTACTTTTGATGGAAAGTCATTCCATCCGCATGGTATCCTACCGGCTTTTTAAATTAAGCTAGCAGGAAAGCAGTGTCTGTTGAGGTGGAAGTGATTGATGCACCTTTGGACTATAATTTGCTCCTGGGAAGAAACTGGACTTATGCCATGTCTGCTATTGCGTCGGCCGTCTTTCGTGTAGTGGTTTTTCCACATGAAGGAAAGTTGGTTACTGTTGACCAACTTGATTTTGCTCGAAAAGGCCATTTAGAGTCTAACGAGTTCGCTGTGCCATTGGTTGATTAGGTCAAACCTGCTGCACAGAGCTTGGGGGATGGAATGTACGCATCACTGATGGGCACATTTGATCTTCTAGCCTCGATTAACTATATTGGTTCTAATAGTGTGGGGAAGTCCATAGCCACGGTTGTTGATAGGACTGATGACCCCATTCCATATCCTCTCACAGTCTCGGAGGACCTGGAAGAAGTCTATTTTCCCGCATGGGTGGAAAACTCTTCGCACTCTATGGACTGTTTAGATATGGTTTTACCTTCTAATGAAGCCATTTTGGAAGCCATGAGTAGACGTGGTAAGATCTGTGAGGATCTTCACCATCGATCCTATTTTCTTCCAGAACTAAGCAGAATAGAAAATCAAGAGTTTCATATGAGACTGTCAGAAGATGTTGATACACCCATCAATCCCTTACCCAGGGATGGAATGTTTGCCGAAGGGAATATGGCAAATATTTCCGCTACTATACCTATCAACATCTTTGTAAATCCCGATGTCGTGGAAAACATATATATAGGTGCAAACTTCTCTCTTGAAGAGATTGCTATCTATACTACCTTGTTTAAGGAATCCCGTGATGTATTTTCCTGGTCATATGAGGAGATGCCAGGCATTGATCCATCGATTTTTGAACACGAAATCCGAACATACCCTGATTCCAAACATGTTCGACAAAATTTAAGACTTGTTAACCTGCGTAAAGCGGCGACTGTGAAGGCTGAAGTTGAAAAGCTGTTGAAGGCTGGTTTTATTTATCTCATAGCTTTGACAGAATGGGTATCCAACCCTATTCCTATTGATAAGAAGCAAGGGACCATACGCGTCTGTACTGACTTCAGAGATTTGAATAAAGCCTGTCCTAAGGACAACTATCCCATGCCATTTATAGACCAGATTATAGATGCTTGTGCGGGAAGTGAAGTGTTCTCGTTTATGGATGGTTTCTCCGGATACAATCAAATTCAAATAAAACCAGAAGACCAACATAAAACTGCTTTCATTTTTCCTTGGGGTACCTTCGCGTCAAAAAAATGCCCTTTGGATTGAAAAATGCTATGGCAACCTTTCAACGGGCTATGAACTTTTCCTTCCATGATATCAAAGCCATTGTCAAACCTTACCTTGATGATCTTCCTGCACATTCTTGTAAGAGGATTCAACATCCAGATCACTTATGGTCGATATTTGAGAGATGCAGATACTATAAGATCTGCTTGAATCCCCACAAGTGCGTATTCTGTGTCGAGTCGGGAAGATTGCTCGAGTTCATTGTCTCTAATAGAGGCATCCAAGTGGATCCATTAAAAGTAGAGGCCATTGTAAATCTGCCTCCTCCTCGTTCTATTAGACAACTTCAAAGCCTGCAAGGGAAGTCTAATTTTATTCGACGTTTTATTGTTAACTATGCCAAGATTACCAAGGGTTTCATGTGCTTGCTTAAACAGGACACCCCATTTGTATGTGATGAAACTGCACAACTCACTTTCGAGGCATTGAAAAAAGCTTTGTTGTTGGCACCCTTATTGCATCTGCCAGATTATTCCAGGGATTTTATATTGTATCTGGCTGTGTCTGAGTCGACCATTGGGGTAGTGCTGGTCCAGGAGGACGATAAGATCATAGAGCATGTCGTTTCCTATCTTAGCCATGCTTTGGCTGGACCTGAACTCAGGCACTCCCACGTTGAGAAATTAGCCTTAGCAGCTGTCTATGCTGTTCAGAGGTTACGTCACTACATTTTACTAAGGACCACAACAGTAGTGGCGGATGTGAATCCTTTTCAATATGTTTTGTCTCGACGGATTGTTGGGGGAAAATTCAACAAATGGATAGTCATTCTCCAAGAGTTTGACTTGGATTTTCAGTCCACTAAGTCTAAAAAGTCCTTATTTTTTGTTGAGCTTATAGAAGATTTTCCTACTAAAGAAGATGTAGCCGTTGAAGATGACTTATTCCTAGATGAGCATATCTTCTTGATATCCACCTCTGATCCTTGGTATGGGGATATTCTTATATATCTCCAGACTTTGAAGTATCCTACAACTTCCTCATGGGAGGAACGACGTAAATTACGCCTTCATGCTAAGAACTACCTCATCATAGGAGATACATTATATCGAAGGGGGGTAGATTCCATTTTGCGTCGATGCCTTACCCATGAGGAAGTGGAGATTGTACTGAATGATTCCCATAGTGGAGCGTGTGGGGGTCATTTATCTGGGTTAGAAACGACCCAGAAGATATTACGTGCCAATTATTTCTGGCCCACGATCTTCAAAGATTGTGTGGAAGCAGTGAAGCACTGTCATCCTTGCCAGCTTTACACCAGTAAAATGAAGTCACATCCCGCTCTGTTATTTCTTATCGTCTTGGTAGGCCCCTTCATGAAATGGGGGATTGATTACGTGACATGCAACCCATCCTCGGCTGGGGAGCATAAATATATTATTGTTGTTGTTGACTATTTTACGAAATGGGCATAGGAAATGCATACTTTTAAAGCTGATGGGGAAACATCAGCTTTTTTCATATTCAATCAGATTATAGCATAGTTTGGTATACCCAAAGTGATTGTCACTGACCATGGTAGTCATTTTCAAAATAGCATGATGACGGAACTAACCACTATGCTTGGATTCAAACAAGAACATTCATCTTCGTACTATCCACAAGCAAACGGTCAGGTTGAGGCTGTAAACAAGACTTTGAAGACCATCCTAAAATGTACAATTGATGCAGCTTGTTCTAACTAGCACATCATGCTATATCCTTCTCTTTGGGCATACCGAACTAATGTAAAAACTGCTACGGGTTTCTCCCCCTTCCAACTCGTCCATGGAGTGGAAGCAGTTACCCCGATTGAGTGTGAAATCCTGTCTTCAAAAATAGCTATTCATGTGTTACCTGATACGACAGAGCTTGAAGAACATCTGGTACATTTAGAACACCTTTATGAACAACATAGAGATGCGCTAACTACTAATCAAGCTCACAAGAATAGGGTCAAAAATCAATATGATAAGTCGGTCAAACCTCAGATTTTCTCTGAGGGGGAACTTGTTTTGATTTAGGACCAAGACAAAGAACCCCTGGGGGCAGGAAAATTCAAGGCCATGTGGTTAGGGCCTTATGTCGTGTTGAAGGTCTTAAGGAAGGGCGCATATGAGTTAATTGATTTTGATGGGAACAAGCTGCCTGAGCCTAGAAATGCGCTCTACCTGAACAAGTACTATGCTTAGGCTTAGCACTTTTTCTTGTATTTTATTGTATGTATTTTTATGTACATTAGTTTGTCGGTTTTGTTTTTTATACCATTTACTTGTTGTTGCAGATGTCTTCTGAGAGGTATCTAGGTTTCACCGATGGCGCCAGTAGCCACACTTGTAATCTAGCTTCAGCAGTGTGGGTCATTTACTCTCCCTCAGGATAGCTAGTTGCCACAGGAGGCACTTGCTTAGGTCCTGCTTCTAATAATGTTGCTGAATATAGGGCTATAATTGAGCTTCTATGGGATGCTTTGTCACGTGGTATCACCTAGCTCGAAGTCCGTCTGGATTCTCAACTAGTGGTTTCCCAGCTCAGTCGAGCTTATCAGGTGCGAAACCCTATTCTATTACATCAATTCATGCAAATTAGGTTATTGGAAAGAAATTTTTAATTTATTATATTCAATCACATTCCAAGAAATCAGAATTCATTGACTGATGCATATGCTAATTACATTTTAGATTGGCATCTAACACATATTTCATAAAAATATACAGCATGCACATATAAAACACTTGTAAATAAACCAACAACGATATATATATATATATATATATCTAAGTATATGTCCATATATAGGTCGAGTCTGATCCTCAGATCCAGTCATAACTGTATAATATACAAAATATACAAAATGCGGATCGCAGTCCATCAAAATGTCCTAGATCTAAACAGGACCACCATGGTCACTTGGACCACCTTGGTCCCCATGGTCTCTCTGTACTCTAGCTTCCTCAACCTCTTTGGCTTCGACAGCCTCCACAGCATCTATGTACACAAGAACTGCTCTGGCCACCCACCTCAAAAGGCGTAACCAGACAGGTGGAACTCCAACCACAAACTCCTACATGACGGCTGGGGTATGCTCTATCCGTAAAGTGGAAACTCTTTGGGTAAGCCTGGACAACTTCCCCTCTAGAACCCTAATAAGCCCCGGGTCTTTGCTTACAACAGGACGAACAAACATACGTGGATGCCCCTCAAGGCGAACCGGTCCAATATCTACATTTTAACATGTTTATAGGATTAGGACTTGTATACATATGTATATATCTATCATTTTAAAATTCATGAAAATTTTAAAAATTTTGAAAATTTTGAAAATTTTGAAAATTTTGAAAATTAAAAAATTACCTAGCTCTCCCCATGCTCCTCTTGGAGGGAGGACAAGGTCTGGATCACCACAAAAATCCATTCCGGCATACAGAAACTTCTCTAGTGCCGGTAGCTACCGCTCCCACCAGATGTAGAAGTCATCATCGTACACACTCTGCACTGAGTATCCTCCTCCTTGACGGAGGAAGATGTCTCCCCATCTGTTCAGCCTTGGCTGACATGGATATCGAACTGGTAGGGGTATGGCAGGGCTCAACCTTGGTACTCTCTCTCGAAGAAGGCAACCAATATGCTAGAATACCCAAAGCTCTTCTACCTTCCTCTCTTGCAATCAGAGAGTTGTTTTCTCATAATTGGGACAACTCCTGAACACCAATCATACAAGGCACCCTGCGTACAATCCACCGCCAACCTCATTTGGTTCCGTGTAGCTAGATGTAATGAAGAGGATCCTGCAATCCTCATGATGGTGCTCGTCAGTACCTGTAGTGTGAAATCACGGATATGTACAATAGGGATGCAAATCCCTCTCTTCTGGGTACCTGGTGTGTAATACACATCAATGTAGTTCTGGACACTTAAAGGATCACTGCCCTTGCCGGTGCCCTCTAAGTTGACTGGTGCTCCTCATCGTGACAGGCCGAAAATAAAATATATGTCCTCGGAAGTAATTTCCAAAGTCTCACCTTGTAGGTCAAACATCCCTAAATCATGATCCCAGTAGTTTATCATGAACTCCAATAAAAGGACATTGGCCCGCATGGGTGATGTGCAAAATAATTTTAATAACCCACTCGTTCATAAAGCATGTACGATGGGCGAACTTTGGAGTGCTTCTTGGTCCATATTTTCATGCTCCCGTTCCCTCCATTCCAACACCATCTTCACACCTAGCAAAACAAGTATTATGAATCATCAATTTCATATAAAATTTCAAAATCTTTGCCTTAATTTATCTTTTTATCCTTCACGCAGTACACGCGACTGTCTAGTTAGACATGTCGCGTATTGTACGCGACTGTCTCTAAAGGCAACCCACGTACAAAACACATGTACGTGAGTCTCAACATTGTGAACCCGCATACACGACGTGACATGCTTTAGGATGCTTAAAACAATGAAATTGGGACTCAAATTTGAAAATTGCTAGGATCAAATTGAAGAGCTCGGGGTGTAGGCTTACCTACAACTTACGGAATCAGATTTCTTCCATTAGATTGTCCACACCGATCGAATGAAGGTAGAGGTAAAAACTTGCTTCTTATGGCTAAAAATCAAAATGGTGAGGTTTGTTTTAATTATTGAACTATTTATAGAAAATTTATTTCTAAAAGTCGGTTTTTTCCTATAGTTTGAAATGTATTCAACTAATACCATATCTTTTTTTGCCTTGTAACAGGTTTTTCAACATTATAAAGTGTTTTTTGCTCCCATAGGGTGGTTTTGACATTTCTAATGCATTTTTTGCATGTATATTTAATCCATGTTCACCTTAGCAATTAACATTTTTCCACGGACTATGGTATTTTAAACCATTAGTTCCTTGTCTTAACCATTGTTCTTCCGTGGATAGGACCCTATTTTCATGAGTATCCTCCTTTAAAACCTATGTTGTCTTTTGATACTCATGCCGCAATTGTTTTAGGTACAGGGGTATCCTTTTAGCTATTTTTCACGCCAAATAGAGCTTCTTTTTTAGTCTCTTTTTGCAAGCTATCCTTTTATAGCACTCCCGCCCTTATGGAGTTTATTTAGGCCCAGGTCTGACTCCTTAAAACAGACTTGACTGCCGAGTTAACTTGTCCGTTCAAGCTCATTAAGAATATGTGAATGGGCATCCGCATTGGTGGTAGGTTATCTCTTTCTCGGACCATGAAGAATAATACAAGAAAGGATCCCTCTCTTTTCTATTCGAATTGAGAAGAGTATTCTCAAGCATAGGTTTATCGCTTTTCCAAACCTCAGGGACTAAATTTATGGAAAAGGAACTCTCGGTATGAGATTAGTTTTCTCTTTTTCGTGCTCTGGACCTAAACATGAAAAAGATTATGAGTGTACTTTGTGTCTTTGTCATGCTCATTAAACACTTAAGAACAAAGCAACGAGTTTATTGTTGTAAGCCCCATTTGTCGTAATCAAATGGATCTTTCCGAGTGATCTTGCTTTCCTTCACACTCGTAAAACTCAAGCTAATTCTTGTGGGGGTCCAATCAGGAAACTGACCTTCTTGGAAGTTCATCCTTCTCTCTGTTAACCTAGATAACCACTGGTGCAACTCTATGTGGATACTACCAAAGAAAATTTCATAAACATCAGAAAAAATGTACCTTTGTAAAAATTCGTTTGAACTACTACGCGGATCTTTGTTCTCTTGTACAGCAAAGTTCAGATAAGTCTCTTCAATCCAATCACCGATTTCTTTCACTGAGGGTCTCCAAAACATAGCCCTCGAGGTACGACGTAAACCTCTCTTGAGCAGATACTGAGTTCAACTGGCAACAGAACCAATTTGTTGGGCTTAGGGCAGACCCGGGTTCTATACTTTTGTCTTCGCACCAACAAAAGACCCATAGTGTTGGCCCTTTCAGCAACAACCTACGAACAGGTTGCAGTCTCACCTGAAACAGCTATGGGGTGCCGCAGAATCAGGTTTCTGCAAGCAAAAGAGGGATATTACTGTACCTTTAGCTTCTAACAAATGATAATCATTAAATATAGAGCTTTGATATTCACTTATTTAGCTTCACGGTTAAATAAACAAATAGTGCCTTGCTTAACCCTTTACTGGGAATTCACAGCGAAGTTAGTATTTAGCAGTGATCTTACTTATCAGTTATATAATTATTAATGCATAAAAGAACATAACAACAACACAACAGAACCACAACACACGATATAACATGGTTCACCCCCAATTTAGGGGCTACGTCCACAGAACTGTGTTTTATTCAACTCTTTACAAAAACCACAGTTCTGATCTGCACACTCAGCTGCAGATCCCTTCAATTCCTCAAAGCTACGCACTAAGTTGCAGATCTCTACGTACACAGCTACAGATCTTCTTAATCACCCAAAACCCTCTGCACACACAGCTACAGAGGTCGTCCACGCACACAGCTGGGACTTAACCTTTTTTACAAAACAAGCCTTAGCTTCGCATCAATTCATCTTACATCAAAAGCCTAAACTGACTTCTTTACAAGAGTGCTTATTTATAGTGCACTTATTACAAAACCATGGGCTTAAACCGTGGGCACCCCGAACCCTAAACCCTGGACTTAAACCATGGGTTTATTACAAAAAGAAGGATTTTACTCAACCCCGACACCCCTAAGACTATTTTGAGTCGCAACTCCGCTTACAAGCTTCCACAAAAACCGTGGAGTTACCAAAATTAAGGACCGTTAAGGTGCGCACCCCAACACTAATGCATCATTATTTTTCTTACAAGTAATGAAATGAAAATTTTTAGAGAACCTATCAACAACCACAAAAATAGAGACTTTACCTTGTTGTGTGTGGGATCCCCAACACAAAGTCCATGCTAAGATCTGTCCATGCTAAGATCTGTCCATGCAACTATGGGAATTGGTAATGGCATGTACAACCTTGTATTTTATGAGTGTCCTTTATCCATTTGACAAATCCTACATCGTCCTACATACCTAGTTATATCAATTCTCATCTCCGGCCAGTAATAGTTATCTTCGATTAAGGCTAGCGTCTTATCCTTCCCAAAATGTCCTGCCAAGCCACTATTGTGAAGTTCTCTAATAATATTTTCTCTCATAGAACCAATTGGAATGGAGAGTTGTTTTCCTTTGAAGTGGTAGTCATCTTGCATAAAGTATTCACTCTGAATAAGATCCATGTTCCCAACAATTAGATTCTTCAACTGTCCCACAATCTCCCGAAAATTGTTATCTGCCACATAGAGATCATTCAATATTGCAAACCTGTTTACTTTATTTTCCATGGTGGTCAAAAGAATAATGCGTGGACTCAAAGCATCTGCAACCTAATTTTTCTTTTCCTGATTCATGCTTCAGAACAAAGGCGTATCCTTGTAAAAAGAAAACCCATTTTGCATGTCTACGGTTCAATTTGGAGTTGGTGTTTACATATTTTAAATCAATGTGATCAGTAAATAAAAAAAACTCTTTTGGCACTAAATAATGCCTCCAATGTCTCAATGCTTGCACAATTGAATACAATTCTTCATCATACGTGGAGTAGTTATTTCTTACATCATTCATTTTTTCACTAAAAAATGCAACTGGTTTACCTACTTGGCCAAGAAAAACTCTAATGCCTACATGTGAGGCATCACAGTCTACCTTAGACACTTTATCAAAATCTAGTAAGGCTAATATAGGTTCCTCGGTTACCTTTTTCTTTAGAAACAAGAATCTTTCTCCAGCTTCACTGGTCCACCTGAATGTTGTGTCTTTGTTGAAATCTGTCATGGGTGCTACAATACTACTAAAATTTCGAATAAATTTTCTGTAAAAGGTGGCTATCCCATGAAAATTTCTTACCTCTGTTATGCTCTTAGGACTAGGCCACTCCAAAATTGATCTGACCTTCTTTGAATCAATCTTTACACCTTCTGTTGAGATTACAAAACCCAAAAATACCAAAATTTCTTGCAGGAACCTACATTTCTTTAGGATTGCATAAATATGATGTTTCCTCAACGTATCCAATATAATATTTAAATGTTGCAAGTGATCTTCTTTGTTTTTACTGAAAACTAGAATGCCATCTAAATATACGACAACAAACTTACCAATGTAAGGTTGAACGACAGTATTCATCAACCGCATGAAGGTTGTTGGATTTCTTGTGTCTCTCTATCCATGTTTCCAGGGATCCTGACCTAGGTTCAGCCCCTTCTGTTCATCACAACAAAGCTCAAGATATCAGCCCGATAGAGCATGGCTCAACTGACAGAACCTACGACACAGATGTTGTCTCACCTGAGATATCTCTCTTGATGGGTAACTTCCATAACCACGTTTCTGGAGTTGGGTGGGAGTGTGTTTTAGTACCTTGGCTCTGCGCTAAGGCTTCCAATGAATTTCTGGGGTGGATTACTTATATTTACTGTGCTTAAACAACTAAGCTGCGACCCAACCTCTCTTTATGCAACTTTAGTAAATAAACAACAGACATGTAGCATAATCATATCCAATAATACAATGCGACCATCATAAAACTATTCATTTGTAAAAAACCCTACAACCATTGATTCACTATCAAAATTCACACCTATACACAGAATATAACTTGGAAACCCATCAGGGTGAAAACCACAAGGTGCTCTTCATATGGCATGAGGAAATAGATGCACCTTTCTTCTGCGCACTAAGCTGCAGAATCTGATCAAGACCTTCTTCTCTAGCTTTACAGACTCTTCCTCCCTCTCATACTCTCCGATATTCTCTCTTTTCTCTTTCTACTCTACTTCTACCAGTGATTCGCACATAGCATGGATCGACTCAACATTTCCTACTCATCTACGAACTGAGCTGTAGATCCTTCACTCTGATGCACTCAGTGATAGAGAACCATTAACCAAGAACTCATTATTTCAGCTAATGAGAGTCTACCAGATGGACTGTCGAGAGAATGTCTACTGAGTCTATCTCAAGAGTCTAATCTGTCAATGTCTAACCCGCATACAGCTTGGGTTCCTTCTTTTATAGCCCTATTACAGACTCAATATAGATCCCATACATACTTGATACAGACTCAATACTGACTCGATACAGACTCATTACAGACTCCTTATCTATCGCTCTCTCATCTGACTTACTATATCCATCCAATAGGATGTCTTTCCTACTCTATCAAAACATAACGAAAGGCACTATCATCCTAACTTACAGATATGCATTCACGCGTGTGGTTTCCACCGGCTCCAACTGATATCGTACCCATGATTTTTGAGGCCTGTCGCTTTCTCAACATTATGCCTTACTATTGTTTTCGAGTCGTTATGCTATTTGCACACCTTCTTCTGCTGATATTCTGTCATACCATCTCCTGTCGCACTCCATCCTTCTGTTGCGGCTTAATTATCTGTTGTATATTCTCCTTTCAGTTCCTCCTCCTCTTCTTCTTCTTCTCTTTCCTTCTCTTCATCACAACATTCTTCCTCTTCTCCTTTATGTTGCTTCCTCGGTCGTAGCTCCTTCCTCTTCTCCTTTAGGTATTCTCCATATTTGGGCAGAATTATGCCTGAATTCTACCTTACTGTTCCTAGGCCCAACATGTCCCCAACACTCACCTGTGGTTCATCCCGAGCCACAAGAAACTATTGCTCCATGTTGTGGCTTGTGTTGATTTTGTTCTGAAAATATTCCATGATTTTCACCACTTTCTTTGCCTATGTGCACACTTCTTCCTCTTTCTTCCGCATTTTCTCCACCAGGTCAGAACTCACATGTTCTGACATGAATTTTTTGATTGATGTCACTACCTCGTGCACCTTCTGATGTATTGGCTGAATGTATGTTCCTTCTGTGTTTGTTACTTAAGTCTTTATAAATTTTTCTACTACTATCGGTTATCAGATGTAGTTACTGTTCCAGAGTATTAGTACGAAAAATATGGTAGAATTTCGGTATCGTCGATTTTCCTTATCTACATTTGTAGCTTCAACTTGATCTCATCCCATGTTTGTCCTTCCTCCATTCATAATATTACTCGCAATTATCCTTGAATGAGTATGTAACATCCATATAAGCCTTTGAGCTCGCAACAATTTCCCAATCTAGTATTTGGTCAGTGTTTTTCTTTGCTTCACTCCTGGTGAGGTTTGCCATCCTATCAACGTATTATGTTCGTTCATTGGAGTGTGCTAGTGAAATTTTTTCTTGAAATCATCATAACCTCTTCTATTTTCAGCGACTTACAGTGATGATGGTGATGACGGTGGCCTCTGTTTCTTTTTGTCATTTCCCAAACATTCGTTCAGACCAATAAGTTCTAGCAGTGGATACTATGCACTTTAGGAACTAATTCCATAGTCTCATCTGGAGGCTTCGATGGGAATGTCCTATGGTCTTTGAATTCATTCCACCACTTCTACAGTCTTTCTCAGTTCTTTTAAGACAGTGTGGCTCTTGCGGGTATCAAAAGGATTCCTCATTGCCAGCCTTGCTAAGATGGTTTGAAATGTTGTTGAGGCCTGGAACTGGACTATTTCCCAAGCGCCTCTCGGCTTGCGGTGGAACATATCCGACCATATTTTACTCAAATAGAATAGGTATATTAGTAGCATTCAGAGATACCCTAAGGGCATTAGCACTAAAATTCAATGTCAACATACTTCTCTTACAATAATTCTTTAGCTTTTAGTGTTCCTATAACAGTTCGCTATTGCAATTAATAGGTTTTAACTTGAACATGAGGGGAAGTAGAAGACTTATCCAGGTGTCCAATTTGTCTAATATTTACACATGCAATCATTGAGTAGCATAATGAAAACACGATCCATCACGTGGGTCACCACTCCAAGTTCTTATGTTGAGCTGCTAACTACGCCACTCCCTTTTGTTGTGGCGTTATGATACTTAGGGATAAAGTGACCATCAAATTCTCTTGGTGTCTACGGATCTAATAATTGAAAATTGTCACATCAACAGGCCTTTTAAATAACTGTTTCAACATCACATTGTTTTTAGTTTCACAATTTCCTTGTCGCGCTCTCTGCGATAGGAATCATCCCTCCTCATTATCCTTCCTCATCAATTTTATTTTTTGTTGTGTGACCTAGTCACAATTATCAAAATAAGGCTTCAACCGGCTCCCATATATGATCCCTTTTACTTCTGTACCATCTATCTTCTCTAATTTCATTGCTCCTCCCTCAGTGATTTCCTTAACAACATATGGTCCCAGCCAATGTGCCTTCAGCTTGCCTGGGTGCTTGAAAAATTTGTTGTTATACATAAGAACAAGGCCTCCCTATCGTGCCATACTTTCTTCCTTTGATTTTCTACATTTTGGTGAAATCCTACAATGAAGCATGCTTCTTCCAAATGGATTAGTTGAAGCAATCTGTCTTTGATAGCATCAACATATTTCATTTCCATGAGCTTCGCCACTCTTAAACTTGGTACAATATATTCCATATGCATGACACCTTCTTGTCCATATGCTAACTTGAATGGTGTAATGTCTATTCTTGCATGTTATGTGATATGCCCATAGTACTGCAGAAATATTCTGATCCCAGTCATCCCTTCGCATATTGCAGAATTTGGCTAGCACGTTTTCCAGAATCTTGTTAAATGCTTTGACCACTCCATTTGCTTGAAGGTGATATGGGGTTTTTCTTCTATTTTGTATCTGAAATTCATCGGTTAGTTCTTTAATCAATTGATTAACAAAGTGCGTACCTTGATCACTAATCAATATCTTTGGGCACCCGAACCTTGTTACAACATTTTCAAATAAGAACTCGTCATTGTCGCAACAGTACAATCCTTTACTGGCACATATTTTTCCCATCTAGTTAGGTATTCAGTCGCAATGATAATATACCTTGCTCATGTGTGCTTCCCTCCTAGACTAATAGGTCCCACGAAGGCAACAACCCATTTATAAGGTTATTTTTGGTACTAATGGCATTTCATCTCTTTGGGATGGATTTCCCGTTCTTTGACAGACATCACAGCTGCAACAATAATCCCAAGAGTCTGCATGCATAATAGGACACCATAAACCTACCTGTAAAATCTTGCGCACAGTCTCCTTTCCTGCATAGTGTCCTCCTATGACACCAGCATGTGCTTCGCTTAAAATCATAGGTCTCTCATGTTCCAAAACACAACGTCAGAGTATCTCATCAAAACCCAGTTTATATAAGTGGCCAGCAATCAATTGGAAAGCTGCGGCTCGCGTTACTAGATGTTTCTTCTATGTTGTTGTAAATTCAGTTGGTGCAAAACCCGTAGTCAGGAACTGTATGATATCTTCATATTGATCATCAAAGGCGGTTATCACAAATAATTGCGCATTGTGAAGGTTATCTTCCAGACTAGTAGGTTATTCTTTGCTCTCAATTCTTGATTAGTGGTCTGGTCCCAAGTTTAATTGACCCCGTCTCACAATTATCTCAAAGTCAAATTCCTATAAGAGGAGAATCCACCGAAAAATATCCCCCCCACAACACCATATTATTGACCAAATATTTTAGTGCAGAATGGTCAATGTACATTTTGAAATGTCCACCCAGTAAGTATGTCTAAATTTTTGTAATGCATAAACCATTGCAAGTCCTTCCCTCTCTGTTGTAGTGTAATTCTTCTCTGCAATTGATAACTTTCTGCTTACAAAAGCAATGGGGTGATCAATCTCTCCTTCCCATGGTTGAATCTATACCACTCCAAGTGCAACAGAGGGTGCATCGACATGAGCATGAAATTATTTTCTCCAATCTGGAAATACAAGTATGGGTGCAATAACCATCTTGATTTTTAGCTTATCCAGACTCTCTTGGCATTCATTGTCCACTAAAATTTAGTGTCTTTTTTCAACAATCTATCCATCGAGGTAGTCACTTGTGCATATCCTTTGATAAACTTTATGTAGTATCCTGTATGTCCTAGTGTTGCTCTTAACTGTTTAACTGTGGTAGGTGGTGGTAAGTCTAGGATGATGGCGATTTTAGCTGGATCAACCAAAATTTCATCATGACAGACCACGTGGCCTAACAGAAGCCCAAAAGGCGCACAAAAAATACGCTTCCTCAAATTAAGGGAAATTTGGTATTGGCGGCATCGTTCCAACATCATTCTAATACTTTCTATGTGACCTTTTATAATACCAAATATTGTCCACTCATCAAAGTAGACTTCAAGAAATTTGTGTATAAAATATTTAAATGCAACAACTACAATTCTAGAAAATATTTCAGGCGCATTCTTGAATCCAAAGGGCATTAGCATGTATTAGTAGCATGCCCACTCTGTCACAAAGGTAGTCTTGTATCGATCCTCTTTTGCAATTCTTATCTGATGGTAACCCAAGAATCCATCTGTAAATGAATACATTTATTGTCTGCCAACATTCTCCAATACTTCATCTGTGAATGGAGTCAAAAATGGATCATGCAAACAGACATAATTTAATTTCCTGAGATCAACACAAATTCTCACTTCCCCTAAGGTTTTCTTGTCTTGTACTACAATTGGGATGATCCATTCTGATTCTTCAATTGGTTCTATTACACCCGCTTCTAGCATTCGATCAAGTTCAGCTTTAACTTTCTCTTTGTAGCATAAGTTTAATCTATACGACCACTGTTTGACTGGTTTGGCATCGGGTCTCAAGGGTATTTTCATTTCACCAAGGTCCCCAACTATGCCTTTCATTTCAAAAAACTTTGTAGGGAATAGATCTTGAAATTCATGTAGTAAGTCAGTGATCTTTCCCACAGTCTCATCGTCCCAGTAATCTCCAATATTAGAAAATTTTGTGTTTTCAACCGACCCAATATTTACTTTCTTAACCTTGAGTGGTTTTAAAAACTGGTCAGTGGAGATAGCATCTCCTTCCATTGTATGTATACCTTCTGACTTAGGTATATTTATCTCAAGTGGTTCGTCATCATCTAGATCTCCTGTGATATTATAACACTCCATCCAGTTGTGTACAGTCATATGGAATTGATGGAAATTCGTGTCTGCAACTGGGATTTATTCAAAGATATTTTCCTATATTATTTGTAACACAACATCAACTGTTGGGTGTTCACTTGCGAACTCAAATGTCCTGGTGAAGATCATAGCTAAGATTTCCCATTCAACAGTTCATATTTGCAGCTCTACTGATGTGTACAAACTTCTTGGTACCATTTCCAAAGTGTGGATGAATCAATGAACCCATTCTTGTCATGGACATTCTTACCAATTCCTACGACATTGCTCAATATGTTCCATAAGATCTGTCACTCCTGTATATTTCTGATCAGAGAAACTGATCTCTTCCCCAAATATGATCTCCATTAATATTCTACACTATGGCCATTCGGAGATAGACTGTTTGTGTGTACCCCACCATTTAGTGGGCATAGCTTTCAACACATAGTCGAAAGCAGACAATTGTTGTGATTTTGTGACTTTTTCTTCAAATTCTACCAAAAAAGATGCAAGGTTAGGTAATCCTTCATACGTAGGAAACGTGCTTGCTTCAACTCCTACACTTTAGACAACTTTGGTGATTCTTTCACATGTTTGCATGGAAACTTCATTTAGCCCGTTCTGCCAATTCTCTAGGGCATCGCTTGAGTCAGACGTTCACGAAATTACACTTCGCTAGCTTAGTGTCCCATTAGTTTTCTAATTGATATAGTCTTCCTTTGAAGACATGATGTTATAAAACTAATATGGATTCGTGTCATCGACAATGTCAATGAATTGGAAGTTGGCATATGTTCTTAAGCCTTCAACTTCTACATGCACTTGTGTTAGTCTACCAATTGCTAGAACCTTCGACTGGTTCGCAATCCTTAGTTGAATGGGAGACCTGTCCATTCGTGGCTTATTCATGCTATCCCATGTTTTTCTTATGAATATGTTCACATATGATCCCAAATATAATATGATATAATCCATATCATAATCTCCTATCTACGTAGTCATTCACAGTTCTTAGCTTGTCTTTAGTTTTTTCTCGATATGATTAACTCTTTTTTTAGGTTGCAGGTCATTGAAGGTTTCTTCTATTATTGTTGTCAGTTCTGTGATAACATCTTTATCATTGATTGGTGATAAATAACTTTTGAAAAGTTCTTTAAGCTTACTAAGCTTTTTCATTGGCGGCTTCCTGATTAGTTGTTCAAATCGTCTGGACATGTGTTTTAGTTGATTTTACCACATTTGGTAGATCACACTTTTATGGCCTTCCATGTCCCTATATAGACTCTTTGGATCCCCCTTGCTGAAATTATACTTTGATGATCCAAGAAATCCCTTAAAAAACACCCGTTTATTTCCATACACAAGTTTTAGCTTAAAAGTTGCGTGTACACGCAGGTTTCTCCACTGTAGCCCATGTACAACGGGAAATGTGCATAAAACAAAATATATTTGGAGTTTTCCTCAATGAGTTCCAAATAGCTTGACTCTTGGCCTTCTATATGCCTGGAAATGCTCCGACTCGACCCTTCGTTTCCTATTGAAGGGATATATATTGAGTCTCTTGGATGCATTAGAGGAGGAGACCCTAGAGAGAAAGGAAACTATAGTTCATTGTTGCCTCATTTTCTTATGCTTGATTTTGCATCCCTTTTTCCTTTTGAGAACATATTCATTCTCTTCCCAAGCTTGCCATTTCCTTGTAAGATTTCCATTGGGATGGAGGATTGAAGTGGTGGAGGCCCAGGTGGAGGACTCAGTTTCTCCATTTCGATGAGGCACCGACAAAGTTTGTCACTGTTATCTCTGTTCATTATTAATAGAAATATCATTTTCTCATCCATTACATGTGTATGACTATGAATATTTTGATCCATGGATGTAGTTATATTTGATTATACATGTTGGATTTATATATGCTAGAGTAGGCCTACGACTTTGACATATATCATGCTTTTCTTGTTTGTTGTTGTTGAGGCTGAACTATAGGTACAAGGGTGTTGGAAAATCTCAACGAGGATCTACTACAACCATATGGAATAAGGTATGTCCTATATCCCTTAGTGTTAGTGGTATTTGCTTCTTTTACATATTGAAGTGGATTGATTTCTAGTGTCATTCAGTCAGTTTTGGTCTACCCCAAGCCATAGGAAGTTTCTGTCTATAACAGATTTGGCGACTCTAATGGGGAGGTTCCTTGTTTTCCTTTGGGGTTTGGGTGCTGTTACCACCTAAGTTGTACTTAGTGGTTTTCTATCAAGTGAGCCTGGTGAACCGGACAAGGATAACTTGTTCGGACTTCAGAAGACCTTCAGTCTTACTTCTGGGAAGCTTTGTTGTACTATATCACATGTTCATACCCCATGGGGGTGTAGAAATTCAGGCCAGCAATAGATTAATTTTACCCACAACAATTATCAATTGATCATGCAAAATTGCTAACAATGGAGACTGAATATGGAGCTGTAACACAAAATTATATTAACTGAGTGTACAATAGCCAACCCTGTAATAACATAGGTTGCTGAATATATAGAATAAATCAAGAGATCGAATGCATAAGGAGGCATCCAAAACTAGCATAAAGCAGGCTTACCCAAAATAGGCAAATCCCCCATAGGTGTAAAAAGCTGATCCCAAATCTATCATGAGGCTCACGAATTGGAAAGGGCGCATGGGAAAGTTAATGAGTGATGAAATGGCAGCTCATACATGCTTTTTCATGGAGGAAAGAGTGGAGGATGAAAGGGGAAAAAAACAAGTTCACCTCACCTAGTCTTGCTTTCCTATGTGCCTTAAAACACTGAAAAAGCAGTCAATAAAGAAAAAAAAGCAGAAGGGCACCTAGGAGGATAGGAATAAAGTAGATTTGATTCCTAAGGCTTTCCCAAGCACTACATGAGTCAAAGATGGCAATTTTGACCTCTATGGATAGGCAATTAGCAACTTGCACATGGTGGGACTCATGAACTAGGCAAATAAGACAAAAATAAATGAATTAATGTCTAAGTGGGTAATACTATGGGTTTGATTATTCTAACACCCCCCCTTAAGCCTGACTTTATGAGTAATAAATCAAAAATATAGGGCCTAGCAACAAGGCTTAGTCACCCTTTTACATACTGCAAGTCCATATGAAACAAGGAAAGAGGCAAAACCAACTTGGGAAAATCCTCCCTTAAACATGGACTGTAAAACAAAATTGTAGAATCTTGTCTCCACTCATGCCTTTACAGCATGATCAGCAATCCCCAGCAGTGATTTGAGATTGCTAAAGGTCTTCTCACAAAATGCTTTGGTGAAGATATCAGCTACTTGTTCTGAAGATGAATAGAAGAGTAGGTGAGTGGTGCCATCATGCACAAGCTCTCTGATGTAGTGCATGTGAATCTCAATGTGTTTGATTCTATGCTTCTGAACTGGATCTTTGCATATTCGAATGGTACTCTGGTTATCACAGTAGATGGTAGTTGAGTACTCAGGTTCGAAACCACACTCTCCAAGTAAACCCTGCAACCATAAACACTGAGTTGCTGCATTAACAACTCCTCTGTACTCAGCTTCTGTAGATGAGAGTGCAATGGCACTCTGTTTCTTGCTTGACCAGCTGATTGGCCCTTCTGCAAGCATGAACACATACCCTGAAGTGGACTTTCTGTCTGTGCTATCACCTGCCCAATCACTGTCAGTAAATCCAATCAAATCAAGATCAGATTTTGCCTTATAGAAGATCCCATGTGTCCTTGTTCCCTGAACAAAGTTAAGGATCCTTTTGGATGCTTTCCAATGGATCTCATGAGGCAGATCCATGAATATAGAAGCCACACTTACTGCATAACAAATATCAGGTCGAGTATGTTTCAAATACAATAAACATCCAATCAATTGTCTATACAGTGTATTGTTTACCATCGGTGGAGAATCATCTTCCTCCAGCTTTACTCCTGAAAGGAAAGGAGTTTTGCTTGCTTTGCAGTCTTGCATTCTGAATTTGATCAGCAAATCCAAGGAATACTTGGACTGGTGCACCTTTATTCCAGCTTTGGTTTGAGCAATCTCAAGCCCCAGAAATTGACTTAAGAGCCCCAAATCTGTCATGGAGAAGGCTTGGTTCATAGCTCCTTTTAAGGAAGCAATCTCAGCCTGTGAGCTTCCTGTAATGAGGAGGTCATCAACATATAACACAATGATCATTAATGAACCATTAACAGACTTCAAATAGACATTTGGATCTGATTTGCATCGAACAAAATTCAGAGATAGCAAGAAGCTATCTATCTTGGCATACCAAGCCCTGGGGGCTTGCTTTAGCCCATACAATGACTTTCTCAACCTACACACAAGAGAAGGGTTAGTAGCAAAACCTTGAGGCTGCTGCATATATATCTCCTCAGTGAGATCTCCATTTAGAAAGGCACATTTTACATCCATGTGATGTACCTCCCATTGCCTTGAGGCTGCAATGGCTAGAGCTAGCCTAATGGAGTCCATTTTTGCCACTAGGGAAAAGGTCTCATTGTAATCGATGCCATGAACCTATGAGTAGCCTTTAGATACCAATATAGCCTTGTACTTCAGTGGTGAACCATCATCAGCAAATTTGGTCTTATAGACCCACTTACAATGCACTAGTTTTCTCCCTGGAGGAAGATCCAGTAGCTCCCATGTGTTGCTCTTCTGGAGTGAACTGAACTCCTCCTTCATGGCAGCTTGCCATCTTGGATCTCCTACTGCTTCTTCATATGTTTTAGGATCAGAATCCACCATCAAATAGCATTTTTCAGCAAACATAGGGTCTTTCATGCATAGACCACTCTCAAATTGTAATCTAGTCCTCCTTGGGTCATTTGGATCCCCAGCTAGCTCTCCTGCTGCATGTAGTGTCTTGGATGCCCATTTAGGCCTTGTGGGGATGTTTGGGTCTGCAATAAACTCATCTCCATCAGAAAAATCAGAATCAGCATGTTCAACAAACTCTTTACTTACTTCTTGAGGTTCAGGTGGTGAAGAGGCTTCACCAACTTCCACTTCTGCAAGGGGTTCTTCTTCAAACTGAACACACCTTTCAATGAAGGCTTTGTTTGTGTTCAAGTTTATCAACTTGTACCCTTTTGAATCTTCAGAGTATCAAAAAAAAAGACACTCTTGGCTTTGGGGCTGCAAAGCCTTCCTCTTCTCTGTCGGGAATCTAGCCCATGCCTTTGAGCCAAAAATACTGAAATGGGTCACATTTGGCTTGTGCCCACTCCATGCTTCGAAGAGAGTCATACCATCAAGCTGTTTGTGAGGCACCCTATTCTAGATATAGGCTGCACAGTTGATAGCTTTGGCCCAGTACTTTGGTGGCAAATTTTTGGCCTCCATCATGCATGTTGCCATCTCCTTCAGTGATCTGTTCTTCCTCTCAGCAACACCATTTTGGTTTGGTGTGTAGGGGATAGAATGCTGCATCTGAATACCTGCATCTGCACAATAGTTAATAAACTCAGACTTGACATACTCACCACCATTGTCATATCTGAGGACCTTGAGTTTCCTTCCACATTGGTTTTCAACCAAAGCCTTAAAGACTTTGAATAGGACAAAAAATTCAGACTTGTGTTTCATGAAGTGAACCCAACAATACCTGGAAAAATCATCAATAAAGGTCAATGCATATTTGGCATGACTCATGGACATATGAGGGAATGGGCCAGCAACATCACTGTGAATCGGCTCGAGGGGAGCAGAGGTTCTCTCATGACTAGCTTTCTCAAACTTATGCTCTGGGTGTTTTCTTAGGATACAGCCTTGGCAGACTCCTTTGGAAAATTTTATCTTGGGAAGCCCTATGACCATTTCTTTCTCACTAAGATCAGACAGATACTTGTAATTTAGATGGCCAAATCTTTCATGCCATAGCTTGCTAGCTTCATTAGCATGGATAAGAAGAGCAGAAGGGTTTGAGTAAGGTAGGAAGTGTCAAAACATGTATACCTTTTGAGCATGATTCGCTACTCCTTTTGCAATGACTCTACCACTTGAGATTTCTGTGATCTCAACTTCATTGGGGGAGAATATGACTTTCTTAGGAGACCCAGTGTGGGTCATCTGGTACACTGACAGAAGGTTGGAGGCGAGACCAGGGACATACAACACATTGTTGAAGTTACCATGATCAAGATCTATCCTTCCTTTTCCTTTACTTTCAGTGAGAGAGTCATCTCCCAGTACAATAGATGGTCCTTTCGACATATCCAGTGAGGAGAAGGCCTCCTTAGTCGAAACCATGTGTCGTGAAGCTCCAGAATCTATGATAAAACTGGGTGAGATTGATGTGCCAGCAACTAGAGCATGAACTCTCTCTCTGTCATCGGAACTTGATCCTCCTTCTCTCTTCTTTGAGCTTTCTGGAAGGAAGATGCCATTCTTCTCCAGGAGATAGGTCAGCATATCAATCTACTTTTTCATACAAGAGCTTTCAGTGTGATTTCCCTTCGAACAGTATGAGCACTTGTTCATTTCACCTTTGTTTTTCTTCTTCTGGGTATTTTTCTTGGGACCTTGTTGATCCTCTGGAGACTTCTTCTTGTCTCTTCTTTGCTCAGGTGGCTTTTTAGCTTTCTTTTTGCTTTTTGAATCCACCCTCGAATATCCAGCAATCAAAGCTTGATCTTTGGATGGTTTGGTGGTGCCCATCATCACCAGCTTGTCTTGTTCTTGTGTGAGAGATTCCATGAAATCTGCAAGGCTAGGCATCTTCCAGGTTCGAGTTGTGAGTTTTGTGGCATAGAAGG
>LPNX011001485.1:47810-66240 GCA_001517045.1 Pseudotsuga menziesii | reverse complement strand
AAACAAAATCAAGACATAGTTAAATATAAATATATATATATAAAAATAGAATTTAGAATACAAAGTACAGAGTGCTCCATCATGGAGCTTGAGTTTTATTAAAAACTAAACATAATTAAATTATAAATAAAACCTTTAAAAAAAAATTAACAGTTGGGTTAATAAAAGGATAACCAATAAGTATTTCTTTTCGAAAACTGTACATTACAGCAAGAGAGAAAAACCAGTTGCACACATCATATTAAACACTTGGAAAATAATTACTAAAACCATTTAATAACCTTCAATGCAAATGTAAGGCCGATGGCCTTTAAGAACAAACACATATAAATGTAAAAGCAAGGCTCGCAGCCTGTATAAAATTTTCACTTTTTAAAATAACGCAAAGGCTTAAACCTGTAAACCCTGTTTTAAAAACCAAAACCTGCAGTAATTAACAGTTTACATCCACGGCCGTAGCCGGTTAAGCTCTTAAAGAGCTAGGGTTTAACCCGAAAGCAAAACTTTACACCTCAACCCTCGCCATACTAATCTACAAGTAAACCATTTAACACAGTCTCGGCCAGGAGCCATAAACCCTTTTCATCACACGGATAAACCCTAGTGAAGCGTGGGAGTATTCTACAGCTAAGCGAAGAGCAGAGAAACCAAGAAACTGTTTATGCACCCTGTCAACATACAGCATGGAGATGTACTTCGAAGAACCGGGCTTACCAGGAAGCGCTGAGCCATATTTCTTTTCGTTACAGCTACAACTTTGAAGGGCAAGTCTGCCATCGAAGGGCAGATGACTTTGGAAGGCAAACCTGCCAAGCAAAAAGAAATCGTAAGTTAGTAACCCTAACCGTTTTATAAACAAACAAAAACTTAAAATAATAATCACATTGTATTCTTAATCACGTACCTGCGAAGGGTCAAGCAGTAAGCAGACTGGAACGAGGGTACTGGAACCCTTTCATCACCGGGAAAAATGGACCACGTAGAACCCAAACTCCCTTTCCCAAAGGAAACGCGAGGGTCAACCACCAGCATTCACAATGCTGTAAACCCTCAAGCCATGAATTACTGTACAGCCACGAATGAGCATAGGATTCAGCACCATGAAAGAACAATCAAACAGCACATCGACAGAGCACACAAAGTATCGACACAACGCAGCCCACGAAGGAGCAATGCAATACAACCACGAGGGAGCAATACAACGCAGCCCATGAAGGAGCAACTCAACACAGCCCACGCAGGAGCACCACGAAGACGGGCTACACACCAGACTGCCTCAAAACAAAAATCAACCAGCAAGAACCACTAGGGTTCGGCAGTGCAGAGCTCAAAGCCCGCAGGCGAGAGGAAGACTAAATCAAAAATTGGAGGCAAGTCAACTTATACAGCCCAATGCATGGCGAGGAGGAAGCCACGTTAACCCTTAAATTATTGCCAATAAGTGGGTCGATCCCTAATGTTTCGTAGCATTGCATTTGCCAACATAATCATAGTGGGAAAGTTCCATATCATCGCTTTTTCCAACATAATCATGGTATGAAGGTGCTATATAATCACCCTTCGACCTTAACCTGCATAAGGTCAAACATCATAATGTTAATTATCAAGCATGAAAACAAATACTACCTTGCAACAATATAAACTATATCCTATTTATGTTAACCATAGTGTAATGTGTTAACATTCAATGAAACATTATAACTTTGGAATATTGGCATTGTAATGTTTAAGCTATTAATATTGGTTCCTCATACAAAAACCATGAACGACAAGAGACTTGTAATTTGTTTAGTCTAGTTCAAACATGTGAAATGTAAGAGTTATGGTTTGAGACCTCATCTGAGGTTATTTCATTTGATTATAATATAATCAATGAACTCATATTACAAGAACAATGAAATCTAAGTGTAGAGTTATAGTCGTATAAATTATACAGTATATACCTTGCGACCAATTACTTAATGTAATAATGTAACAAGGAGTCTAATCTATATTATTTTACATGTCAAATGATCTCATTATTGTGAGTTATTTATCTCAAGGAATGACCATGTACAACATGGGACGTAGATCATTTATCATTACTGATATAATTATAAATGTCTATGTTCTTAATTATTCAAAGAATTCTGTTTAACTACATGAATTGAACTAGTGATTTTAACCATTCAAAAGGGCGACATTAGAAACCTGTAAGAGCCCCTTTTCAGCTTTTAATGTCGCTACTGAACATCACTTTTGTAGCCCTTACCTAGTGCTAGAAATTCAATAATTTTTTATAGGCAATATTGGAAAAGAAATCTATGTAAACTGCCATCCTTATCTCTGAATGTTCATTCAACTGAAAAGTTCATAGACTCATCATATTTTGCTTTATATCAAAAGTGAAATAAAGGAGGCTATACCTGTAGAAGCTGAATAGTCCGTTTAACATGCGATCTATTTATTTAGTTCTCTACTGAAAGCACTTGATAACAGCATATGATTTATTTTACTCTAGAATGATCTGTTAGCAGCAATCCCAAAAACTTTACCTGTCGATCTGTAAGAGAAAGGAAAACTGTGTGCGTTAGCTTTACAGCTAAGTAAGCCCAGTCTAACGTAGTATATCCACTTGCTGTTGCAAACAGAGAACAATCAGAAAACTGAAGAAAAAAAAAACTCAACTAGCATTCCAACCAAGTAAAGATCTTACAGTTACAAAATAAATAGCATTAACTAATCAGTATTTAACCATTGTGTTAACATACATTTATGCTATTTAAAAGTTTTTAAATTTTTGAAATTTTTGGGGTTTTGACAGTTCCTTACTTAAATGGTCATTTATTTAAGTTTGTAGATTGGGATGGTTATTATCTTTTCCACTATTCCCACAATTGTAAGGTTTTATTGGTGATTTATGTTTTTGTTTCCTCAAATTGATGGTTGTAGGGTTTTTGTTTCCTTCTATCCCATTACCCTGCTTATTCATTGATGGTTGTTGGGTTTCTATTTCCTTCTATTCAATTACCCACATATTGATTGATGGTAGTTGGCTTCGATCCTCCTCCATATCAGTAGACTTGGTTTTTCGCAAGTAGAAAAAGTGTTAACCTTATTTTGGCTGGTTTTTTTATTATCTATTTATCATTATCCATCATAACAAATTCTAAAGGACCTTTAAGAAATTAATCTGACCCTACCCAACTTCATCAGAAAGTTATGTGACACCACTTCGTGATATACGTGTGTAGGAAAGTTATGTGAGGCTACTTCATGATATCTCTGTGATGTTACTCATAACAATTAGGATGACCTCGGTTGCGACAATGTGCTTTTACCATATACAAAATCTCAAAATTATTACGACCACCTAACATTATATTGGAGTTTTCTAATCGTTATAGTTTTGGAAAAAAAAATTGGGTTACTTTTGGAGAAATCTTGCGAGGAAATCTTTATTAAAATCATTGTGTGCTCAAAAAATTCCTCTATCAACGTATATCGACGGGTAATTCCTACTGGAAAAATTACCCGGAACGTCTTTAATAGTGAGTTTATTGAGTGCAGAAAAATTAGAGCACATACACCAATTTCCTTCTTTCTTTAATACCATGAACACTGGCAATGCATAAGGACTAGTACTAGGACAAATGACTGACCCCAATAGTTATT
Source organism: Pseudotsuga menziesii (assembly GCA_001517045.1). Lineage (NCBI taxonomy): Eukaryota > Viridiplantae > Streptophyta > Pinopsida > Pinales > Pinaceae > Pseudotsuga > Pseudotsuga menziesii. The sequence goes on along the minus strand of LPNX011001485.1, from coordinate 62,586 downwards.
GAATAATCCAATTTCATTCTTCTAAGAAAATGGGTGTCGATAAGGACATGAATTTGGGAGTTGATTTCCAAGAATCAAGGGCATACCATGATCATGCTCACTAGAAAAGGGGGGAAAGCCACGAGGCGTGTTAAACACTTGCTGATGTTTGGTTAAAAATCACTACAAGTCAAGGTGAATTTATGGGGTGGGGATATCCATGACTTAACTGGCAGGGAATTTGGGAATGATGTTGGAGCGACTCTTCTTCGAGATATTTCCCATGCATTGAGAGATGATAATCATTGGAGAGATTGAATGAAGTCATGAGAGGGTATTTTCTCAACCATTTGTATCGATACCCATGTGTATCTCCTTAAAATATATGGTGACTAGGCCCAAAATGTGCGATCAATTTTCCCTAAAGACAACATCACAACCACTCATGTTGATGACAAACGTATGGCAACATATTGTGAAGTAGTAAAAATAAGTGCCCCATTATTGTTGTCTTCCACGACCCTACGTGAAACACCATTGGAATTGGTGTAATGGAAGGCATGCCAGACATACATGAGTAAGGGTGTATGACGAGTCCATATCATTTTGGAAGCCTTGATGGCCAACACATGGCTGATGGCCATGAGACATACATGACAATGTACTAGCGTACAAGCTAGGAAAACTAAGGATGTCTAGTTGAATAGGATGGGGCAAACCAACAAGGGTTTGTATGCTAAGCTTGTCGGAGGATGGTGCGATTCAACATGATGTGTCAACCATGCTAGGACAATAGCGTTGATAGATGCAATGAAGGTATGTGTCCGGGTGAAGCAAAGACAAGATCTTCAAGCACCATCTAGGATTGAGACTAGATGGGAGATATCATCATCAGATGTCGATTAATCAGTCGTTCAAATTTTGTTGGATCGGGGGAGGCAATGGCATAGAATTGCCTATGGTTGGGTGGTGATGGTGCAACATCTCCTACAGTGAAATGAGCACTTGACATTCCACAAACTCTAAGGTGCCTAGATTGGGCTTAGTCATGAGGTTTCCATGAGGCGTTTTATGGTTGATACTTTCCCAGCTAGCAAGTTCATGTCAATGCTGCACGACGGTATGGAACATTCAAGAGGAAAAATGATTGTAGTCCGAGGAAATTATCCTTATCTACAAGGACTTATAAAAAAGAGATTCAAGTGCATAATTAACTATAAATCAAACATCATTAGCGGTGATGAATGTTGAATCTTCCCACCTCACACCAGCACAAAACACATATTTTTGTGTTGTGTTCTGCTACCCTATCCTCACAAACATTAAAAAGTCGAGTCTAACATTGAAGCTCTACTAGCCCACTAGGTCAAGACTGAACGACGAACGCTCCGCACTGGAAGGTGTTCAACGAAAAAATATTGGGGTGTTCGTAGATTCAAGACTCGAATAGCTTGTTCAACGTGGTAGTGGTATTAGCATCGCAATATTTTCTTCTCATCCGAACCCTAGTCTAATCAACGAATGCCACTAATGTGTACCTATTCTCCTTGAATAAAATGAAAAAAAAAACATTGTAACTCTAACATAATCTCCTTGATTAAATAAAGAAAAAAAATTAAAACTTTACAAAGATGAAAGTGACATGTCAAATTCAAACTCCCAAACATTAAAATTTTCAAAATTGATATTTTATTAAATAAACAAGTGCTACTTAGTAGCTAGTCCCTGCCGCTTACAAACAAGTGCTACAATATAACATGGATAGCATAATTACATACTGAGTGTCATTTAGTTTACACACTGAGTGTCATTTAGTTTAGATATAATCAAATTGCAAGTGAATTTCAAAAGAGTAAAAATAATATAATATAGATAACATGAACAACCTAATTGCATTTCAAGAGAATATACAACATATAATATGAAATAATCAATGATTCAAATTAATCAACAAAATCTAAAACTTTGCAATAAATATTTCATCCATTTAAAAACTATTACATGAGGCCATTTTAACAATTTTGATCTATTAAAATACCATGCATCATATTTTCATGAATTTTAATTTTAACCAAAAAAAAAAAAAAAGTAGTGCACCACATAGTGAATGGGTTGCTAACACAATGTCAACAATTAATTTAAGTTTTAGTTTGAAATACATTAATGTGTATTTGTATTGTGTAAAATTTTGTTAATCGCAAAAATTGAACAATTTTATCTTTAATTTTAAAAAGTAACAATTATACAAACTTCAAAATTTAATTAAATTAATACTTGTGTTCTCAATATCAAGCATTGTTTTCCATAGTACTATTAAATATACCAATGAAATTATTATGCATTTTTTATAAATATTAAATTGTATTAATTTTTTGATAAAATATTTTAAATATACATTTTAAATTGATGCTCAAACTTCTCATTTACTTGCTGCAAATTATCTTAATATAATAAGAATACTAATCACATATAATAACAACAATTAATTACTAGCATTAACCATTAGTTATATCGTAATAAAATTACTTACCTTAATAACATAGTAGTTAGTAACTAGTGAGATTGAACCATGATTGCACATATCCTATAAAATTCATAATGCTATGTATTGTAATGCCATGCATTGATATAGCTAATTAAGTGTTCTATGCATTTTTTTTCACATGGTTTCTATGCATTGGGAATCATAGTAAGAGTATATGATACAAGTTATTAAATACTATAATATGGATCACCAATATTTTTTAATAATATAACATGCTTCTAGTTACTTTGACAAATTTTGAAATTGGCATGCGAAAATCATAAGTGGGAAGATCAACTGTTCAAAATTTAAAACTGAATTATTTATCGGTTAAGCGGGTGTACATCGGGCAGGCAAAATGGGTCAAAGGTCATTGGCCAAGGGTTACTTTTAAATATGGTGGAGGCCTTCAATTTGGTCCCGCAAGATCACAATCTACTCAAAATTGAGACCAATCCATTTCAAAAACCTTTGTTGCTTAGCATCCTCATGGCTTCTAAGAGATTAAATAAATAAGATATACACTCCATTTCCCAAACATAGTCACCTAAACTTTGGGAGTTTGATTCGTGCTTAGTTTTTTTATTACTTTTATGGCTGCATTTAAGAGTTCAGTGTTGGGCAAAGGATTAACTCGTAATCGTACTGATTGCAAATCCAATTGTAGCTTTTAAATGATCCCACTCACATCAGTCTTTCCTATCATCATTTAGAAATAAATAAACGATCCACTTAAATTCCTTAATGAAATTGAAATTTAACCGTTTGTACTGTATTGTAATGATTAGGAAATAAGATTTCAACTAATTAATGGAAAGATAATCATAAATATATCACATTTGTAAAAATAAAATTAATATTTATAATTTAAGAAATAATTATAAATATATCACATTTATAAAATAAAAAATTAATTATGCCAATAGGGGTATATATGTTAGAATTTTCGGGTGGACTACCATCTATGTTTTTTCATCTACCAACAAGAATAAGACATGTGTATTGTCCACATTGATTCTACAGCCATCATCCGAGATTAGAGGAGAATGAGACAAGTGGATAGTCAAGATTGATTCTATGAGTGTCATCCAAAATTAATAATTAGTAATTTAAAAAAAATAGAAATTAATTTAATTAACATGTGATAAGTAGAGTTAGTGATCGTTTAAAAAATTTAAATTAATCTTCAACTATTCGATTACTAGATACAACTACTGGCTTAACTCCGTCTATTATTAGATACAACTATTAGCTTAACTATAATGATTCTAGAACTATTAGCTTAACTTCAACTCTAATCAAAGTTTTATTGGACTGGTATTGTGCAACTAATGTAACACTCGAACTCCACCTACCAATTGGGAGTCCAGTTGATGTACATAAGGCTTAGTCGACTCGAACTCCATTTGGAAGCTAGAAGTCATGATAACTCATAGCTCTTTTATTAAATACAACAAATTTTCATTACCTTAACTACTAGATACAACTATTACTTACGGCTTAGTCAAACTGCATTTGGCATCTAGGAGTCTATCTAACGTGCAATCACGTAAGCGCCGAACTCCTAATAAAATAGTTCGAACCCCTAATAAATTCCTCTAAAATAATGTGATAATTACACTTAACAACATGGTATTGTGCAACTCATGAGACACTCGAACTCCACCTACCAATTTAGAGTCCAGTTAATGTGCATAAGGCTTAGTCGAACTCCATTTGGAAGCTAGAAGTTAGGATAACTGAGAGATCTTTTATTATCTACAATAGATTGATAGTAACTTTTAAACTAACAATTAATCGTTTGAACTCCTAATAAAAAATTATAAAAAATAAAATATAGCTCATGTGATAACTGCAATTTGAGGTAGTTGGAAAAAAATAAATAAAAATAGCTCATCTGAAAACAGAATTTAATGGCATGGTAATGTGTGGTCCATGTGATAGTTGAACTCCATCTAGCACCTCCAAGTCGAGCTAATTAACCAAACTATATTTTAGAGCTCGGAGAGTTGAGCTAATTACTTAAACTACATTTTACACCTCAGAGTGCAGAGCTAATTAGTCAAAATACATTTTACAGCTCGGAGTTGGAGTCACGTGTAATTCGTGTGATAGTATGGGTCCTAATAAAATCCTCTCAACTCCTAGTAAAATCCTCTGCATTCATGTGATAACTGGACTTAGTGGAATGGTAATGTGAAACTCATGTGACACTCGAACTCCACTTACCAATTGAGAGTCCAGTTAATGTGCATAAGGCTTAGTCCAATTCCATTTGGAAGCTAGAAGTCACGATAACTAGAAGCTCTTTAGCTCTTTTATTAACTACAATAAATTTATATTAACTTTTAAATTAACTATTAATAGTTCGAAATCCTTATAAACAATTATAAAAAATAAAAAAAATAGGTTATGTCAAAAGATTGTTAATATGTATTAACTCCATTATCGCACAACAATTACAAGTCATGTTACCGAATTTAATGTGTGTAACTCAACTTAATGTGAGTAGACATTTGGCAATGTTTTTGGATTGTTCATTTATCAAGAAATAGTATTTTTAAATTTTTTACTTTAAATTTTTTATTTTAAATTTTTTACTTTAAATTTTTTACTGTAAATTTTTTATTACACAATAAGACTTTTACTTTATGAGCCAATCAAACATAAAATAAGTATACTTATAAAAATAAAAATTTATATTTACAATGTTTACCTTAAAGCAAATTTTTGGTCAAAAACTTTGTTAATACATAGTCAACTGCTTTATCTATTGCATTATATTCCTGCCTGCCTTAAGGATATTAATAAAATGACTTTTTACATTCCAATTTTGTGAAGAGATAATAATAAAGTGCAATCTCATTCAAATTTTGTTAAGAGAAAGGATTTTTTTTTAAAAGCATTCAAGCTTTTCAAATTTTGTTAAGAGGAAGGATTTTTTTGAAAAGCATTCAAGCTTTTTGTGAAACTTCTAGAATCTTTTAGAAAAAGGCAAAAGCAGAAAAAAAAACTATCCGTTGAACGTAGGTAGCTGTTGAAAGAAATACATATATAGAATGTTACCCAGCGTTTAACATTTTATTCCTCCTGTCCATGGTCTGTGCTTGGTGTCTGAGTCTCGGTATGTCTGTCTGATTCTTGATGTCTGAGTCTGGGTCAGGGTCAGTCTGATTCTTGATGTTTGAATGTCTGAGTCTGGGTCTGTCTGAGTCATGGCTGTGTGTGATTGATAGAGGAGGAGGACGAGGTTAGATATCCGCTGTTAAGCACTGCGCAAGAATCCGATCAAGTAACAGGTATCGTGGTGGTCCTGCCTAGTTTTAAACATGAGAGGTTAGTTGAGGGCGATGCTGCTTTTCTCGCCTTTCTTGCTGCTCTCACCTCCTCCTTTGCTGCTGGGTTCATGTCTGCCAACGAACCAGAATCGTGAGAAGGAACAGGCCTTGATCAAGAGCTCTGTTCTGATACCAACTAACAGCTTTGCCATGGCTGGCACAGAAGAAGTGTGCGAAGGAGGCGGCTCAGCTCAGGTAATCTGTAAATAATGTATCGTAATCTGCTGGATTAAGCGTGGCTTCAGGCCCTAGATTGTTTGCTAATATAAATTACTGTTTTATACTGGTATTTGTGCAGGAAAGAGGGTCAAAATGGAACAGCCAACCTAGGTTTGGTCGATCATCTGGATATGGAGAATAGCCCCTGGTCAATACTCCTTCTCAATTTTAATGTAAGTTCAAATCTCTTTGTTTAATTCAAAATGAATGAATAAAAAAGATTGATTACCGGCGATTGGCTATTGGGTCCGATATGGAACAATTACTCACATTTAAATTGATGGATGTTGGGTTCGTTTGGAGGCATTACCCACCTTACCCACACCCGCAAATATATGAATGGCTGTTGGGTTCGATACGGAGCCATTACCCACCTTCTGTTGGGTTCGATCCGGCTCTGTATGGGTAGGCTTTGTCGGTTTCTAAAATGGCTTTCGATATGGAACAATTATTCACAAATAAATTGATGGATGTTGGGTTAGTTTGGAGGCATTACCCACCTTACCCACACCCACAAATATATGAATGGCCGTTGGGTTCAATACGGAGCCATTACCCACCTTGCTGTTGGGTTCGATCCGGCTCTGTATGGGTAGACTTAGTCGGTTTCTAAAATGTCTTTCAACAGCCCCACCAACGATCTTGTCCTGTTGACGTGTATTCTGTCCTTGGATTTTGGATCGGTCGTGTCCTGTTGAAGTCTCTAAACTTTCTGAAATACATACTGCGTTGTTACACAGCCTTTAAGCTTTTAGATTTAGACACCACACATGCCAGCTTGTTGCACAGCTTTCAGACTTAATAATTAAAATAATTTTGAGGCTTTAAGACTTTAGAATTGAAATAATTTAGAGGCTTTATAATTGAAATAATTGAGATTCTCTCATTTGGGGTTTTGTCAAAGTCTTTAGATTCCATCCATGATTGCAATCCACAGTGTAAGTTTGCAAGCTTTCCAAATTGTAACAATGTCTATAATGTGGGATATCTGGATTTATGAAGTGTCAAATTTTTCTCTCATATATTTCTACCGTCTTCATCTTTGATTGTCTTTTGGATGACATTCCTGTGTAAGCCCTCTTTTGTTCAATATTCTAGGTTAAAATAGTTGGATTATTTTTTCTTTTTTCTGTCGCAGATTATCCAATCATTATGGACTGAAAGGTTTAATTTCCCAAAGTATTTGTTACAATTAGGCATCTGAATGATGATTTGTCAGAGTTTTTGTCACAGTTGGAAACATCAGTTAGTCCTGCCTTCCCTTTCCGGGAGTCATTTGCCTGAGATTACTGATCCACAATTCTAAGGTTTCTGTTTCCTCATTTTGGTGGTTGTATGTTTCTGTTTCTTTATATTCAGTTACTCCACATATTGATTGATGGCTGTTGGATTTCTGTTTCCTTGTATCCACAGATTTATTGATGGCAGTTGGGTTCGATCCAACTAAAAAAAAGTGTTAATATTCTTCTAGTTGGTTTTTTCTCATCTATTGATATCTCTCTTATTTTTTTCATTTTAATATTTTAACATCACTAATTTAAAAGATTGTTTTTCAAAATCCTTTCATAATTTGTTTTAATTTGTTTCAAGACACATCATTCAAAACTAACAAGCCGTTGGTTCACATAGAGCAACACCATCGCACTTGGTTTTTTATTTTTTTGGTTCATATTGGTATTTTTGTATTTTAAAAAATAATTTTGAAATGATTTTATCAACTTAATTATTTATATTTTTCTTTTTTTTTCATATTTTATTTAAAGTCATATTTAAATAAAGATGTCTAATATTTGAAGGGTTTGTTTTCTTTTTAGGTACCAACATCTTTGAAGATGGATTTAATGTTATTTATATCAGATATACCATGAACTTGTATAGTTTAATTTTTTGAGAGTTTTGTAAAGAGAGTTTACTTACAAACGTGTTAGTTTTAATAAAAAGAAATATATATTTTTGGGAGGGGATTAAACCCATCCAAATGCTCTAAATGGTGTGGTCCCCCCATCATCTTTAGAGTAGGCTCTTGTAGTATTATGTGATATGTTTTTTTTAGTTGTCTCTCCATGAACTAATTTTATAATTTCTCTAATACACAAATTTCTTTTTCCATTTAATGTTTCACGGATACTAATTTCATAATTCTTTTCACACCAACAAACTTCATTTTCCACAAAGATGAAAGTGACATGTCAAATCCAAACTCCCAAACATTAAAATTTTCAAAATTGATATTTTATTAAGTAAACAAGTGCTACGTAGTAGCTAGTCCCTGCCGCTTACAAAAAAGTGCTACAATATAACATGGATAGCATAATTACATACTGAATGTCATTTAGTTTACACTTTGAGTGTCATTTAGTTTAGATATAATCAAATTGCAAGTGAATTTCAAAAGAGTAAAAATAATATAATATGGATAACATGAATAACCTAATTGCATTTCAAGAGAATATACAACATATAATATGAAATAATCAATCATTCAAATTAATCAACAAAATCTAAAACTTTGCAATAAATATTTCATCCATTTAAAAATTATTACATGATGCCATTTTAACAATTTTGATCTATTAAAATACCATGCATCATATTTTCATGAATTGTAATTTTAACCAAAAAAAGAAAAAGTAGTGCGCCACATAGTGTATGGGTTGCTAACACAATGTCAACAATTAAATTAAGTTTTTGTTTGAAATACATTAATCTGTATTTGTATTGTGTAAAATTTTGTTAATCACAAAAACTGAACAATTTTATCTTTAATTTTAAAAAGTAACAATTAAACAAACTTCAAAATTTAATTAAATTAATACTTGTGTTCTCAATATCAAGCATTGTTTTCCATAGTACTAGTAAATATACCATTGTTATTATTATGCATTTTTTATAAATATTAAATTGTATTAATTTTTTGATAAAATATTTTAAATATGCATTTTAAATTGATGTTCAAACATCTCATTTACTTGCTGCAAATTATCTTAATATAATAAAAATACTAATCACATATAATAAAAACCATTAATTACTAGCATTAACCATTAGTTACATCATAATAAATTACTTAACTTAATAACGTAGTAGTTAATAACTAGTGAGATTGAACCATAATTTCACATATCCTATAAAAGTCATAATGCTATGTATTCTAATGCCATGTATTGATATAGCTAATTAAGTGTTCTATGCATTTTTTTTCACACGGTTTCTATGCATTGGGAATCATAGTAAGAGTATATGATACGAGTTATTAAATACTATAATATGGATCACCAATATTTTTTAATAATATAACATGCTTCTAGTTACTTTGACAAATTTTGAAATTTGCGTCCGAAAATCATAAGTGGGAAGATCAATTGTTCAAAATTTAAAACTAAATTATTTATCAGTTAAGCGGGTGTACATCAGGCAGGCAAAATGCGTCAAACGCCAAGGGTTACTTTCAAATATGGTGGAGGCCTTCAATTTGATTTGGCAAAATTACAATCTGCTCAAAATTGAGACCAATCCATTTCAAAAACCTTTGTTGCTTAGCATCCTCATGGCTTCATGAATTAAGAGTTTAAATAAATAAGATATACACTCCATTTCCCAAACATAGTCACCTAAACATTAGGAGTTTGATTCCCGCTGAGTTGTTTTATTACTTTTATGGCTGCATTTAAGAGTTCGGTGTTGGGCAGGGGATTAACCCATAATCGTACTGATTGTTGATCTAATTGTAACTTTTAAACGATCCCACTCACATTAGTCTTTCCTATCATCATTTAGAAATAAATAAATGGTCCACTTAAATTCCTTAATGAAATTGAAATTTAACCATTTGTACTGTATTGTAATGATTAGGAAATAAGATTTCAACTAATCAACGAAAAGATATCTATAAATGTATCACATTTGTAAAAATAAAATTAATATTTATAATATAAGAAATAATTATAAACATATCACATTTATAAAATAAAAAATTAATTACGCCAATAGGGGTATATATGTTAGAATTTTCGGGTCGACTACCATCTATGTTTTTTCATCTACCAACGAGAATGAGACAAGTGTACTGTCCATATTGATTCTACACGCGTCATCTGAGACTAAAGGAGAATGAGACAAGTGTACAATCTAGATTGATTCTATGAGTGTCATCCAAAATTAATAATTAGTAATTTCAAAAAAAAAGAAAATAATTTAATCAACATGTGATAAGTAGAGTTAGTGATAGTTTTAAAAATTAAAATTAATCTTCAAGTATTCGATTACTAGATACAACTACTAGCTTAACTCCATCAATTATTAGATAGAACTATTAGCTTAACTATTATATGCAACTATTAGCTTAACTCCAATGGTTCTACAACTGTTAGCTTAAATTCAACTCTAATTACTTACGACTTAGTCCAAGTGCATTTGGCATCTAGGAGTCTAGCTAATGTGCAGTCATGTAAGAGTCAAACTCCTAATTAAATAGTTCAAACTCTTGATAAATTCCTCTGAACTCCTCTGATAACTCCACTTAGTGGACTGGTATTGTGCAACTAATGTGACACTCGAACTCCACCTACCAATTGGGAGTCCAGTTAATGTACATAAGACTTAGTCGAACTCCATTTGGAGGCTAGAAGTCACGATAACTCATAGCTCTTTTATTAACTACAACAAATTTTCATTAGCTTAACTATTAGATACAACTATTATCTTAACTTAGACTCTAATTACTTACGGCTTAGTCCAACTGCATTTGGCATCTAGGAGTCTAGCTAATGTGCAATCACGTAAGAGCCAAACTCCTAATAAAATAGTTCGAACCCCTAATAGATTCCTCTGAAGTATTGTGATAACTACACATAACAACATGGTATTCTGCAACTCATGAGACACTCGAACTCCACCCACCAATTGGGAGTCCAGTTAATGTGCATAAGGCTTAGTGGAACTCCATTTGGAAGCTAGAAGTTAGGATAACTGAGAGATCTTTTATTATATACAACAAACTTATAGTAACTTTTAGACTAACAATTAATCGTTTGAATTCCTAATAAACAATTATAAAAAATAAAATATAGCTCATGTGATAACTACAATTTGTGGTAGTTGGAAAAAAAAAAAAAATCATGTGAAACAGAACTTAATGGCATGGTAATGTGTAGTCCATGTGATAGTTGAACTCCATCTAGCACCTCCAAGTCTAGCTAATTAGCCAAACTATATTTTACAGCTCGGAGAGTTGAGCTAATTAGTCAAACTACATTTTACAGCTCAGAGAGCCGAGCTAATTAGTCAAACTACATTTTACAGTTCGGAGTTGAAGTAACGTGTAGTTCGTGTGATAGTATGGGTCCTAATAAAATCCTCTCAACTCCTAAAAGAATCCTATGAATTCATGTGATAACTGCACTTATTGGAATGGTAATGTGAAACTCATGTGACACTCGAACTCCACTTACAAATTGAGAGTCCAGTTAATGTGCATACGGCTTAGTCCAATTCCATTTGGAAGCTAGAAGTCACGATAATTCGAACCTCTTTAGCTCTTTTATTAACTACAATAAATTTATATTAACTTTTAAATTAACTATTAATAGTTCGAAATCCTTATAAACAATTATAAAAAATAAAAAAATAGGTCATGTCAAAAGATTGTTAATATGTATTAACTCCATTATCCCACAACAATTACAAGTAATGTTACCCAATTTAATGTGTGTAACTCAAATTAACGTGAGTAGACATTTGGCAATGTTTTTGGACTATTCATTTATCAAGAAATATTATTTTGAAATTTTTTCATCACTTTGTATTAATGCTATTAACTTAGATGATAAAACTGTTTTTATTATACAATAAGACTTTTACTTTATGAACCAATCAAACACAAGATAAGATAAGTATACTTATAAAAATAAAATTTTATATTTATAATGTTTACCTTAAAGTAAATTTTTGGTCAAAAACATTGTTAATACATAGTCAACTGCCTTATCTATTGCATTATATTCCTGCTTGCCTTAAGGATATTAATAAAATGACATCTCACATTCAAATTTTGTGAAGAGATAATAATAAAGTGCAATCTCATTAAAATTTTGTTAAGAGAAAGGATTTTTTTTGAAAAGCATTCAAGCTTTTCAAATTTTGTTGAGAGGAAGGATTTTTTTGAAAAGCATTCAAGTTTTTTGTGAAAATTCTAGAATCTTTTAGAAAAAGACAAAAGCAGAAAACAAACTATCCGTTGAACGTAGGTAGGTGTTGAAAGAAATACATATATAGAATTTTACCCAGCGTTTAACATTTTATTCCTCCTCTGTCCATGGTCTGTGCTTGGGGTCTGAGTCTCGCTATGTCTGTTTGATTCTTGATGTCTGAGTCTCAGTCTGATTCTTGATGTTTGAATGCCTGAGTCATGTCTGTGTGTGATTCATAGAGGAGGAGGAGGAGGTTAGATATCCGCTGTTAAGCACTGCGCAGGAAGTCGATCAAGTAACAGGTATCCTGGTGGTCCTGCCTGGTTTTAAACATGAGGGGTTAGTTGAGGGCGATGCTGCCTTTCCCACCTCTCTTGCTGCTCTCACCTCCGCCTTTGCTGCTGGGTTCATGTCTGCCAACGAACCAGAATTGTGAGAAGGAACAGGCCTTGATCAAGTGCTCTGTTCTGATACCAACTAACAGCTTTGCCATGGCGGCCACAGAAGAAGTGTGCGCAGGAGGCGGCTCAGCTCAGGTAATCAGTAAATAATGTAAATCTGCTGGATTAAGCGTGGCTTCAGGCCCCAGATTGTTTGCTAATATAAATTATTGTTTTATTATTGTTTTATAGTGGTATTTGTGTAGGAAAGAGGGTCAAAACGGAACAGCCAACCTAGGTTTGGTCGATCATCTCGATATGGAGAATAGCCGCTGGTCAATATTCCTTTTCAATTTTAATGTAAGTTCAAATCTATTTGTTTAATTCAAAATGAATGAATAAAAAGCATTGATTACCGGCGATTGGCTGTTGTGTTCGATATGGAAGGATTACTCACGAATAAATTGATGGATGTTGGGTTCGTTTGGAGGCATTACCCACCTTACTCACACCCACAAATATATGAATGGCTGTTGGGTTCGATACAGAGCCATTACCCACCTTGCTGTTGGGTTCGATCCGGCTCTGTATGGGTAGACTTAGTCGGTTTCTAAAATGTCTTTCAACAGCCCAACCAACGATCTTGTCTTGTTGACGTGTATTCTGTCCTTGGATTTTGGATCTGTCGTGTCCTGTTGAAGTCTCTAAACTTTCTGAAATACATACTGCGTTGTTACACAGCCTTTAAGCTTTTAGATTTAGACACCAAACATGCCAGCTTGTTGCACAGCTTTCAGACTTAATAATTAAAATAAATTTGAGGCTTTAAGACTTTAGAATTAAAATAATTTAGATGCTTTATAATTGAAATACTTTAGATTCTCTGATTTGGGATTTTGTCAAGGTCTTTAGATTGCAATCCACAGTGTAAGTTTGCAAGCTTTCCAAATTGTAACAATGTCTATAATATGGGATATCTGGATTTATGAAGCGTCAAATTTTTCTCTCATAAATTTCTAACGTCTTCATCTTTGATTGTCTTTTGGATGACATTCCAGTGTAAGCCATCTTTTGTTCAATATTCTAGGTTAAAATAGTTGGATTATTTTGGCTTTTTTCTGTCACAGATTATCCAATCATTGTGGACTGAAAAGTTTGATTTCCCAAAGTATTTGTTACAGTTAGGCATCTGAATGATGATTTGTCAGAGTTTTTGTCACTGTTGGAAACATCAGTTAGTCCTGCCTTCCGTTTCAAGGAGTCATTTGCCTGAGATTACTGGTCCACAATTCTAAAATTTCTGTTTCCTCATTTTGGTGGTTGTATGTTTCTGTTTCTTTATATTCAGTTACCCCACATATTGATTGATGGCTGCTGGATTTCTATTTCCTTGTATCCACAGATTTATTGATGACAGTTGGGTTCGATCAAAGTAAAAAAAAGTGTTAATCTTGTTCTGGCTAGTTTTTCTCATCTATTGATATGTCTCTTATTTTTTTCATTTTAATATTTTAACATCACTAATTTAAAAAGTAGCTTTCAAAATCCTTCCATAATTTGTTTTAATTTGTTTCAAGACACATCATTCAAAACAAACAAGCGGTCGGTTCACATAGAGCGACACCATCGCAGGTTTTTTATTTTTTTGGTTTATATTGGTATTTTTTGGATTTTAAAAAATAATTTTGAAATGATTTGTTAAGTTAATTATTTATATTTTTCATGCTTTTTTTTCATATTTTATTTAAAGTCATATTTAAATAAAGATGTCTAATATTTGATTGGGTTTGTTTTCTTTTTAGGTACCAACATCTTTTAAGATGGATTTAACGTTATTTATATTAGATATACCAAGAACTTGTATAGTTTATTTTTTTGAGAGTTTTGTAAAGAGAGTTTACTTACAAACGTATTAGTTTTAATAAAAAGAAATATATATTTTTGAGATGGGTTAAACCCATCCAAATGCTCTAGATGGTGTGGTCCCCCATCATCTTTAGAGTAGGCTCTTGTAGTATTATGTGATATGTTTTTTTTAGTTGTCTCTCCATGAACTAATTTTATAGTTTCTCTAATACACAAATTTCATTTTCCATTTAATGTTTCAGTGATACTAATTTCATAATTCTTTTCACACAAATGAACTTC
>LPNX011001485.1:25082-47313 GCA_001517045.1 Pseudotsuga menziesii | reverse complement strand
GTATTTGTTTGTAGATTTTTGTATTTGTAGATCTTTGTACATGCTTTTTATAATACGACTTTATGTATTTAGATATCTCTAGATCTTTGTCTAAAATTGTCTATCTATCTATCTATCTATCTATATTTATGTTTATTTGAGATATAATAATATATATATACATTATATTATTTTACTTTTTTCTTTTATTTTTATTTTTTAATTTGTTTTAATTGTTGTTTTAATTCATTTTTCATTTATTTTTAATGACAAATTTAAAAATGATTTACCTAATCCATTTTATTTAACTTGTTTTCAATTAAATAATGTCACAACTGTAATAAATTAAACTTAATAAATACATAACTAAAAAATGAATTTACAATTAAAATAATCTTGTTTTTCTTTTATAAATAAACTTAATAACTATAATAAAGTAAACTCAATAAATACACTAAAATTTAAAAAATTAAACAACCATTTTTCTCGTAACAACAACAACAAATCACATAGATTAACTTTGTTGTAACAACAACAACAAAGCACACACATTCGCTTTGTTGTAACAACAAACAAAGCATAGTTTTTGAAGCCATATGAGCTTTCACCTTCTCATGGTTGCTCTTACTAGTAGAGATTCTAAAATCTCAAAGCTAAAAAAAGCTCTTAAATATATAATTATATTTTTTATGTATTAATAATAATAATATTTATTAAAATAATATATCTACATTATATTATTTTACATCTTTTTAATTGTTGTTTTATTTCATTTTTCATTTATGCAATTCTATGTGTTTTTGTTTGTAAATTTTTGTATGTAACTCTATGTGCTTGTGTTTGTAGATCTTTGTATGCACAATGTTTGTTAAAAATATAAAATGAGTCATTTTTAAAATTGACATGGAAAAGGCATTTGACAAGGTAAGTTGGCTTTATCTTCGTTTGCGTTTAATGCATCTTGGGTTTGATATTGCGTTTATCAGATGGATCCTGAGGTGTATCGCCACTGTCTCCTTTTCAGTTCTGATCGATGGTGTAGCCTCACCATTATTCTATGCGGAGCATGGGCTTCGACAAGGCTAACCACTGTCAGCTCTTTTATTCCTTTTGGTGGTTGAGGGTCTCAGCCGTGCCCTGAAGGAGGTGATAAGGCTGGGCAATTTCATTGGGCCGCAACTTGCACAGAACCTCCACATCTCAAATTTTCTCTTTGTTGATGACATCTTCATCTTTTGTTCGGGCTCAGTTAGGGAGTTATGTGCTTTAGATGATATTCTCAAGATTTTCTCTAAAGCAACATGGATGGGAATTAACATTGGCAAATCCATGGTCATCCCCTATCTCTTATCGAGGGAGGAAGAAAGGGTCTTATCAAAACTTTTCCCTTTTCATACAGTAGCTTTTGAAGAGGGTATATACTATCTGGGGTTCTTTATAAAACCTAATGACTATCGGAAGCGGGACTTGGCCTCGCTGCTGGAAAAACTAGACAAGCGACTCAAACTGTGGTGTCATCCCTGGCTGTCGAGGGCTGATAGGATTATTTTGATCAAATCTGTTCTAGAGGCTATCCGAGTGTACTCGATGACATTGGCCTGGATCCCCAAGGGTATACTCGAGAAGGCTTGCCGCATCTGGTTTCATTTTCTATGGAGCAGGGTCTGCTTAAATTCAAAATTCGAATAGCTTGCTCAACCTTCTTGTGGTGTTAGCATCACGATAGTTTCTTCACTTTGGAAACCTAGCCTCCTTGGTGAATGACATTGATGTGTACTTATTCTCTTGATTAAAATGAAAAAAAAAACATTGAAACTTTAACCTATTATCCCTAATTATGTAATGTCCCTCTTAGCCCCTTGCTGCTAATAAGTGTGGAAAAAAAGGAAATTTTTCGTTTTTTTTAGTACTACAAATGGGTCCAACCAGTCAGCGGAAAAATTTACAGGAGATTTCATATCTAATATGTCAGAACCTTGTACATGAAGGAAAAACAATCCATTTAAGAATTCCATTTAATAAATGGCCTTAGTGAAGTGTGTTCCATAAGACAAATATTCATTAGTATTTATCAACCATTTAGTATAAGCTCCACTAGCAGGGATCTGCCCGCTTCTCAAATTGCCATATCTTATTTCTGATTTAGTTTTCTACATGCTAAGCCACTCAATAGATGACATTATGACACACCCTTAAGTCTTATGCAAATACATGAAGGATTAAATCTGAGTTCTTAATTCCCCCTTAACTCGACTCTTGGTTATTGAGACTTTAATCAGAAAAGTGATCACACTATTATTGTAACAAACCTTGTATATCTCATTGCAATTTGGTGATATGGGAATTAACATTCTTCCTGGTACACTATCCACAACACATCATGTTAAACTCTTGAGTATAAAAATCACATAATTGGAAAATACCCTACCTACCACAAAATCAAAGAAAAATATTACACGCCATTTGTATATTTTCCAAAAGGTAATTCATAACCCATGCACCCAACATTAAACATTGTTAAGCATTGAGCATGCACTAAAACATAAAA
Source organism: Pseudotsuga menziesii (assembly GCA_001517045.1). Lineage (NCBI taxonomy): Eukaryota > Viridiplantae > Streptophyta > Pinopsida > Pinales > Pinaceae > Pseudotsuga > Pseudotsuga menziesii. Next base: position 44,786 of record LPNX011001485.1, on the reverse strand, counting down.
TGATATCTAAGGTAACCAAGGACAAGACAACAAAGTCAAGACAACAATTCACGTGGTTCACCTCGTCCACGAGGCTACATCCACCAATTTGCTTTCTTTTATTGCTTATTAGAGAGTAATTACATTGTCATGGTACAACCTCATTCATGGCTGGTTTACCTTGCCTCAAATCTCTTCACAGAGAGGCACTTGCAACTAAAAATTGCCTTTCTTTATGACAGCTTGTAAAAGCATTTACAGTTCCTTAGACACCTGAGGAACTTGGCTATAAACCAACATTTCATACCGAATAATGAAATCCTAACAATGTACAATGCAAACCATACTAGCAGCAGTACTACAATTTGTCTCTTTACCATATAAGGCACAATATCTGTAATCGTTACAGTTATTAATTTTCAAGCATCCATTCCTATAGGCACAGAGTAATGAATCCTAAAAATTTAACTCACATTCGCATATAATTGATCTCGCATTCCCATACATGAGTATGCACATGGATTAATGTACTCACACTATTATATATCTATATATTCCCCAGGCAATGTGAAATACCCCAGTTACCTTAAAGCTACAAAACCACTCAAGACGTCTGCAAAATAAAAGCTTAGTAATTCTTTTCACCAACTAAAGCATTTATACTACATTCATAACAGCATCAACATGTAAAAGCAATAAGCATGTACAACATAATAAAATGGAATAAGACAACCATATTCACGTGGTTCACCTCGTCCACGAGGCTACATCCACCAACTTATTTATTCTTTTATTTCTTTATCAAAAATAGAGTGCTTACAAAATCACGGCTCATTCATGGCCAGTTTACCTTACCACAAGACTCTTCGCAGAGAGCCTCTTGCAACTAAACAGCCCCTCTTTTCTTTTTGGACTCCTTAAAACCAGTTCATAAAAGGATTTAACAGTTGTTTGTATTTGTCCTTAAGACACTCTAATGGATCTAAGTCATACTATGAGAATAATTTAACAGTGGGTTGCAAATGGAGAGTGAATGACCTCATTACACAGACATCATCACCGGCCTGAATCCATTACATTTTCTGCAGGAAAAATTATGCCATTTTACTTTGAAGGACAACAACATTCTAACGGATTGGGGGTTGGTATTTAAGTGATTTAAGAATTAAATCCCTCCCTTCGAATTATCATAGAACACCCAGTACTTACAAGAAGGAACAATATAAATTAGGGTATTCACAAGTTAAAAACAACCTTTGAATTATTATTTTTTACAGGTAGGTATCCGGAAAGGGGTTTTTTAACATCGATCACCATCCATAAACTTTCATTTGTGTAAAAGTATTTTTAAATTCAAATCACAGATCCCAAATTTAAATACATGCCAGGAGTTTCTCCATCCTTCAGAATCGAAAGACCACAACACCAAAGGCAACGCAGCTACAGAATCGAGGGTACACTAAGGGATAAGTTAGAACAAGCATAAAAACCAAAACGTAGTCCATATGAAAAAGAAGGCGTTGCCCCAGATCAGGCCGAGGTAGTAGGTAAACATTTGAAGTGGAGGAACGGATGCCACTCAGATCGAAAATAACAAAACCCAAAATAATGGCCAAATGCCTAAACCAGGACTTGGATCTCTGTGATTCCGAATGGATCAAAAGAGGAAACATAAAATTAAGGAAAATCATCTACATTTACTGAGCTTTATCTAGATCAGACGAAATCAATCAAATGGAAAAATAGAATAAGCAGTCAAAAGGGGTCTCTCGAATTTTCATTGTAGTAGGAGGCCAAAAGCAATCACAATTCATAGTCATACTTTTAAATTTCATCAAATCATGATCAGGAGAGAATCGTTACAATGGGCATCATAATCGTGGACAAAATATGTGCCAGTCCCCATTTAATCTCTACCAAAATTCAACGATGTTCCTTAGGTTAACAGACTAAGTTGGAAATATGATCATTATACTTGGTGGCTTTCAAATGCTAAGCTCCAAAGGCGATTTTCCCATAAGACATAAGGTGTTACCTGTAGGAATCTGAAGTATGAAAGTTGAGGACATTGCGCTCACGCAGGAAGTGTAGCAGCTCCAAGTCTGGAAGCCGAGCAGGAAACGTGTGCTGAGCCAGGGAGCATAGATTTAGCCAAAGCAAAGAGGAATTCAATCGCACAGCGAAGCTCACCGGAGTTTTTTTTTCCTCCCTTAACTCCTATTTCCCAGCAAAATAAAAGGATCTATGAGTGAAAGTTCAGCCCCCCAATGCTTTCCCCGGGCCCCCCCATAATCAATCCACTACGTGGGTAATTAAAGAACGAGGGAGTCGTTGCTTGTCTCCTGCTGTTTCCCCCTCTAACAGCGCCTAAGCATGCCCTAAATTACCTCCTTCAATGGTGTTGGCTTGCTCAGGACAATTAAAAGCGGTTGGTTCAATGTCTCTCAACTTCAATCGTGGGTAGTAATTAAATGTTATCATAATTTTAATAACCGCCTCCCCTATTACTGTCTTTCCCCATAATCAAAGGGAACTAAATGATGCGTTTAAGATAAGTCAAACGGTGACTAAAAAAAAAATCCTGTAACGGCTCATAAACTCATAGCTGATACAAAGGAAAGAATCGTAATCCATTAATATGGGTATTCATTTTCATAACGGTTGTCCATATGCAATAATGCACATATATATATATATAAGCTATTGCCTCCCTTATATACTTTAAATATACTTCTTCACTATGCATTGTTCCAATTTTCTAGCTTATTTAATTCATTTCGTCTATGTATATACTCTTCAATAAATCATACCTTTGTTTATCCTATCCGTATATGTGACTTTAATTCCTCGGATTGTTTTCCTTGGTTCTTCCTTTAACCCCTCGGCCCCTCTCGTCAATTTTACTAGGATTGAGTATTCTGCTAGGGCGTCTTGTGTTGGGATAAGTTTTTTATCCATTAGTTAGCCCTTGTTAGTTTGTTTCATTTGCATTATGTCTCCTAAGTATTTTTACTTAGACAGTTAACCCTTATAAGCCACAAGGTGTTGTCTGGGTGGGGCCTTGGCCTTGAGCTCCTCACCGAGACTAGTACAATAATATACAAAAATTACAAGATATTCCGGGGCATAGGAGAGGGATATTACATCCTTCCCCCCTAAAAGAAAGAACATCGTCCTCGGTGTTTCTTGTTTCTTCGACAAATCTTTTATGCTTTTCTGGACTCATCTTTTCTTGGTTCACCTTGCTCGGATCTCTCTTCCAGTTTTTTTTTCTTTCTTTTCTGATCCTTGTGGGTTCGTAGGACCTGCAAAAATCGGGTCTACCCAAGTTTCACATAGATAAGAGTCAATTCATCATGAATGTAATTAGCAAGTCTTTTGCAGCATCATAACTACAACTTAGTCCCTTCAGTAATTCATGTCCAAATCACAATTCAACTTAAACAAAAGTCATAGATTCTTTTGCAATTTGCAATTTTCTAATGTTCATTGGTGTCATATTACCCAATTATTTTCCATAATGCAATTGATACATCAACAAAACATGACTACAAGCATTGAAATCCCATTATATCAATAATGTCAATCAATCAACATATTACCTCATTGGTACAAGTTTACCAGCAATGCACATACCTTTTCCCGCATTGTTCCTTTCTTTGGATGTCCTCCATACCAGCACATCAAGTTCCAACAGTACTCCAAGTACCAATTCAAGCCACCCAACACAAGGATGATACCAACCCTTCGTGTATCTCCTCTGTGCTATTCAGGGTGCTTGTCATTATTCTTTCTCTGGATGTTCCTTCATCCCACCCAACACAAGGACGATACCCTATACCCCTTTTACGGGTATCTCCTTGTGCTCTTCAAAGTGCTTCACCAAGCTGAGGCACTCCGTTCTCGCACACCTCCACAGCGCCTAGAGGTTATTCTCTTCACAGAGTCCCCCAACTCCTGTGACAGTCCTCTAATGTGTGCGGAACGAGTCTTAACCACATGTCTTACATCTAGGCGTCCCCAGAATGCATAATGGTCCCTCGTTGGCCCGGGGGAAAACAAGGTAGATTTTAACCACTACCTCCATCACCACTCCCTCTTCTGGTGATAACTTTATACACATGAGATTTGACTCATCATACTCCTGGAGCTTTAGCCTTTTCTCATGGCCATAATTTTCCATGCCTGCAATCACTCCATATGTAGTCAGTTTATCATTTTATTAATTCAAAGAATATCAAACTTTTACCATAAATCATGCCTTACCCCATTTCTCATTCATTGGTAAGAGCCTTTTCAATTCTTTTAACACGAGAATTGACAAGGCATTCACACTCAGCGACAAACCTTTTCAATTTACAACAACACAATTCGCAAGGAGCCCCATATATCCTGAGAATGTGATAATGCAAACACTCATTAACTTCAATTTATTACAACAGAAAAAATTCATTCATGGCTGCAATTTTATATATACAACATTTGAACTTTTAAGTGCTTGGTCAATGCCATAAGACCAACATCAAACTCTGTTAACAATTCTAAACAAGGTAAATTGCCTGCAACAAGCCTCACCACAAGAAGGTCAGGAAATCCCAATCGAAAAGACCAATTGAATAACTATCTTAGTTAAGCTGTCACCTCTATAATATCCATAATTAAAATAAAAGATGCATACCTTTTCTACGGATCGAAACTAAGATCAAAAACCACAGATAAGGGATTTACAAAAATCAACCTTTTTATGTCGCAATGCTGGCAAGGCATCTTTCCGGAGCACACCATCTTTCAAAAAAAAACACAAAACACATGCGCCTACTTTTAGCTTTTAGCTGTAGATGTAGAAATGGGGGAATAACACCATCACATGATTACCCTGAAATATATATATGCCTATACTTTGTAAAAATCATAAGCTTATATGACTATCAAAAATCATAAATAACATCAACATGCATAGGGAGGGTTTAATTTCCAATCATGGAAAAAGCATAAACAATTAACAGGTGTGAGGTTGTTTCTTTTTCATGCGTATAAACAACTCAAGGAGAAAGCAAATACGTTTTCAAAATAAACTAGAGGACTTGCTGGTTTTAGTTGAGGCTAATGAGGATGAGGGAGTTTTCTCTCCCAAAGAGCAGCAGCTTAGAAACTGATTATTCAATAGAAATGAGCTTCAGATTGGATTTAAAGTACAGGCTTCTATCTCCTTCTCTAAGATCCAGCATTTGTAGCCAAGCAACAGAGAGACTGCCCTCTGGTGAGTTTAAAAAAAAAAAAGGCATACTCATATGTACATTTTGATTTCTACTATAATAAAAATTTAAAAACACTAGACGAAAAGACTTGTAAAAATTACCAGTTTAGATCACGTGGAAGGATAAAGGAATTATCCAATCCAACAACAGGGTCCACTCCCAGGCGGATATCAGAACCATTTCGAACTTGCCAAACAATGCCTTTTCCAATCCAAGGCAAAGTTTTACTAATTGACTTGACAAGGAAGTTTACTGTACTTACATAAACATCTCTTTGTAACCAGAAATATGGTTGTAATACTTCAATCTGTTGAAATGTTTGTCATATACCCAGAATTTCTTCCAGAAATGTTTTTGTGACTGTTAAGCTCTATTATAACAAGATGAATACACGTTTCATCTGTTAGTTAAAATGTTGACAATCTTTGGCTCAAATTCCTTGGCAGTATTTGGCTTGATTACTGTTATTTTAATGCTTTATTTTTTTCTCTTTTTTTTTTCTTACCCAGAATTATTGCAACATGTCAGAATTGACTTCAATAATTCCCAGAGTTACTTATATTAATGTTTACTACCTTAACAGAAAGAGAGATCCATCGATTTGCATATACTGACCTATTTCAAACATTATTACAAGCCCGCGGTATAAAGAAGATGAGATTGAACTGACTTAAAAGACAGCATGCGAGCCCTTTAAACACTGATCCTTTCTACAAAGATACCGAATTGTTTTAAATCTGTCAAAGTAAACTACAACTGGACCTCCACTTTTTATGGCAGATGTGGTGAGAAGTTCCAAACATAACCAGAATATATATTTAAGACACCGTTATTACATAATACATAGTGAAGGAACCGCAAACTTGGGGAATTTCCTGCATGCTCTTCCCCTGTGAAGAAGCTAAGTAGACTGCACCAAGGCCTGATAAAAATCCAAATATTAAAAATATATATATATATATCTCAATTTCCTATGAATTTTCTGCAAGTTATCCAGACTCACTAATTCTGCTCCTGTAAACTTTTCGATTCGCCCTTAAACATGTTGAAATTAGTCACCTAATATATGTTAGAAAAACTTCCCTTCCAACTGGCGAAATTGAACTTCACGCACTATATTTTGACTAGAAATCAAACCCATTCTAAAGTGTCCAGTAGTTGGAAGCAAAGTGCCTAATCTACTTTCACTTTCACCACTGGCACGTGACACAAACCTGACCCGATTGTGCTACAGTTGTATAGACATTATGGTAAGTGAAATAATGATTCACATAAATATGTCGAGTGGTGTTAGGATCTAATCCAATCTAATGCAAAGCCGAGGACATAATATTAACTACTTGAGAAACTATAAACCCCAATTCTGAATTAGCACAGTACAATACCCAATTTAAAAGCATTTAGCACTTTACTCCTTTTCCTATTACATTGGGCAGCACAGAACTAATCACTTTCTTGGAATCCAACTTCAAATGAGATTATCAAATTACCATACACAGCAATACATAACAAAGATGGCAAAGGACAACCATGTACACATGAATAGCATTATGAAGATCAAATAAAAATCCATACTGTTTTTGTATAATCAAACTGCATATCCTTGCGCAAATATTTTGTTGGATAAATACAAATACACGAATAATGCACAAAATTGCTTATATTCAAAGCCAAGCATTCAAACATTCCAAGTGATCTGGAGAAACCCTATTTTTGATATAGGTACTCATGAAACCAAACTCTTCATCTTCTTGCGTTTTCTCTTAGAAACACAAAACCCCAATATCACAACAAAAGAAATAACAGTGCTATTTGTGATGGTTCAAACACTTACCACATGCATTTTACCTGAACCAAACCTTTGAAGCTCCGCTCATTTTATTTCATGAACACTTCTAAAGGCACACATAGTAATCATCGTTCTGGAATGCGTCCCTCCATTGCAAAACGCTTCTGCCCCCCGGATGCTCATCCATTGGCTGCTGATAACGAGAGTCACAATCAGAATGGGAGCAAAGATGACTGCTGTAAGAATTATCCTTATTTGTATTTGTTAACACTAGGCCGCCTATGATCCGAGCACTATGCAGAGGTGTATTTGCTCTCCAAGTAAACGTAGAGGTGTGCCAATGCTCTCATTTCCACAAATGACAAAAAGAAAGAATCTGTAATCTCTAATCAAACTTTCCACATTATTGCTTAACCAAAGAATTCAATAAAATACAGAATACTAATTGCAAAGTTACAAATTTGTAGAAGGCCCAACAGCTCCAGAACTGAGAGATCTTTTATTATCTACAATAGATTTATAGTAACTTTTAAACTAACAATTAATCGCTTGAACTCTTAATAAACAATTATAAAAAATAATATATAGCTCATGTGATAACTACAATTTGTGGTAGTTGGAAAAAAACAATAGCTCATGTGAAAACAAAACTTAATAGCATGGTAATGTGTAGTCCATGTGATAGTTGAACTCCATCTAGCACCTCCAAGTCGAGCTAATTAACCAAACTATATTTTACAGCTCGGAGAGTCGAGCTAATTAGTCAAACTACATTTTGCAGCTCAAAGAGCCGAGCTAATTAGTCAAACTACATTTTATAGCTCGGAGTTGAAGTAATGTGTAGTTCGTGTGATAGTATGGGTCCTAATAAAATCCTCTCAACTCCTAATAAAATCCTCTGAATTCATGTGAGAACTGCACTTAGTGGAATGGTAATGTGAAACTCATGTGACACTAGAACTCCACTTACGAATTGAGAGTCCAGTTAATGTGCATAAGGCTTAGGCCAATTCCATTTGGAAGCTAGAAGTCACGATAACTCGAAGCTCTTTAGCTCTTTAATTAACTACAATAAATTTATATTAACTTTTAAATTAACTATCAATAGTTCAAGATCCTTATAAACAATTATAAAATATAAAAAACAATAGGTCATGTCAAAAGATTGTTAATATGTAGTAACTCCATTATCACACAACAATTACAAGTAATGTTACCCAATTTAATGTGTGTAATGCAACTTAATGTGAGTAGACATTTGGCAATGTTTTTGGATTGTGCATTTATCAAGAAATATTATTTTGAAATTTTTTCATCACTTTGTATTAATGCTATTAACTTAGATGATAAAATTGTTTTTATTACACAATAAGACTTTTACTTTATGAACCAATCAAACACAAGATAAGTATACTTATAAAGATAAAAATTTATATTTATAATGTTTACCTCAAAGTAAATTTTTGGTCAAAAACGTTGTTAATACATAGTCAACTGCTGTATCTATTGCATTATATTCCTGCCTGCCTTAAGGATATTAATAAAATGACATCTCACATTCAAATTTTGTGAAGAGATAATAATAAAGTGCAATCTCATTCAAATTTTGTTAAGAGAAAGGATTTTTTTTGAAAAGCATTCAAGCTTTTCAAATTATGTTAAGAGGAAGGATTTTTGTGAAAAGCATTCAAGCTTTTTGTGAAACTTCTAGAATCTTTTAGAAAAAGACAAAAGCAGAAAAAAAAACTATCCGTTGAACTTAGGTAGGTGTTAGAAAGAAATACATCTATAGAATTTTACCCAGCGTTTAACATTTTATTCCTCCTCTCTCTATGGTCTGTGCTTGGTGTCTGAGTCTCGGTATGACTGTCTGATTCTTGATGTCTGAGTCTGGTTCAGGGTCAGTCTGATTCTTGATATGTGAATGTCTGAGTCTGGGTCTGGGTCTGTCTGAGTCATGTCTGTGTGTGTGATTGATAGAGGAGGAGGAAGAGGTTAGATATCCGCTGTTAAGCACTGCGCAGGAAGCCGATCAAGTAACAGGTATCCTGGTGGTCCTGCCTGGTTTTAAACATGAGAGGTTAGTTGAGGGCGATGCTGCCTTTCCCACCTCTCTTGCTGCTCTCAACTCCGCCTTTGCTGCTGGGTTCATGTCTGCCAACGAACCAGAATCGTGAGAAGGAACAGGCCTTGATCAAGTGCTCTGTTCTGATACCGACTAACAGCTTTGCCATGGCGGCCACAGAAGAAGCGTGCGCAGGAGACGGCTCAGCTCAGGTAATCTGTAAATAATGTCTGGTAATCTGCTGGATTAAGCGTGGCTTCAGGCCCTAGATTGTTTGCTAATATAAATTACAGGTTTTTACTGGTATTTGTGCAGGAAAGAGGGTCAAAACGGAACAGCCAACCTAGGTTTGGTCGATCATCTGGATATGGAGAATAGCCCCTGGTCAATACTCCTTCTCAATTTTAATGTAACTTCAAATCTCTTTGTTTAATTCAAAATGAATGAATAAGAAAGATTGATTACTGGCGATTGGCTGTTGGGTTCGATATGGAACGATTACTCACAAATAAATTGATGGATGTTGGGTTCGTTTGGAGGCATTAACCACCTTACCCATACCCACAAATATATGAATGGCTGTTGGGTTCGATACGGAGCCATTACCCACCTTGTTGTTGGGTTCGATCCGGCTCTGTATGGGTAGACTTAGTCGGTTTCTAAAATGTCTTTCAACACCCCAACCAACGATCTTGTCATGTTGACGTGTATTCTGTCCTTGGTTTTTGGATCTGTCGTGTCCTGTTGAAGTCGCTAAACTTTCTGAAATACATACTGCGTTGTTACACATCCTTTAAGCTTTTAGATTTAGACACCAAACATGCCAGCTTGTTGCACAGCTTTCAGACTTAATAATTAAAATAATTTTGAGGCTTTAAGACTTTAGAATTGAAATAATTTAGAGGCTTTATAATTGAAATACTTTAGATTCTCTCATTTGGGGTTTTGTCAAGGTCTTTAGATTCCATCCATGATTGCAATCCACAGTGTAAGTTTGCAAGTTTTCCAAATTGCAACAATGTCTATAATATGGGATATCTGGATTTATCAAGTGTCAAATCTTTTTCTCATAAATTTCTAAAGTCTTCATCTTTGATTGTCTTTTGGATGACATTCCTGTGTAAGCTCTCTTTTGTTCAATATTTTAGGTTAAAATAGTTGGATTATTTTTGCTTTTATCTGTCACAGATTATCCAATCATTATGGACTGAAAGGTTTAATTTCCCAGAGTATTTGTTACAGTTAGGCATCTGAATGATGATTTGTCAGAGTTTTTGTCATAGTTGGAAACATCAGTTAGTCTTGCCTTCCCTTTCCAGGAGTCATTTGCCTGAGATTACTGATCCACAATTCTAAGGTTTCTGTTTCCTCATTTTGGTGGTTGTATGTTTCTGTTTCTTTATATTCAGTTACCCCACATATTGATCGATGGCTGTTGGATTTCAGTTTCCTTGTATCCACAGATTTATTGATGGCAGTTGGGTTCGATCCAAGTAAAAAAAAGTCTTGATTTTCTTCTGGCTGGTTTTTCTCATCTATTGATATCTCTCTTATTTTTTTCATTTTAATATTTTAACATCACTAATTTAAAAAAAAGTTTCGAAAATCCTTTCATAATTTGTTTTAATTTGTTTCAAGACAAATCATTCAAAACTAACAAGCCATCGGTTAACATAGAGCAACACCATCGCACTCGGTTTTTTATTTTTTTGGGTTCATATTGTTATTTTTTGTATTTTAAAAAATAATTTTGAAATGATTTTATCAACGTAATTATTTATATTTTTCATGTTTTATTTTCATATTTTATTTAAAGTCATATTTAAATAAAGATGTCTAATATTTAATTGGGTTTGTTTTCTTTTCAGGTACCAACATCTTTGAAGATGGATTTAAGGTTGTTTATATCAGATATACCATGAACTTGTATAGTTTAATTTTTTAAGAGTTTTGTAAAGAAAGTTTACTTACAAACTTATTAGTTTTAATAAAAAGAAATATATATTTTTGGGATGGGATTAAACCCATCCAAATGCTCCAGATGGTAGGGTCCCCCATCATCTTTAGAGTAGGCTCTTGTAGTATTATGTGATGTTTTTTTAGTTGTCTCTGCATGAACTAAGTTTATAATTTCTCTAATACACAAATTTCATTTTCCATTTAATGTTTCACGGATACTAATTTCATAATTCTTTTCAGACAAATAAACTTCATTTTCCACTCCATGTTTTTACATAAATTAATTTCATAATTGTTTTAACACATAAATAAATGAAATTACTAAATAACAATTTCTATATTTGTTTTATTTCTATTTTTATTTATTTTGTTATTTATTTATATTTTATTTTCAACTTTATTTATATAGTATTAATATTACACTTTATATATATATTATTTTATTCTCTAATTTTAGTGCATTGTTTGGTTGTGTTAGAGATCTTTTTGAATGTAAATCTATATGTTTGGTAGTTGAGATGATTTTAATTTTTCTTAGCTGAATTAATGTTTTTTTTGTATGTTTGTTAGATGAAATAATGTATTCTGTAATTCTATGTGTTTGGTAGATGAGATGTTTTAATGTTAACCGGAATAAAAAAAAAATTCTGTGCAACTCCATGTATTTTGTTTGTTTAATAAAATAATGTTTTGTGTATGTAACTCTATGTGTTTGTGATTGAAGATCTTTGTATGCAACTCTCTTTTAAATGAAATGATTTTTATGTTTGTGTTTGAAATCTTTGTACATGATTTTTGTATGCAAATCTATGTGTATTTGTTTGTAGATTTTTGTATTTGTAGATCTTTGTACATGCTTTTTATAATACGACTTTATGTATTTAGATATCTAGATCTTTGTCTAAAATTGCATATATATATATATATATATATGTTTATTTGAGATATAATAATATATATACATTATATTATTTTACTTTTTTCTTTTATTTTTATTTTTTAATTTGTTTTAATTGTTGTTTTAATTCATTTTTCATTTATTTTTAATGACAAATTTAAAAATGATTTACCTGATCCATTTTATTTAACTTGTTATCAATTAAATAATGTCACAACTGTAATAAAATCAACTTAATAAATACATAACTAAAAAATTAATTTACAATTAAAATAATCTTGTTTTTCTTTTATAAATAAACTTAATAACTATAATAAACTAAACTTAATAAATACACTAAAACTTAAAAAATTAAACAACCCTTTTTGTTGTAACAACAACAACAAAGCACATAGATTAACTTTGTTGTAACAACAAAAACAAAGCACACAGATTCGCTTTGTTGTAAGAACAAACAAAGCATAGTTTATGAAGCCATATGAGCTTTCACCTTCCCATGGTTGGTCTTATTAGTAGAGATTCTAAAATCTCAAAGCTAAGAAAAGTTCTTATATATATAATAATATTTTTAATGTATTAATAATAATAATATTTATTAAAATAATATATCTACATTATAGTATTTTACATTTTTTTAATTGTTGTTTTATTTCATTTTTCATTTATGCAACTCTATGTGTTTTTGTTTGTAAATTTTTGTATGTAACTCTATGTGTTTGTGTTTGTAGATCTTTATATGCACAATGTTTGTTACAAATCTAAAATGAGTCATTTTTAAAATTGACCTGGCAAAGTCATTTGACAAGGTAAGCTGGGTTTATCTTCGTTTGCGTTTAATGCATCTCAGTTTTGATATTGCGTTTATCAGATGGATACTAAGCTCTATGACCACTGTGTCCTTTTCAGTTTTGATCGATCGTACGGCCTCACCATTCTTCCATGTGGAGTGTGGGATTCAACAAGGCTACCCACTGTCATCGCTTTTATTCCTTTTGGTGGTTGAGGGTCTCAGCCGTGCCCTAAAGGAGGTGATAAGGCTAGGCAATTTCATTGGGCCGCAACTTGCACAGAACCTCCACATCTCAAATTTTCTCTTTGTTGATGGCATCTTCATCTTTTGTTCGAGCTCGGTTAGGGAGTTATGTGCTTTAGATGATATTCTCAAGATTTTCTCTAAAGCAACATGGATGGACATTAACGTTGGAAAATCCACGGTCATCCCCTATCTCTTATCCAGGGAGGAAGAAAGGGTCTTATCAGAACTTTTCCCTTTTCATATAGTAGATTTTGAAGAGGGTATACACTATCTGGGGTTCTTTATAAAACCTAACGACTATCGGAAGCACGACTGGGCCTAGCTACTGGAAAAACTAGACAAGCGACTCAAACTGTGGTGTCATCGCTGGCTATCGAGGGCTGATAGGATTATTTTGATCAAATCTGTTCTAGAGGCTATCCCAGTGTACTCGATGACATTGGCCTGGATCCCCAAGGGTATACTCGAGAAGGCTTGCCGCATCTGGTTTCATTTTCTATGGAGCGGGGTTTGCTTAAATTCAAAATTTGAATACCTTGCTCAACGTGCTTGTGGTGTTAGCATCACGATAGTTTGTTCACTTTGGAAACCTAGCCTCCTTGGTGAATGACACTGATGTGTACTTATTCTCTTGATTAAAATTTAAAAAAAAAACCATTGAAACTCTAACCTATTATCCCTCATTAAAAGAAAAGAAAAACATCGAAACTCCCAAACATTCAAATTTTCAAAATTCATACTTTATAAAATAGAGAATAAAGTGACATCTCACATTCAAACTCTCACAAATTCAAATTTTATTAAGGAGGATTTTTCGAAAAGCATTTAAGATTTTGTTAGATACTTTGTGAAGGTTCCAGAAAGGAGGAAAAGGAAGGAAAAAAAACTATCTGTTGAAGGTATGTGTTGAAAGAAATGCATATATATATGGAATTTTGCCTAGCTTAACATTTTCCTCTTCCTCTCTCTATGGTCTAGACTGGAATGCCGGTGTGTTCGGGTGTCTGAGTTTGAATCTCGGTCAGTTTGATTCTTGATGGACGAGTCTCGATCTAAGTCATGTTTTTCTTTGTGATTGATAGAGGAGGAGGTTAGATATCTGCTGTTGAAGACTTTATAGGAGGCCTCTTAGGTAATCAATCAATATTTTCAACCTTGCCATGGCGGCCACAGAAGAAGAGTGCGCAAGAGGCCGCTCAAGTAATATGTTAATTATGCAAGGTAATATATAAATTATGTAAGGTAATCTGCTAGATTATATGTGTCTTTAGGCCGTATAATGTTTGCTAATATAAATTACTAGTATTTGTGCAGGAAAAAGGGTAAAAAATAGAACCGTGAGCCTAGGTTTTCTTGATCATTTGAAAGATGTCTATCGTTGGCGCAAATATGGAGAAAAGGCAGTGAAGAATAACCCCTTTCCGAAGTGAATAATCCTTCTCAACTTTAATGTAAGTTCAAGTCTCTCTTATCTCTGTTGTTTAATTCAAAATGAATAGGATCGATTGATTAGCCATAGATAGAATGATGGTTGTTGGGTTTGAATCCATTACCTACAATACCTACATATATATTGATGGTTGTTGGCTATTGGGTTCGATACGAAGACATTACCCACCTTACCCACAAATCGATCGATGGTTGTTGGCTGTTGGGTTTGATACAGAGCCATTACCCACTTTACTCACAAATATATTGATGGTTGTTTGGTTCAATACATAGCCATTACCCACCTTACCCATAGATAGATTGATGGTTGTTGGGTTCGATCCGGCTCCATGTCGGTAGACTTATTCGGATTTTAAAATGAATTTGAATGAATTTCATGCTAATTACTTTCTCGCTGAAATCCACTCGACTCATATACGTATGTCCAAAAATTTAGCAATATTTTCCTTACTTAAATGGTCATTTATTTAAGTTTGTAGATTGGGATGGTCATTATCTTTTCCACTATTCCCACAATTGTAAGGTTTTATTGGTGATTTATGTTTTTGTTTCCTCAAATTGATGGTTGTAGGGTTTTTGTTTCCTTCTATCCCATTACCCCGCTGATTGATTGATGGTTGTTGGGTTTCTATTTCCTTCTATTCAATTACCCACATATTGATTGATGGTAGTTGGGTTCAATCCTGCTCCATATCAGTAGACTTGGTTTTTTGCAAGTAGAAAAAGTGTTAACCTTCTTTTGACTAGTTTTTTTTTTTTTATCTATTTAACATTATCGGTCATAACAAATTCTAAATGGCCTTTAAGATATTAATCCGACCCTACCCAACTTCATAGGAAAGTTATATGACACCACTTCATGATATATGTGTGTAGGAAAGTTATGTGACGCTACTTCATGATATCTGTGTGATGTTACTCATAACAATTAGGACGACCTCGGTTGTGACAATGTGCTTTTACCATCTACAAATTCTCAAAATTATTACGACCAAAGAACATTTTATTGGAGTTTGCTAATCGTTATAGTTTTGGAAAAACAAATTGGGTTACTTTTGGAGAAATCTTGCAATGAAATCTTTATTAAAATCATTGTGCGCTGAAAAAATTCCTCTATCAACGTATATCAATGTCTAATTCCTACTGGAAAAATTACCCGAAACGTCTTTAATAGCCAGTTTATTGAGAGCACAAAAATTAGAGCACATACACCAATTTCCTTCTTTCTTTAATACCATGAACACTCGCAATGCTTAAGGACTAGCACTAGGACAAATGACTGACCCCAATAGTTATTGAATTATCCAATTTCATTCTTCTAAGAAAATGGGTGTCGATAAGGACATGAATTTGCGGGTTGATTTCCAAGAATCAAGGCAATACCATGATCATGCTCACTAGAAAATTGGGGCAAGCCACGAGGTGTGTTAAAGACTTGCTGATGTTTGGTTAAAAATCACTACAAGTCAAGGTGAATTTACGGGGTGGGGATATCCATGACTTGAATGGCATGGAATTTGGGAATGATGTTGGAGCGACTTTTGTTCGAGAGATTTCCCATGGATTGAGAGCTGATAATCATTGGAGAGATTGAATGAAGTCCTTAGAGGGTATTTGCTCAACCATTTGTATCGATACCCATGTGTATCTCCTTAAAATATATGGTGACTAGGCTAAAAGCCACCCATGTTGATGATGAACGTATGGCAACATATTGTGAAGTACTAAAAAGAAGTGCCCCACTATTGTTGTCTGCCATGACCCTACGTGAAACACCATTGGAATTGGCATAATGGAAGGCATGCCAGACATACATGACTAAGGGTGTATGATGAGCCCATATCGTTTTGGAAGCCTTGATGGCCATGAGACAGACATGACAGTGTACTAGCATGCAAGCTAGGAAAACTAAGGATTTCTAGTTGAATAGGATGGCGCAAACCAACAAGGAGTTGTATGCTAAGCTCGTCGAAGGATGTTGCGATTCAACATGATGTGTCAACCATGTTAGGACAATAGTGTTGATAGATGCAATGAAGGTATGTATCCGGGGGGAGCCAAGACAAGATCTTCGATCACCATCTGGGATTGAGACTAGATGGGAGATATCATCATCAGATGTCGAGTAATCGGTCGTTCAAATTTTTTTGGATCGGAGGAGGCAATGGCGTAGCATTGCCTATTTTTGGGTGGTGATGGTGCAACATCTCCTATGGTGAAACGAGCACTTGACATTCTGCAAAATCTAAGGTGCCTAAATTGGGTTTAGTCATGAGGTTTCCACGAGGTGTTTTCTTGGTGATACTTTCCTAGCTAGAAAGTTCATCTCGATGCTGCATGACAGTATGGAACGTTCAAGAGGAAAAATGAGTGTAGTCCCATGAAATTATCCCTATCTGGAAGCACTTATTCAAAACAGATTCAAGTGAATAATTACCTATAAATCAAACGTCATTAATGGTGATGAATGTTGAATCTTCCCACCTCACACCAACACAAAACACATATTATTGTGTTTTGTTCTACTACCCTATCCTCACAAACATTAAAAATTCGAGTCTAACATTGAAGCTCTACTAGCCCACTAGGTCAAGACTGAACGGCGAACGCCCCGCACAAAGATGAAAGTGACATGTCAAATTCAAACTCCCAAACATTAAAATTTTCAAAATTGATATTTTATTAAATAAACAAGTGCTACGTAGTAGCTAGTCCTTGCCGCTTACAAACAAGTGCTACAATATAACATGGATAGCATAATTACATACTTGAGTGTCATTTAGTTTACACACGGAGTGTCATTTAGTTTAGATATAATCAAATTGCAAGTGAATTTCAAAAGAGTAAAAATAATATAATATGGATAACATGAATAACTTAGTTGCATTTCAAGAGAATATACAACATATAATATGAAATAATCAATGATTCAAATTAATCAACAAAATCTAAAACTTTGCAATAAATATTTCATCCATTTAAAAACTATTACATGAGGCCATTTTAACAATTTTGATCTATTTAAATACCATGCATCATATTTTCATCAATTGTAATTTTAACCAAAAAAAAAAGTAGTGCACCACATAGTGTATGGGTTGCTAACACAATGTCAACAATTAAATTAAGTTTTAGTTTCAAATACATTAATCTGTATTTGTATTGTGTAAAATTTTGTTAATCATAAAAACTAAACAATTTTATCTTTAATTTTAAAAACTAACAATTATACAAACTTCAAAATTTAATTAAATTAATACTTGTGTTCTAATTATCAAGCATTGTTTTCCATAGTACTAGTAAATATACCATTGAAATTATTATGCATTTTTTATAAATATTAAATTGTTTTAATTTTTGGATAAAATATTTTAAATACATTTTAAATTGATGCTCAAACTTCTCATTTACTTGCTCCAAATTATCCTGATATAATAAGAATACTAATCACATATAATAACAACCATTAATTACTAGCATTAACCATTAGTTACATCGCACCTTAATAACATAGTAGTTAATAACTAGTGAGATTGAAACATGATTGCACATATCCTATAAAAGTCATAATGCTATGTATTATAATGCCATGTATTGATATAGCTAATTAAGTGTTCTATGCATTTTTTTTTCACACGGTTTCTATGCATTGGAAATCATAGTAAGAGTATATGATACGAGTTATTAAATACTATAATATGGATCACCAATATTTTTTAAAAATATAACATGCTTCTAGTTTCTTTGACAAATTTTGAAATTTCCATGCGAAAATCGTAAGTGGGAAGATCAACTGTTCAAAATTTAAAACTAAATTATTTATTGGTTAAGAAGGTGTACATCGGGCAGGAAAAATGGGTGAAAGGTCATTGGCCAAGGGTTACTTTCAAATATGGCGGAGGCCTTCAATTTGGTCCCGCAAGATCACAATTTGCTCAAAATTGAGACCGATCCATTTCAAAAACGTTTGTTGCTTAGCATCCTCATGGCTGTAATGTCCCTCACCTATGCCCTGGAATATTTGTAATTTATTGTATGAGGGTTTCCGGGTGAGGAGCTCAAGTGCCAAGGCCCCACCCAAAGAAAACCTGAAAGTTTATTAACACAAAAGCCGACAACACAGGTGCAAAAGAACTAGGGCTAAGGGATCAGAAACAAGGGTTGGACAAAAGACGCTATGATATAAATCATATCATAAGGACAAAGGAAATGTTAGGGAAAAGGACAAGTATTAATAAACTTAAGATCTATCTATGATAGATATAAGTCCTCAGTAAGGAAGAAAGAAAATGACAAGCTCAGCCTTCATAAAAGATAAGGTATTTTAATTGAAAGCTATAAATAAATATATGATGAAATGATAAATTGGGAGAACGTGGAGTATCATGATATAAATTATATCATGCGAACGAAGGAAAACATAAGTATCAATCCCTTTTATAAGATGACCTAATTTATTAATTTACAAGGTCTATAGGATGGATTTATTTTTCCTCTTTTAGGCCTACGGACTCATGGAGTCTGTTTCGGTAGTAATTACTCCCTCACTTCACATGTGTAAACTTTTACCTTTTATTGTAAGAGAGGAATTAATTTACCTTCAACCATTCGTGCCTTGATCTCAGCACGACTTAAGGAGAGGCCCGGCTTAAAGGAAGGAATTGATTACCACTGACCTGAACGGTCGTAACCTGCTCCCGGACAGAGGGGACCTTGCACGTGCAGCATGCAGATAATTGCATACTTTTCTGTTTGCTCTGCGCTCCTTTTTCTTTTAAAAAGAACCAGGTTCTAGTGGGAAGGGGGAGAGATAACCAGCTCTACATCGATGCTGGGGGTTTTTCATGTGTCGATAGAAAATTTGTTGTAGGAGGAGTACTGTTGCTGCTCTGAGCGGTGGAGAGGACGACCGTACATTGCTTGCACTGAAAAAATCTTTTGGAGAATGCATAGGTTTAAGACATATCCTAACTTGGATTAAAGGGGAGGCTTGCATAGTTGATTACGGCTAGACATGTGATTTCGTGGTGGATTGCAGCCTATTTTCAGTCCTGCGTCCTATCCTAAACAGGATTTTGCCTGGATGATACCTCAGCTGTACTGGAGGTGATTCTATTTAATTCCTCAGCTCAAAGGTATGCAATATCGTCCTTTAAAACTAAAATAAGCACATATTTCTGACTTAGATAGCGACAGGCTGCATAGTATATTTGTGTTCTTTCTGAATATTGAAACATCAGGTATCAAGTCATATCCTAGAAATCGATGTAC
>LPNX011001485.1:0-24802 GCA_001517045.1 Pseudotsuga menziesii | reverse complement strand
TATATATATATATATACCTCTTGAGTTATCTATCGGTTACGGTTCGACTATGATTTTGGAATGTTACTGTGTGTTGTTTCGTATAATCGATCCGAAAATTATCGGGCTGGTGTTTTTGTTTTAAACCCCTGGAGGCCTTATTATTTTTTATCTGTGACAACTTGGAGTTCCTCCTAGGCCATGGTCACCATAGCCTTAGTAAAAACAAAACCCTGTGAGTAATATCTCTGTCAAGTTTTTATAAACAAATATTTTTGTGCAGAGATTTACTCACCATCCAGATCCACGATAGGGGATAATGTCGATCCCCTGAAATCACACCAGCCTTTGGTTGGTTTTGTTCCGTCCCTACTTTGCTATGCAAGAAGAAAACTAGTTTGACAACGACATAAGTGAGATGCAAAGGTCATTATCACAGTAGTTATCTTGGACTGGATCTAATCTTTAGAAACTCTGTTCAGAAAAACTTAGTTAACTTGGCAGCTGTTTGAGTATTTTGGAACCTTCATTCCTCAAACAAAACTTCTTTCCAGTGATTAAGGGATATGTTGTGTATAAAAGATTTTAGGTCAAGAGCAAGTTCGATAAAACCCTTTAAACGTGCAGACATTGATAAGATCTAGCGTTGTCTAAGATTTTGTTGTGTCGAGTAGGAAAGAATTGATTACACCAAATGAATGCTTAGATATGAGGATTTCAATGAGTCGATAAATAGGCTAGCTGTAGGGCAGTCTGTATAAAACCAGACAAGCTTTTAGATATGTGAGTTTTGTTTGGGAGATGTCTATTACCTTGGCTGTGCTTGTCTATCCTTGTACTAGGTTTTGTGGAAATACTTGGAGTTGTTCTTTTAATATTATTCATAAGGGAAAAGCCTCGCAGTAAGGCTATTTGGTAATGTCCACTATAATGATTTTATCTTGAAAGGCTGCAGTATTGGAACTGCTTATATTGTAACCTTGTTGGAATACTTAATAAAAAAAAAAAAATCCGGACGGTTTGGTCTAGACTATCTTTGGTGGACGTAACCCCAAGGTTGGGGTGAACCACGTGAAATTGGTTGTCTCATTGTACTATTATGTTGTGCTGGATTATTTCTTTTCTTTACATGATGATGACAATTATGAATGCAGTACAAATGTGTTAAATGGTGAAAAGATTACTATTTTTATTTTTATTTTTGCACACTTCTTGAATGGTTTATAGCTCTAAGGTAACGGGGGATTTTACAATGGCTTCATGAATTAAGAGATTAAATAAATAAGATATATAATCCATTTCCCAAACATAGTCACATAAACTTTAGGAGTTTGATTACTGCTGAGTTGTTTTATTACTTTTATGGCTGCATTTAAGAGTTCAGTGTTGGGCAGAGGATTAACTCATAATCGTACTGATTGCAAATCCAATTGTAGGTTTTAAATGATCCCACTCACATCAGTATTTCCTTTTTTTTTTCCAAGGAAAAAAAGAATAATTTCATTCATCTTTTGAGATCAAAATTACATTCTGTATATTCACGTATCGTGAATTTCATAATCAAAACAAAAAATCTACAAAAAAAATATTAAAGTCTAATGTCAAAACTATTCTAATGGATCATAGTTCCCATTATAATGCCTTGCTACTTTTCACAGTATTCAGAAAATACATAACAGTGCTGTAAATAAGATTTAAACAGTTTGTGTTTCTGCAGAAATAACCAGCTGTACCAAAATAGTAAGATAAACATGATAGTGTTCAAAGTTCTTCTATATAAGGCCTATGATAGAACCCTTGCGTTCTGCCATCGTTAATTTCTTTCACTGTCCACATGCCCGTTGCCAGCCTGAGCCCTTCCTTGGAAGCTTTGTCCACTTCTTGGTTATTTTCCCTGTATACATGCTGGCAAGTAAAAGAGTCAAGTCACTGAAGGAGAAGTCTCATAGAGTGTAGTGTGTGAGCTAGTCTCAACTGCCTGCATTCTTGGGTTTGATTTATCCAATTGATTACATTCAATGAATCACCCATGAAATTCAATTTGTTACACCCTTTTTCTAAAGAGAAGATCAGCAGAAGCTTGAGGCTCATGAGCTCCGAGAAATTATTTGTGCCCCCCCCAAGTCCCATAGAAAGAACATAGTAATGAGAGTCTATTAAGAACAAGACATCACCGTCTCCACATATTTCATTTTGTGCTGCCCCATCGAAAAAGGCCCACGGGATCGATCGATAAATATCCACTTCTAGTCTCCTTCGTTCTCTATCCACCCTAATATATTCTGGGTAGGCTTTGAAGTACCCCACAGACAGTGCACCTATAATTGCCGGGTTGCTAGTAGCATCCTCAAAGATGGCCTTATTGCGTTCCAGCCAGATCCCCCAAATGATCAGAAGTGGTAAGATCTTATGTTTCTTTTGAGTTCTCCTCCTCCACCATGAATCCCACGCAATTTCTAGTGAAGCCCCTTCCCATTGACAATTGAACCCAACCAGCAAAGATACTTCCCTCCATACTGCCATCGAAAATGTGCAAAAGAGGAAAAGATGACAAGTGGATTCCATCTCCCTTTTACAGAGCACACACCAGCCTAGTCCCTGGAGAGACCTCTTATGTAGCACATCCCACGTAGGAACCTTATTGTTTAGGATGCACCACATAAACAATTTAGTTTTTGGTGGACACTTCAGCCTCCACAGCGGCCTCCACCACCATACTTCTTCCCGTTGTACCCCACCATCACTAAGACACAAATAACCAGCCTTTGGTGTGTAAACCCCTTCTGGATAAGCCTCCCACACCAGAGAGTCTTCTTGTTCAGTAAGAAGGATATTCGCCTGTGCCAGTTCCCTTAAGTAACGTTCCATAAAGCCCGTCTCCTAATCCCCCAGCCCCAATGACGTAGCCCTTCTCCAGAACTGATTCCATGGTTCAGCAGGCCTAGGATCAGCTAGATGATTCAGACTAGTGAACCCATTTTGACTTAAGGCCTCAATCACATCATCTGGAAGAATATGCTGGTGAATACTGCCCACCCAAGGGTCCCTGCCAATCAGAACCTTTTCCCCATTACCAATGTCCCAAGCAAGATTTCTTTCAATCAAGTGGAAAGATTTAACAATATCCTTCCAAATCACCGAGCCCCCTGTATGAACTTTCCTGGGATCTCTAATCCAATCTATAAGGTTCACTCCAAAGAGATATTTATGTCTAATCACCTGAGTCCACAGGCTACTGGTTTTCAACAGCCTCCATCCTCCCTTAGCAGCCAAATCTTTTGAGAAAAGAAAGATATCCTTGAGTCCCACCCTCCAAGTCCTTTTGGGACAGCAATCCTTTTCCAATTTACCCAAGGAGTTACCGGATCATCCTTTTTTCCGCTCCAAAGAAATATGGAACAAACCCTCCTAATCCTCTCAAGAATCCCTTTCGGAATCCAGGATAGTGACATCCAATAAACCAGGATTGCCTCTAAAACAGCTTTAACTAAAACTAATCTTCCTGCTCTTGAAAGCCACTTATGACTCCAAACCATAAGTCTCTTCTCTACCTTCCCAACCAGCCAAAACCAATCTTGTTTCCGATGCATATTTGCTTTCAGAGAGAAACCAAGATACTTTAGCCCTGCGTCCAAACCATCTATAATGATAGGGAAAAGTCTCCTAAGTTCGGCCTCCTCTTCTGGTCTTAACAAGTGAGTGGTCAAGGTGGATTTACCAAAGTTTATCTCCATTCCAGTATCCTTTGTGAACAGATCCATCATGTCCTGAAGGGCTCTAGTATCTCCTCTAGAACCAGAGCAAAAGATCAAAACATCATCCACAAAAAGTAGGTGGGTAACATTTAGATGTGGAGCAATCTGAATCCCAGCAAAACGGCCTTCAGTTTTGGCTGCTCTTAATGCCCTGCTAAGGCCTTCAGCAACCGAAAGAAAGAGGAGCAACGATAGGGGGTATCCTTGTCTAAGCCCTCGTTCAACATGAAAAAAAGGTGAGGCCTCTCCATTGATCAGCACAGCAAACGAAATAGTGGTTAGACATGACATTATCCATCTTATAAAATTGATACAAAAACCAAGATGGGTAAGAAGCATCCTCAAATAGAGCCAGCTAACTTTATCATAAGCCTTAGAGAGATCAAGTTTGAGAATGGCCCCCTTTAGCCTCTTGGTTTTTATACTATGAAGACCTTCCTGAGCAACCCCAATTGCTTCATGAATATGACATCCTTCCAAAAAACCAAACTATTCATCGGAGATATGTTCTTAAAGGATGACTTTCAATCTTTGTGCAATTACTTTTGAAATAATCTTATAGACACACTTGCACAAGGAGATAGGTCTAAAATCATTTAGGGAAAGAGGATTATCTAACTTTGGGATGAGGGCTATGAAGGTAGAGTTGAAACTAGCCGGGATCCACCCAGACGACCTTGAATCTTCTATTACCAGCAGCAAGTCCTTGCCCAGAATGTCGAATAGATCCAGGAAGAAATCAATTATCCAACCATCTGGTCCAGGGCTTTTATCTTTATGAAAGCTTCCCATAACCTTTTTAAGTTCTTCTTCTGTCACTTCCCTCATAAGAGCCCTGTCATTTCCTATCATCATTTAGAAATAAATAAATGATCGACTTAAATTCCTTAATGAAATTGAAATTTAACCGTTTGTATTGTATTGTAATGATTAGGAAATAAGATTTCAACTATTAAATGAAAAGATAATTATAAATATATCACATTTGTAAAAATAAAATTAATATTTATAATGTAAGAAATATTTATAAATATATCACATTTATAAAATAAAATATTAATTACGCCAATAGGGGTATATATGTTAGAATTTTCGGGTGGATTACCGTCTATGTTTTTTCATCTAACAACGAGAATGAGACAAGTGTACTGTCCAGATTGATTCTATAGGCGTCATCTAAGATTAAAGGAGAATGAGACAAGTGTACAGTCCAGATTGATTTTATGAGCGTCGTCCAAAATTAATAATTAGTAATTTAAAAAAAATAGAAAATAATTCAATTAAAATGTGATAAGTAGAGTTAGTGATAGTTTTAAAAATTAAAATTAATCTTCAACTATTCGATTTACAACTACTAGCTTAACTCCATCAATTATTAGATACAACTATTAGCTTAACTATAATGATTCTAGAACTATTAGCTTAACTTCAACTCTAATCAAAGTTTTATTGAATAACTATTAGCTTAACTATTATATGCAACTATTAGCTTAACTCCAATGGTTCTACAACTATTAGCTTAAATTCAACTCTAATTACTTACGACTTAGTCCAAGTACATTTGGCATCTAGGAGTCTAGCTAATGTGGAGTCATGTAAGAGTCGACCTCCTGATTAAATAGTTCAAACTCTTAATAAATTCCTCTTAACTCCTGTGATAACTCCACTAAGTGGACTAGTGTTGTGCAACTAATGTGACACTCGAACTCCACCCACCAATTGGGAGTCCAGTTAATGTACATAAGGCTTAGTCGAAGTCCATTTGGAAGCTAGAAGTCACGATAACTCATAGCTCTTTTATTAACTACAACAAATTTTGATTAGCTTAACTATTAGATACAACTATTAGCTTAACTTCAAATCTAATTACTTAGATACAACTATTAGCTAATGTGCAATCACGTAAGAGCCGAACCCCTAATAAAATAGTTCAAACCCCTAATTGGGAGTCCAGTTAATGTGCATAAGGCTTAGTCAAACTCCATTTGGAAGCTAGAAGTCACGATAACTGAGATATATTTTATTATCTACAATAGATTTATAGTAAGTTTTAAACTAACAATTAATCGTTTGGACTCCTAATAAACAATTATAAAAAAATAAAATATAGCTCATGTGATAACTAAAATTTGTGGTAGTTGGAAAAAAAAAATAGCTCATGTGAAAACAAAACTTAATGGCATGGTAATGTGTAGTCCATGTGATAGTTGAACTCCATCTAGCACCTCCAAGTCGAGCTAATTAGCCAAACTATATGTTACAGCTCGGAGAGTCGAGCTAATTAGTCAAACTACATTTTCCAGCTTAGAGAGCCGAGCTAATTAGTCAAACTACATTTTACAGCTCGGAGTTGAAGTAACGTGTAGTTCGTGTGATAGTATGGGTCCTAATAAAATCCTCTCAACTCCTACTAAAATCCTCTGAATTCAAGTGAGAACTGCACTTAGTGGAATGGTAATGTGAAACTCATGTGACACTCGAACTCCACTTACCAATTGAGAGTCCAGTTAATGTGCATAAGGCTTAGTCCAATTCCATTTGGAAGCTAGAAGTCACGATAACTCAAAGCTCTTTAGCTCTTTTATTAACTACAATAAATTTATATTAACTTTTAAATTAACTATTAATAGTTTGAAATCCTTATAAACAATTAAAAAAAAAAAAAAAAAAAGGTCATGTCAAAAGATTGTTAATATGTATTAACTCCATTATCGCACAACAATTACAAGTAATGTTACCCAATTTAATGTGTGTAACACAACTTAAAGTGAGTAGATATTTGGCAATGTTTTTGGATTGTGCATTTATCAAGAAATATTATTTTGAAATTTTTTCATCACTTTCTATTAATGCTATTAACTTAGATGATAAAACTGTTTTTATTACACAATAAGACTTTTACTTTATGAACTAATCAAACACAAGATAAGTATACTTATAAAAAATAAAAATTTATATTTATAATGTTTACCTCAAAGTAAATTTTTGGTCAAAGACGTTGTTAATACATAGTCAACTGCTGTATCTATTGCATTAAATTCCTACCTTCCTTAAGGATATTAATAAAATGACATCTCACATTCACATTTTGTGAAGAGATAATAATAAAGTGCAATCTCATTCAAATTTTGTTAAGAGAAAGGATTTTTTTTGAAAAGCATTCAAGCTTTTCAAATTATGTTAAGAGGAAGGATTTTTGTGAAAAGCATTCAAGCTTTTTTTGAAACTTCTAGAATCTTTTAGAAAAAGACAAAAGCAGAAAAAAAAACTATCCGTTGAACGTAGGTAGGTGTTAGAAAGAAATACATCTATAGAATTTTACCCAGCGTTTAACATTTTATTCCTCCTCTCTCTATGGTCTGTGCTTGGTGTCTGAGTCTCGGTATGACTGTCTGATTCTAGATGTCTGAGTCTGGATCAGGGTCAGTCTGATTCTTGATATTTGAATGTCTGAGTCTGGGTCTGGGTCTGTCTAAGTCATGTGTGTGTGTGATTGATAGAGGAGATGGACGAGGTTAGATATCCGCTGTTAAGCACTGCGCACGAAGCCGATCAAGTAACAGGTATCCTGGTGGTCTTGCCTAGTTTTAAACATGAGAGGTTAGTTGAGGGCGATGCTGCCTTTCCCACCTCTCTTGCTGCTCTCACCTCAGCCTTTACTGCTGGGTTCATGTCTGCCAACGAACCAGAATCGTGAGAAGGAACAGGCCTTGATCAAGTGCTCTGTTTTGATACCAACTAACAGGTTTTCCATGGCGGCCACAGAAGAAGCGTGCGCAGGAGTCGGTTCAGCTCAGGTAATCTGTAAATAATGTATGGTAATCTGCTGGATTAAGCGTGGCTTCATGCCCTAGATTGTTTGCTAATATAAATTATTGTTTTATACTGGTATTTGTGCAGGAAAGAGGGTCAAAACGGAACAGCCAACCTAGGTTTGGTCGATCATCTGGATATGGAGAATAGCCCCTGGTCAATACTCCTTCTCAATTTTAATGTAAGTTCAAATCTCTTTGTTTAATTCAAAATGACTGAATAAAAGAGATTGGTTACCGGCGATTGGCTGTTGTGTTCGATATGGAACGATTACTCACAAATAAATTGATGGATTTTGGGTTGGTTTGGAGGCATTACCCACCTTACCCACACCCACAATTATATGAATGGCTGTTGGGTTAGATACGGAGCCATTACCCACCTTGCTGTTGGGTTCGATCCGGCTCTGTATGGGTAGACTTAGTGGGTTTCTAAAATGTCTTTCAACAGCCCAACCAACGATCTTGTCCAGTTGACGTGTATTCTGCATATTTTATTTGACGTGTATTCTTTTTTTCATATTTGATTTAAAGTCATATTTAAATAAAGATGTCTAATATTTGATTGGGTTTGTTTTCTTTTCAGGTAACAACATCTTTGAAGATGGATTTAAAGTTATTTATATCAGATATACCATGAACTTGTATAGTTTAATTTTTTGAGAGTTTTGTAAAGAAAGTTTACTTACAAATGTATTAATTTTAATAAAAAGAAATATATATTTTTGGGATGGGATTAAACGCATCCAAATGCTCTAGACGGTGTGGTCCCCATCATCTTTAGAGTAGGCTCTTGTAGTATTATGTGATATGTTTTTTTTAGTTGTCTCTGCATGAACTAATTTTATAATTTCTCTAATACACAAATTTCATTTTCCATTTAATGTTTCACGGATACTAATCTCATAATTCTTTTCACACAAATAAACTTCATTTTCCACTTCATGTTTTTACATAAATTAATTTCATAATTGTTTTAACACATAAATAAATGAAATTATTAAAAAACAATTTCTATATTTGTTTTATTTTTATTTTTGTTTATTTTGTTATTTATTGTATTTTATTTTCAACATTATTTATATAGTATTAATATTACACTTTATATTTTAATATATATATATTCTCTAATTTTAGTGCATTCTTTGGTTGCGTTAGAGATCTTTTTGCATGTAAATCTATATGTTTGGTAGTTGAGATGATTTTAATTTTTCTTAGCTGAATTAATGTTTTTTTGTATGTTTGTTAGATGAAATAATGTATTCTGTAATTCTATGTGTTTGGTAGATGAAATGATTTTAATGTTAACTGGAATAATGTTTTTTTGCATGCAACTCTATGTATTTTGTTTGTTAAATAAAATAATATTTTTTGTATGTAACCCTCTCTTTGTTAAATGAAATTATTGTATGAATTGATGTGCTTTTGTATGCAACTGTAGGTTTGTTTTTGAAATCTTTGTACATAAATTTTGCATGCAAATCTATGTGTTTTTGTATGTAGATTTTTGTATGTAACTCTATGTGTTTGTGTTTGTAGATCTTTGTATGCAACTCTTTGTTTGTTAAATGAAATTGATTTTTATGTTTGTATGCCACTGTATGTTTGTTTTTGAAATCTTTGTACATAATTTTTGTATTCAAATCTCTGTGTTTTTGTATGTAAGTCTATGTGTTTGTGTATGCTTGTTTTTGAAATCTTTATACACAATTTTTGTATGCAAATCTATGTGTTTTTGTATGTAGATTTTTGTATGTAACTCTATGTGTTTGTGTTTGCAGATCTTTGTATGCAACTCTCTGTTAAATGAAATGTTTTTTATTTTTGTTGTATGAAATGATGTGTTTTTGTATGTATTTTTATGTTTGTGTTTGAAATATTTGTACATGATTTTTGTATGCAAATCTATGTGTATTTGTTTGTAGATGTTTGTATTTGTATATCTGTGTACATGCTTTTTATAATACGACTTTATGTATTTAGATATCTAGATCTTTGTACATGCTTTTTATAATACAACCTTATGTATTTAGATATGTAGATCTTCGTCTAAAATTGCCTATATAAGTTATCTATATAATATGTTTATTTGAGATATAATAATATATATACATTATATTATTTTATTTTTTTCTTTTATTTTTATTTTTTAATTTCTTTTAATTGTTGTTTTAATTCATTTTTCATTTATTTTTAATGACAAATTTAAAAATGATTTACACGATCCATTTTATTTAACTGGTTATCAATTAAATAATGTCACAACTGTAATAAAATCAACTTAATAAATACATAACTAAAAAATTAATTTACAATTAAAATAATATTTTTTTCCTTTATAAATTAACTTAATAACTATAATAAATTAAACTTAATAAATACATAACTAAAAAACTAATTTACAATTAAAATAATATTTTTTTCTTTTATAAATAAACTTAATAACTATAATAAATTAAATTTTTTTTTTTAAATAAAGACATTATATTACAGCAGCGGAAAAGTTACAAGGCGAAACCATAAACAGAATTAACAGACCTCGGGCCCCACGACAGACCCTGCAGGGCTGGTCATACACTGCGCACTATAGTCGTCTATACAGATTATACAACCTAAGACATCTTCAAATCCAAAAAACTCCCTGCAGGGCTGGCCATGCACTGAACATATGTATACCGACACCACTAAGACAAACTCAGATTTCTGAACCGAGAAGGCACGCAGGCCCGACCTGCCAAAAATGGCATTGAAACATCTAATGCCTATAATTTCTAAAAGACCAAAAATGAAACTTAAGCCAGGGCTGACAAACATAGCCCCTCGGCAACAAGAGAGGACCAATTCATACCTGAACGAGGAGAGCGTCGAGCCAGCTGTAGAGGGGCCAGGCCCATCGAGACCATCATTCATACTTCTGGAAAGTCGAAGGCAGGCATGACCTCAAGGCTTGGGCAGGAGCAGGAGGCACACCGGGAGGGACCAGAGGCTCCCCGGAAGAGGAAGTGACCCATCTTTTCTTTTTACCACATAGGTCACAACATTCTCTTGGCCGAGTCATCTCCTCAGGAGCCTTACCCGTTGCATAGAAGGAAATCCCCAGGCGAGAGGCCAGAATATCAACCTTTTGATGGATAAGGTGGAACTCTCCATTGTGATGCTTCCACGCCCTAACAGGTTCCTCGTCCCCAACTAACTTCGTTTCCCGCTCCATGAAAGAGTGACCCACAAGCTTCATATTCACCCAGTATTGTATCAGCAGGTGGTCATAAGCCACTGCCCTACCCGCAGTGGATCCAGGGTCCAAAACCTGGTCCGCCAAATCCCGCGGGAGATCTTCCTTGGGCATGTTTTTCACCGAAGTCCAGAGGTCCTCAGCTATGTCTTCCACCTCGCGTTGAATTTTCAGGGGAATGTTATCCTTGAATAATTCTCCCTCCTCTTGGGCCTGAAGTTGGGCTCTTGTCGCCCTACGGGTTGGGTTAGAGGCACTCGACACAGACAAATAATCCTCACGGGCCTTACCCTTTACAAACTGCCCATGCAGAGCCATTCTCAATAGGAGAGGATTATACTTTTGGGCACCGAGGCAGCCACGCATCAATAGCTGCTTCCGGATCAGAATAGAGAGCCCCTTAGGAAACCAGAAGAAACTGAGGGAAGCGAGCACAAAAGGGCGTCGATAGCTAAACGTCCAGACAAGCAGGCAATAAGTAGGCAGAGGCATCATAGCAGCATCAGGACTGTACCAGAGTACATCATTCGACTGATGCAGATCCCTTCTTTCGTACCTATCACCATGGAGGACAATCTAACTGATAGGATTGAACTGTCAAGTCCGTCGTCCCTCCTTCCCCTGATCATTTTTTCACTTGCATTCGGGGGGTTAAAATGAATGGTCAAGGACAACCACCTCTGTCCTCGATTACTGACCTCATTAATACTGACCTCCATTGAGGTGATGGTTTGTCATGGCGTGCTCGCTCCATCTGGCGTCTGTACCCTCCACTTCACTTGGCTGTGTTGGCTGCGTACCTCCCTATTGATCCCGAGCCACCAACTGTCTATAGTTATGAGCCCATTCCGAGCCTTCAAAAATCTCCAGTGGGCCCCATAGGGTAACCAACTCCCCCTCTACCCCTGCATTCACTAGATGGTCTTCCACCTTGTTGGCATCATGTCGGACATGGGTGAACGAAACCGCGTGGTGGCCGTGGATCAAGATCCGTAGTTCTTCCAAATGGCTGGCCATTCTCCAGCTAGTCGACACTTGTCCGTTGACTCGGCCATGAGCTAACCGACGAGCCATCTGGATCAGAATCTGGGAATCGCCTTCGACGATTGCCGAGAAACTGTTGCTACGCACCAAGCATTGCAGGCTTTGGATTAGCCCCTCGAGCTCAGCTAAATTATTTGAATCATGACCGTTTGCCCCCAGAAAAATGAAATTAATCCCGCCAAGAGAGTCATGGCATAGGTCACTAAAACTTACAAAATTAAACAACCCTTTTTGTTGTAACAACAACAACAAAGCACACAGATTCACTTTGTTGTAACAACTAGCGTAGATCCAAATCTTAGGCTCTATCAAGTGCCGAGATGGATCAAATCTCTCAAGGTGCAAACCTCTTCTTAGGCATCCATTGATTTGATTCAAACTAAAAGACACATCTTTTTATGTAAGGTCAACATATAATTTTATTATTATTAATATTTAATATTATTTATGGCGGACATATAATATTTTTAATTATTTTTTATTTTGTTAGGAGCGAACATTGCATCATTTCCCCACACATGGTTTTAAAACCATATGCAAGGCCCTCCTACAATCATGGGTTGTTTAGGAGGCCTTTGACATGGTCTTAAAACCATTTGCAAGACCCTCCTAAACCATGTACAATAAAACCATGGGTTGTTTAGGAGGCCTTGCACATGGTTTAAAAACCATTTGCAAAGACTCCTAAACCATTTACAATAAAACCATGGGCTATTTAGAATAATTCAATTTTGTGTATTTTTCTTGACCCACATATTTTTTTTACCGATAATTAAATTTTTACTTTTTTTATTGTTTTGTTAGGTAGGAATATTACAACATCTCCCCCATATTAGATTGTTTTTGTGGCCGACATTTATTTTGGCCTATTAGAAAATTTATTTTTTATTAATAAAAATAACTTTACAAAAGTGATATTACTTTTTATTTTGTGTTACAAAATCTCTCCCATAATATTCAATATCACTATTATTTTTTATTGACATGTTAGAAACGTTACATCACGTTACAAGATCTCTCCCTTGATATTCAATATCACTATTATTTCTTGCCGACATGTTATAAACGTTAGTAACGTTACACCACGTTACAAGATCTCCCCCATACTAGGCTCTAGAGCGCCTCTAGGCGCAACAAACAAAGCATATTTTTTTAAGCCATATGAGCTTTCACCTTCCCATGGTTGGTCTTATTTGTAGAGATTCTAAAATCTCAAAGTTAAGAAAAGCTCTTAAATATATAATTATATTTTTAATATATTAATAATAATAATATTTATTAAAATAATATATCTACATTATATTATTTTACATTTTTTTAAATTGTTGTTTTATTCCATTTTTCTTTTATGCAACTCTATGTGTTTTTGTTTGTAAATTTCTGTATGTAACTCTATGTGTTTGTGTTTGTAGATCTTTGTATGCACAATGTTTGTTAAAAATATAAAATGAGCCATTTTTAAAATTGACCTCGCAAAGGCATTTGACAAGGTAAGATGGCTTTATCTTCATTTGCGTTTAATGCATCTGGGTTTTGATATTGCGTTTATCAGATGGATCTTGAGATGTATCACCACTGTCTCCTTTTCAGTTCTAATCCATGGTGTGGCCTCACCATTCTTTCATGTGGAGCATGGGATTCGACAACGCTACCCACTGTAACCTCTTTTATTCCTTTTGGTGGTTGAGGGTCTCAGCCGTGCCATGAAGGAGGTGATAATGCTGGGAAATTTCATTCGGCTACAACTTGTATAGAACCTCCACATCTCACATTTTCTCTTTTTTGATGACATCATCATCTTTTGTTCGGGCTCAGTTAGGGAGTTATGTCCTTTAGATGATATTCTCAAGATTTTCTCTAAACCAACAGGCATGGACATTAACGTTGGAAAATCCATGGTCATCCCCTATCTCTTATCTAGGGAGGAAGAAATGGTCTTATCAGAACTTTTCCCTTTTCATACAGTAGCTTTTGAAGAGGGTATACACTATCTAGGGTTCTTTATAAAACCTAACGACTATCGAAAGCGGGCCTGGGCCTGGCTGCTGGAAAAACTAGACAAGCGACTCAAACTGTGGTGTCATCACTGGCTGTCGAGGGCTGATACACTTATTCTGATCAAATATGTTCTAGAGGCTATCCTAGTGTACTAGATTACATTGGCCTGGATCCCCAAGGGTATACTTGAGAAGGCTTGCTGCATTTGGTTTCATTTTCTATGGAGCAGGGTCTGCTTAGATTCAAAATTTGAATAGCTTGCTCAATGTGCTTGTGGTGTTAGCATCATGATAGTTTCTTCTCTTTGGAAACCTAGCCTCCTTGGTGAATGACACTGATGTGTACCTATTCTCTTGATTAAAATGAAAAAAAAACATTGAAACTCTAAACTATTATCCCTGATTAAAAGAGAAAAAAAAGATCGAAACTCCCAAACATTCAAATTTTCAAAATTGATACTTTATAAAATAGAGAATAAAGTGACATCTCACATTCAAACTCTCACAAATTCAAATCGTATTAAAGAGGATCTTTTGAAAAGCATTTAAGATTTTGTTAGATATTTTGTGAAGGTTCTAGAAAGGAGGAAAAGGAAAGAAAAAAAACTATCCGTTGAAGGTATGTGTTGAAAGAAATGCATATATATATGGAATCTTACCTAGCTTAACATTTTCGTGCTCCTCTATATATGGTCTATATTGGAATGACTATGTGTTCAAGTGTCATAGTTTGAATCTCACTCAGTTTGATTCTTGATGGACGAGTCTAGATCCGAGTCATGTTTATTTGTGTGATTGATAGAGGAGGAGGTTAGATATCTGCTGCTGAAGACTGTGCAGGAGGCCTCTTAGGTAATCAGTAAATATTTTCAACCTTGCCATGGCGGCCATAGAAGAAGAATGCACAAGAGGCCGCTTAAGTAATATGTAAATTATGCAAGGTAATATATAAATTATGTACGGTAATCTGCTAGATTATACATGTCTTTAGGCCCTATAGTGTTCGCTAATATAAATTACTGGTATTTGTACAGGAAAAAGGGTAAACAATAGAACTGTGAGCCTAGGTTTTCTTGATCATCTGAAAGATGTCTATCATTGGCGCAAATATGGAGAAAAGGTAGTGAAGAATAACCCCTTTCCCAAGTTAATACTCCTTCTCAACTTTAATGTAAGTTCAAGTCGCTGTTATCTCTATTGTTTAATTCAAAATGAATAAGGTCGATTGATTACCCATAGATAGAATGATGGTTGTTGGTTTTGAATCCATTACCCACAATATCTACATATATATTGATGGTTGTTGGCTATTGGGTTCGATACAAAGCAATTACCCACCTTACCCACAAATCGATCTATGGTTGTTGGCTGTTGGGTTTGATACAAAGCCATTACCCACTTTACCCACAAATATATTGATGGTTGTTTGGTTCAATACGTAGCGATTACCCACCTTACCCACAGATAGATTGGTGGCTGTTGGGTTCAAGTCTGCTTTTAAAATGAATTTGACTGAATTTCATGCTAATTACTTTCTCTCGGAAATCCACTCGACTCATATACGTATGTCCAAAACTTTAGCAATATGTTCCTTACTTAAATGGTCATTTATTTAAGTTTGTAGATTGGGATGGTCATTATCTTTTCCACTATTCTCACAATTGTAATGTTTTATTGGTGATTTATATTTTTGTTTCCTCAAATTGATGGTTGTAGGGTTTTTGTTTCCTTCTATCCCATTACCCCACTGATTGATTGATGGTTGTTGGGTTTCTATTTCCTTCTATTCAATTACCCACATATTGATTGATGGTAGTTGGCTTCGATCCTCCTCCATATCAGTAGACTTGGCTTTTCGCAAGTAGAAAAAGTGTTAACCTTCTTTTGGATGGTTTTTTTTATTATCTATTTATCATTATTGATCATAACAAATTCTAAAGTGCCTTTAAGAAATTAATTTTACCGTACCCAACTTCATCAGAAAGTTATGTGACACCACTTCATGATATACGTGTGTAGGAAATTTATGTGACGCTACTTCATGATATCTGTGTGATTTTACTCGTAACAATTAGGACGACCTCGGTTGCGACAATGTGCTTTTACCATCTACAAATTCTCAAAATTATTATGACCACCTAACATTATATTGGAGTTTTCTAATCGTTATAGTTTTGGAAAAAAAATTGGGTTACTTTTGGAGAAATCTTGCGAGGAAATATTTATTAAAATCATTGTGTGCTCAAAAAATTCCTCTATCAACGTATATCGACGGGTAATTCCTACTGGAAAAATTACCCGGAACATCTTTAATAGTGAGTTTATTGAGAGCAGAAAAATTAGAGCACATACACCAATTTCCTTCTTTCTTTAATACCATGAACACTGGCAATGCATAAGGACTAGTACTAGGACAAATGACTGACCCCAATAGTTATTGAATAATCCAATTTCATTCTTCTAAGAAAATGGGTGTCGATAAGGACATGAATTTGGGGGTTGAATTCCAAGAATCAAGGGAATACCATGATCATGCTCACTAGAAAAGGGGGGAAAGCCACGAGGCGTGTTAAACACTTGCTGATGTTTGGTTAAAAATCACTACAAGTCAAGGTGAATTTATGGGGTGGGAATATCCATGACTTAACTGGAAGGGAATTTGGGAATGATGTTGGAGCGACTCGTCTTCGAGATATTTCCCATGCATTAAGAGATGATAATCATTGGAGAGATTGAATGAAGTCCTTAGAGGGTATTTGCTCAACCATTTTTATCGATACCCATGTGTATCTCCTTAAAATATATGGTGACTAGGCCCAAAATGTGTGATCTATTTTCCCTAAAGACAACATCACAACCACCCATGTTGATGACAAACGTATGGCAACATATTGTGAAGTACTAAAAATAAGTGCCCCACTATTGTTGTCTACCACGACACTACGTGAAACACCATTGGAATTGGTGTAATGGAAGGCAT
The DNA here is from genome assembly GCA_001517045.1 of Pseudotsuga menziesii. NCBI lineage: Eukaryota > Viridiplantae > Streptophyta > Pinopsida > Pinales > Pinaceae > Pseudotsuga > Pseudotsuga menziesii. The sequence continues at coordinate 8,003 of LPNX011001485.1, read as the reverse complement.
GCCAGACATACATGAATAAGGGTGTATGACGAGTCCATATCATTTTGGAAGCCTTGAAGGCCAACACATGGCTGATGGCTATGAGACAGACATGACAATGTACTAGCGTGCAAGCTAGGAAAACTAAGGATGTCTAGTTGAATAGGATGGGGCAAACCAACAAGGGTTTGTATGCTAAGCTCATCGGAGGATGGTGCGATTCAACATTATGTGTCAACCATGCTAGGACAATAGCGTTGATAGATGCAATCAAGGTATGTGTCCGGGTGAATCCAAGAGAAGATCTTTGAGCACCATCTGGGATTGAGACTAGATGGGAGATATCATCATCAGATGTCGATTAATCGGTCGTTCAAATTTTGTTGGATCGGGGGAGGCAATGGCATAGCATTGCCTATGGTTGGGTGGTGATGGTGCAACATATCCTACAGTTAAACGAGCACTTGGCATTCCACAAACTCTAAGGTGCCTAGATTGGGCTTAGTCATGAGGTTTCCATGAGGCGTTTTCTGGGTGATACTTTCCCAGCTAGCAAGTTCATGTCAATGATGCACAACGGTATGGAACATTCAATAGGAAAAATGAATGTAGTCCCATGAAATTATCCCTATCTACAAGGACTTATACAAAAGAGATTCAAGTGCATAGTTACCTATAAATCAAACATTGTTAGTGGTGATGACTGTTGAATCTTCCCACCTCACACCAACACAAAACACATATTTTTGTGTTGTGTTCTACTAACCTATCCTCACAAACATTAAAAACTCAAGTCTAACATTGAAGCTCTACTATCCCACTAGGTCAAGAGTGAACGACGAACACCCCGCACTGGAAGGTGTTCAACGAAAAAATATTGGGGTGTTCTTAGATTCAAAACTCGAATAACTTGTTCAACGTGGTCGTGGTATTAGGATCGCAATATTTTCTTCTTATCTGAACCCTAGTCTGATCAATGAATGCCACTAATGTGTACCTATTCTCCTTGAATAAAATGAAAAAAAAACATTGTAACTCTAACATATTCTCCTTGATTAAAAAAAGAAAAAAAAATTAAAACTTTACAAAGATGAAAGTGACATGTCAAATTCCAACTCCCAAACATTAAAATTTTCAAAATTGATATTTTATTAAATAAACAAGTGCTACTTAGTAGCTAGTCCCTGCCGCTTACAAACAAGTGCTACAATATAACATGGATAGCATAATTACATACTGAGTGTCATTTAGTTTAGATATAATCAAATTGCAAATGAATTTCAAAAGAGTAAAAATAATATAATATGGATAACATGAATAACCTAATTGCATTTCAAGAGAATATACAACATATAATATTAAACAATCAATGATTCAAATTAATCAACAAAATCTAAAACTTTGCAATAAATATTTCATCCATTTAAAAACTATTACATGAGGCCATTTTAACAATTTTGATCTATTAAAATACCATGCATCATATTTTCATGAATTGTAATTTTAACCAAAAAAAAAAAAGTAGTGCACCACATAGTGTATGGGTTGCTAACACAATGTCAACAATTAATTTAAGTTTTAGTTTGAAATACATTAATGTGTATTTGTATTGTGTAAAATTTTGTTACTCACAAAAATTGAACAATTTTATCTTTAATTTTTAAAAGTAACAATTATACAAACTTCAAAATTTAATTAAATTAATACTTGTGTTCTCAATATCAAGCATTGTTTTCGATAGTACTAGTAAATATACCAACGAAATTATTATGCATTTTTTATAAATATTAAATTGTATTAATTTTTTGATAAAATATTTTAAATATACATTTTAAATTGATGCTCAAACTTCTCATTTACTTGCTGCAAATTATCTTAATATAATAAGAATACTAATCACATATAATAACAACAATTAATTACTAGCATTAACCATTAGTTACATCGTAATAAAATTACTTACCTTAATAACATAGTAGTTAGTAACTAGTGAGATTGAACCATGATTGCACATATCCTATAAAATTCATAATGCTATGTATTATAATGCCATGCATTGATATAGCTAATTAAGTGTTCTATGCATTTTTTTTCACACGGTTTCTATGCATTGAGAATCATAGTAAGAGTATATGATAGGAGTTATTAAATACTATAATATGGATCACCAATATTTTTTAATAATATAACATGCTTCTAGTTACTTGGACAAATTTTGAAATTTGCATGCGAAAATCATAAGTGGGAAGATCAACTGTTCAAAATTTAAAACTAAATTATTTATCGGTTAAGCGGTGTACATCGGGCACGAAAAATGGGTCACAGGTCATTGGCCAAGGGTTACAGGTCATTGGCCAAGGGTTACTTTCAAATATGGCAGAGGCCTTCAATTTGGTCCCGCAAGATCACAATCTGCTCAAAATTGAGACCAATCCATTTCAAAAACCTTTGTTGCTTAGCATCCTCATGGCTTCTAAGAGATTAAATAAAAAAGATATACACTCCATTTCCCAAACATAGTCACCTAAACTTTGGGAGTTTGATTCGTGCTTAGTTGTTTTATTACTTTTATGGCTGCATTTAAGAGTTCACTGTTGGGAAGAGGATTAACTCGTAATCGTACTGATTGCAAATCCAATTGTAGCTTTTAAATGATCCCACTCACATCAGTCTTTCCTATCATCATTTAGAAATAAGTAAACGATCCACTTAAATTCCTTAATGAAATTGAAATTTAACCGTTTGTAATGTATTGTAATGATTAGGAAATAAGATTTCAACTAATCAACGGAAAGATAATTATAAATATATCACATTTCTAAAAATAAAATTAATATTTATAATGTAAGTAATAATTATAAATATATCACATTATGTTTTTTCATCTACCAACGAGAATAAGACAAGTGTACTGTCCAGATTGATTCTACAGCCATCATCCAAGATTAGAGGAGAATGAGACAAGTGTACAGTCAAGATTGATTCTATGAGTGTCATCCAAAATTAATAATTAGTAATTTTAAAAAAATAGAAAATAATTTAATTAACATGTGATAAGTAGAGTTAGTGATCGTTTTAAAAATTTAAATTAATCTTCAACTATTCGATTACTAGATAAAACTACTGGCTTAACTCCATCTATTATTAGATACAACTATTAGCTTAACTATAATGATTCTAGAACTATTAGCTTAACTTCAACTCTAATCAAAGTTTTATTGGATAACTATTAGCTTAACTATTATATGCAACTATTAGCTTAACTCCAATGGTTCTACAAATATTAGCTTAAATTTAACTCTAATTACTTACGACTTAGTCCAAGTCCATTTGGCATCTAGGAGACTAGCTAATGTGCAGTCATGTAAGAGTCGAAATCCTAATTAAATAGTTGTAACTCTTGATAAATTCCTTTGAAATCCTATGATAACTCCACTTAGTGGACTGGTATTGTGCAACTAATGTAACACTTGAACTCCACCTACCAATTGGGAGTCCAGTTGATGTACATAAGGCTTAGTCGAACTCCATTTGGAAGCTAGAGGTCACGATAACTCATAGCTCTTTTATTAACTACAACAAATTTCATTAGCTTAACTATTAGATACAACTAATAGCTTAACTTCAACTCTAATTAATTACAGCTTAGTCCAACTGCATTTGGCATCTAGGAGTCTAGCTAACGTGCAATCACGTAAGAGCCGAACTCTTAATAAAATAGTTCGAACCCCTAATAAATTCCTCTGAAATAATGTGATAATTACACTTAACAACATGCTATTGTGCAACTCATGAGACACTCGAACTCCACCTACCAATTCAGAGTCCATTTAATGTGCATAAGGCTTAGTAGAACTCCATTTGGAAGCTAGAAGTTAGGATAACTGAGAGATCTTTTATTATCTACAATAGATTTATAGTAACTTTTAAACTAACAATTAATCGTTTGAACTGCTAATAAACAATTATAAAAAATAAAATATAGCTCATGTGATAACTACAATTTGAGGTAGTAGGAAAAAAATAAATAAAAATAGCTCATCTGAAAACAGAACTTAATGGCATGGTAATGTGTGGTCCATGTGATAGTTGAACTCCATCTAGCACCTCCAAGTCGAGCTAATTAACCAAACTATATTTTACAGCTCGGAGAGTCGAGTTAATTACTTAAACTACATTTTACACCTTAGAGCGCCGAGCTAATTAGTCAAAACACATTTTACAGCTCGGAGTTGAAGTCACGTGTAGTTCGTGTGATAGTATGGGTCCTAATAAAATCCTGTCAACTCCTAATAAAATCCTCTGCATTCATGTGATAACTGCACTTAGTGGAATGGTAATGTGAAAGTCATGTGACACTAGAACTCCACTTACCAATTGAGAGTCCAGTTAATGTGCATAAGGCTTAGTCCAATTCCATTTGGAAGCTAGAAGTCACGATAACTGGAAGCTCTTTAGCTCTTTTATTAACTACAATAAATTTATATTAACTTTTAAATTAACTATTAATAGTTCGAAATCCTTATAAACAATTATAAAAAATAATAAAAAATAGGTCATGTCAAAAGATTGTCAATATGTATTAACTCCATTATCGCACAACAATTACAAGTAATGTGTGTAACTCAACTTAATGTGAGTAGACATTTGGCAATGTTTTTGGATTGTTCATTTATCAAGAAATATTATTTTTAAATTTTTTCATCACTTTGCATTAATGCTATTAACTTAGACGATAAAACTGTTTTTATTACACAATAAGACTTTTACTTTATGAACCAATCAAACATAAAATAGGTATACTTATAAAAATAAAAATTTATATTTATAATGTTTACCTTAAAGTAAATTTTTGGTCAAAAACTTTGTTAATACATAGTCAACTGCTTTATCTATTGCATTATATTCCTGCCTATATTCCTGCCTGCCTTAAGGATATTAGTAAAATGACATCTCACATTTAAATTTTGTGAAGAGATAATAATAAAGTGCAATCTCATTCCAATTTTGTTAAGAGAAAGGATTTTTTTAAAAGCATTCAAGCTTTTCAAATTTTGTTAAGAGGAAGGATTTTTTTGAAAAGCATTCAAGCTTTTTGTGAAACTTCTAAAATCTTTTAGAAAAAGACAAAAGCAGAAAAAAAACTATCCGTTGAACGTAGGTAGCTGTTGAAAGAAATACATATATAGAATGTTACCCAGCGTTTAACATTTTATTCCTCCTCTGTCTATGGTCTGTGCTTGGTGTCTGAGTCTCGGTATGTCTGTCTGATTCTTGATGTCTGAGTCTGGGTTCGGGTCAGTCTGATTGTTGATGTTTGAATGTCTGAGTCTGGGTCTGTCTGAGTCATGGCTGAGTCTGGGTCAGGGTCAGTCTGATTCTTGATGTTTGAATGTCTGAGTCTGGGTCTGTCTGAGTCATGGCTGTGTGTGATTGATAGAGGAGGAGGACGAGGTTAGATATCCGCTGTTAAGCACTGCGCAGGAAGCCGATCAAGTAACAGGTATCCTGGTGGTCCTGCCTGGTTTTAAACATGAGAGGTTAGTTGAGGGCGATGCTGCTTTTCCCGCCTCTCTTGCTGTTCTCACCTCCTCCTTTGCTGCTGGGTTCATGTCTGCCAACGAACCAGAATCGTGAGAATGAACAGGCCTTGATCAAGAGCTCTGTTCTGATACCAACTAACAGCTTTTCCATGGCTGCCACAGAAGAAGCGTGCGCAGAGGCGGCTCAGCTCAGGTAATCTGTAAATAATGTATCGTAATCTGCTGGATTAAGCGTGGCTTCATGCCATAGATTGTTTGCTAATATAAATTATTGTTTTATACTGGTATTTGTGCAGGAAAGAGGGTCAAAATGGAACAGCCAACCTAGGTTTGATCGATCAGCTGGATATGGAGAATAGCCCCTGGTCAATACTCCTCAATTTTAATGTAAGTTCAAATCTCTTTGTTTAATTCAAAATGAATGAATAAAAAAGATTGATTACCGGCGATTGGCTGTTGGGTTCGATATGGAACAATTACTCACATTTAAATTGATGGATGTTGGGTTTGTTTGGAGGCATTACCCACCTTACCCACACCCACAAATATATGAATGGCTGTTGGGTTCGATACGGAGCCATTACCCACCTTCTGTTGGGTTCGATCCGGCTCTGTATGGGTAGGCTTAGTCTGTTTCTAAAATGTCTTTTGATATGGAACAATTACTCACAAATAAATTGATGGATGTTGGGTTAGTTTGGAGGCATTACCCACCTTACCCACACCCACAAATATATGAATGGCTGTTGTGTTCAATACGGAGCCATTACCAACCTTGCTGTTGGGTTCTATCGGCTCTGTATGGGTAGACTTAGTCGGTTTCTAAAATGTCTTTCAACAGCCCCACCAACGATCTTGTCCTGTTCACGTGTATTCTGTCCTTGGATTTTGGATCTGTCGTGTCCTGTTGAAGTCTCTAAACTTTCTGAAATACATACTGCGTTGTTACACAGCCTTTAAGCTTTTAGATTTAGACACCACACATGCCAGCTTGTTGCACAGCTTTCAGACTTAATAATTAAAATAATTTTGAGGCTTTAAGACTTTAGAATTGAAATAATTTAGAGGCTTTATAATTGAAATAATTTAGATTCTCTCATTTGGGGTTTTGTCAAAGTCTTTAGATTCCATCCATGATTGCAATCCACAGTGTAAGTTTGCAAGCTTTCCAAATTGTAACAATGTCTATAATGTGGGATATCTGGATTTATGAAGCGTCAAATTTTTCTCTAATATATTTCTACCGTCTTCATCTTTGATTGTCTTTTGGATGACATTCCTGTGTAAGCCCTCTTTTGTTCAATATTCTAGGTTAAAATAGTTGGATTATTTTTGCTTTTTTCTGTCACAGATTATCCAATCAATATGGACTGAAAGGTTTAATTTCCCAGAGTATTTGTTACAGTTAGGCATCTGAATGATGATTTGTCAGAGCTTTTGTCGCAGTTGGAAACATCAGTTAGTCTTGCCTTCCCTCTCCGGGAGTCATTTGCCTGAGATTACTGATCCACAATTCTACGGTTTATGTTTCCTCATTTTGGTGGTTGTATTTTTCTGTTTCTTTATATTCAGTTACCCCACATATTGATTGATGGCTGTTGGATTTCTGTTTCCTTGTATCCACAGATTTATTGATGGCAGTTGGGTTCGATCCAACTAAAAAAAAGTGTTAATATTCTTCTGGCCGGTTTTTCTCATCTATTGATATCTCTCTTATTTTTTTCATTTTAATATTTTAACATCACTAATTTAAAAAATAGTTTTCAAAATCCTTTCATAATTTGTTTTAATTTGTTTCAAGACACATCATTCAAAACTAACAAGCCGTTGGTTCACATAGAGCAACACCATCGCACTTGGTTTTTTATTTTTTTGGTTCATATTGGTATTTTTTGTATTTTAAAAAATAATTTCGAAATGATTTTATCAACTTAATTATTTATATTTTTCATTTTTTTTTTCATATTTTATTTAAAGTCATATTTAAATAAAGATGTCTAATATTTGAAGGGTTTGTTTTCTTTTCGGGTACCAACATCTTTGAAGATGGATTTAACGTTATTTATATCAGATATACCATGAACTTGTATAGTTTAATTTTTTGGGAGTTTTGTAAAGAGAGTTTACTTACAAACGTATTAGTTTTAATAAAAAGAAATATATATTTTTGGGAAGGGATTAAACCCATCCAAATGCTCTAGATGGTGTGGTCCCCTATCATCTTTAGAGTAGGCTCTTGTAGTATTATGTGATATGTTTTTTTTAGTTGTCTCTCCATGAACTAATTTTATAATTTCTCTAATACACAAATTTCATTTTCCATTTAATGTTTCACGGATACTAATTTCATAATTCTTTTCACACAAACAAACTTCATTTTGCACTTCATGTTTTTACATAAATTAATTTCATAACTGTTTTAACACATAAATAAATGAAATTATTAAATAACAATTTCTATATTTGTTTTATTTTTATTTT
>LPNX011001467.1:2039456-2058056 GCA_001517045.1 Pseudotsuga menziesii | reverse complement strand
CTTATAAAAACATTTTGAAATTAATATATGCATATGTTTTATCACCTTTAATAAGCCTATTTATTTCATAAATATTATGAATAACTTTAATCTCATAAAATATTTCTACATGGGGATTTTTATTCAAAGGTCTTTGTTTAAAAGTCCATATGTTAAAAGTGAAATTTTGATAAAAGTTTTAATTAAATTTTTGGTGATTAATGGAACTAATAATTTATTTCAAAAAGATTTCTCAACCTACATATCCACGTTACATAAATTTAATAAAAGGAAGTTTTGAAAAGAGATAAATTTTGCATGGCTACCAAGGTGATTATTTTAATGGTTTTATTTTACTTTTAAGGTCAATTTAAAAGTTATGCATGATTGTTTTTTAAGTCACTCAAGTTTAAAGTGAAGATAAATAATCCCAAAGGATCGTCGACGAGATGGTGCAGAATATTATTAAAGCGTGCCTTATTTCACATAAAATGAATATTTACATCAATTTGTATATTAAGAAGATAATACGCTTCATCAAAACGCTAAGAGGGAGAGCATCAGTTATGCCAAAATTCTCTGCTATAAATCAACTTTCTGTTAATAAAGCCACGTACTATGTGTTCCAGCTATTAAAAAACATAATAAAACCTACCACAGGGGTTCTTTATTTAATTGCTACAACTATATACCATGAGATCGACATTTGAAAGCGGAAACCGCTTGCGCCAATTCTGCATCAGGGATTTTAGGGAATTCTCATTATGAGATTCCATCAAAAGTTATGCAAAAGGAATACTACGCTGCCAGACTGTAGATTTGTTAATAAGAAAGCGTAGTTTGCTGGGTTTGTTTTACTAATCCGCAGAAAGAAGAGAGCATTTATCCACAAGAAGTGTGTGCACTCTTGTTATGAATTCAAATTTAAAGCAAACCAAATTCTTGCTAAACTGAAGTGATTAGAATCTCACAAGATAGCTCATTCATCTTACCACGGGTGAAGTTTGTCAAGGGATTAGCGCAACTTGTGCATTGAATTTTCTGTTTCGACTAGTGCTCGAGAAGCAAAAGAAGTTTAAGGTAGACACATGAAGAGGATCGTTCCACTGGATAAGAATGTAGTTATGACTAGTGGATAAGACTGTCAAGATCGCTGCCAGCAAATACGCAACAGTTAATCACTAGCATAGATGCGGAGGAAGAATTCATTATTATTTTTATCTCAGTTCGTCGGTATCAAAAGGGAAGAACTTTTATTTACTATGTTTTACTGTGTTCTATCATTGTGATTATTTTTACTTTTGATTGCATGAATTATTAATATGCAACTCTGTATTGACGCAGGTTGGTAAAGGAAGAAAGAAGGAACCAAATTTGCGTCATTTTTCAGGTGCTAAATTTTGGCAACGAACTGGGAGCGAATAAAGGCGAAAATTAAAATTCCGGGACATGGGTTTTTTGCAGAACGGGTTCATTTACCAGACTCGTGGGAAATTTGCTGAAAAGAGTGAACGATTTGGGAGATTTTTGAGGTGCTCTGGACACATTTTTCATAAGTGCGGCCAGCTAAAAATTCAGAGCTGAGTTTCTGTTAGCAAATTTCTGTTCGCTAGGAGGAGGGGAATTAGTGCTGAACAGAGTTGTAGAAGTTTGCTTCTTTTAAGTTCTGTAATTTTTCCATATTCTAGGGTTTTTGAAAACCAGAGAACTGGAAACGCTTGTTCCCGGGATGGAGTGTTTGAAGAAAACATACTGGAAATATATTTTGTTGCTGGTGTTATTTCATTCCTGAAGTTGAATCTTTGGATGTGAGATACAACTGGACATCTACAGACTGATATCATTACTGGTATTATTGTTTTGGATATATTATATATTTCAGCATCTTATCTTCTATCTTAATATTAATACAGTATGCTTTGCTATACTTGTGTTTAATTACAATTTTCACTTCGTCGGCTCAATATAGCATTTTGAATAAATATATCGTTATGATTGTGTTTATTAGTATTTTTACTATAAACTTAAGCTATAATGATATACACTTCTGTCTGATAAAAATATCATTTGTATTTTTGCAGTGATTTTATATTAGACATCATCTTTGGATTCAAATAGCTATGTTGATCATTAATTATTAATTAATTTCAGAAAACTAAAATAATTGTTTATTTTCAGTTTTTCTGTTAATAGAATGATTTATTATGTATGACTTAAACGTTTCTATTTGATCATACACTTTATCTTTCTGTTAATCATCAATTAATTAATAATTAATATAGTATTCATAAACGCTCTCAGCTGAAATAGGATAGATAGAATAGTTAAGGTAGTTTATTTATTATTTTAGTATTGTATACATTTAACAATTGTTAAATCATATTATTGTAATTTTTAAAGGTAATTTTAATAGTTTTTTGGATTGAAGATATTAAATATAAAACCTCTCAAAAATTGAAGTCTTTCCTTAAGAAAGCAACCATAAAACTGTTTAGATAGTTTAAACTAATTATAGGATTCATTTAGGTAGGAATAACATTAGTATAGGTTAGATTTTGCTGATTTTAATTTCTCCTTAAGAGAAAAATCAGCTGGTAGCAGGACCATAACCTGCGAGGTTTTGCTAATCCAAACACACCAGATGCTGCTTTAAGCTGATTATGTGGGAAAAACCTCCTTATTGGCCTAGGTCAGAAAATCAGGCCAACAAGACCTCGGTTGTCACCTCACTCTAGCACATTAGTGAGTCTATCAAGGGACCCAGACAAGTTCATATCCCTTGTGATTTTTGGGTTGTATTGGAAACAATGTTCAGAAGCCGCTAGAGTAGTGCTTCTGTATAGATTCATAATTGATGTGGCATATTGTACCACAGAGACTTTGACTCTCCGTCAGTGAGTCCCTACAATTATGTAAACTTCCAGATTCAACATATCATTAGTGATGAGGACATCGCATTCCATGAGAATTCCATGGGTCCTGTGTATCCGTTCTTCATATCAATATTATATTTAACCTCTCATTGAGGCCACCATTATGTAACAACAGTTTTATATGATTGGTTCCTATATTTTGGTAGCCTTGATCCCATTATTTATTCTTTTGACATCGTTACGAGCATGGGTATGCCCGCCTCGTCCATATACATGTCACATATTCTTTGTATCTCACCCATTGTTGGGAACCAACATTAATACAAAAATCAAAAGCCATCTCGAACGAGGAAGCATCGCTTCTTCACATGTATCTCCATTATCCCAATGATCCTATGATGTCCGTCGGCCATACGATGAGCTCCTGCCCTCACACATTAGGGGGCAATCTATTAACACAAAAAATTGCTCAACTAGATCTACATGGCCTAAACCATATACATACATCTTTTTCCTATCATTTTTTCCCTCATTTTTGACCTCCATAACTATGATTTAACCTTATGCTCTCTCAAAAAGCTTAAAAAATATCAAAAAGGGCCTAATAACCCTAAAAAGGGCTTAAAAAACCCAAAAAAAGGCTTAAAAACCCTCAACAGAGATAAACAACCACAATGGGGCTTAAAAACCCCAAAAAGGGGTAAAAACCCTAAATAGGGCTTAAAATCCTAAATAGGGTTCCAAAACCCTAAAAGAGAGAAAATGACAAGAAAAACTATAAAATAGTGTGCAGGTCTCCATCACAAGATTTACTGGTTTCTTCCTGCCATTATTATATTTCCGTGAGTGCATTGAGAAGCCATCATTATCAAAATACTTGCATTGCCAATCATTCCATTGCCCCACCTCTTCCCATTTTTGTGTGTTGAGTCATCCTCCATACTACCAAACCTGTGGAGAGGTAGTATCATTTTGAGTTAGGGCACGGTGGCCCACTTTCAAGGAAATCGAAAGGTATAATTGTCTCATTGTTGTTTATTTAGTTTGATAGATTGTTTTTATTTATTTACTTTTGTTACTAATAGTTTGTTTGCAGCTAGCCCTTCCATTGTGAACTCTACCCTTCTGTCCCTTTCACGTAAGGGAGGTGCATTTGCACGTAGCTAGGGTGAAAACCCGGCTACAACATTGTCACTAGTGTGATATAGAAATATAATGCACACCAATAAATTCATCGTACAATATTAAAAAAATAATTAATTTTTATTTTGTACAGTGATGCATTTAATATTATAAAATGTACCATTGATAGTGCACCCTAATAAGCACAACGCACACTTTAAAAGTTTACAATAAAAAATTTGAGAAAATGGTTGCGTTATAAAAACCTAATGCATCGTTGATGGTCCACACTTTGTGATGCATCGCACACTAAAAAAAATTCCAATAAAAATTTGGGCCGACCTGTGCATGTCTTTGAATCATTAGCACCATTGTGTTTTGATAATATACATGAAGAATTGATGATCGATGGTGTGTTTTAATGTGGAGCACCGACATTCCAATATTTATGCACCAATGTAATAGATGTAATGCACCTTTTTTTTTATTGTGCACTATCTACGATGTATTTTTGTATATGTGCATCGGTGTGCCATTTTGAAGAAAGCACAATTGATTTTTCAGTGTGTTTGTTTTCATATATAGCACCAAAAACGGTACACATTACCTAATCACTTTATTTATGCACTCGTATATTAATTTAAGTTTTTGATATATACATAATGTTTATAATTGTGTGCGTTTTATAATTTGAATTTGCTTTATCTACATATAGATGACTAGAAAGAACTGTATATGAATTAGAGGTGAAAACAAGCATAGAAACAACAAGTTGAAATGTATAGATTTGTACATGAGTGGGAAGTGAGGTAGTGGGAGAGGGATATGCTCTCTCACCTTACTAAAACTCAGACTTGTGCTCTTTTCTGGAATGTTGGCATCCTCAAGTTTTATGATAAGTCTACATCCCTCATGGGTTACCCTGCATTTTTACAATAGTAGATCCGTCAATGGAATAATGGAAAACAAGAATTCAAGGTCGATCCTGATCTGTGATATTGAACCATAGACTAGGATGTATCCCATTTCCTTGATCTACCACTTGGAGAAGGAGGAAATATCCTACTGACATATGTGCAACTATATGTCAATCAATGCTTTCTTTAGGCCACAAAGTTCTAGGTTGTTCATTGCTAGTTGCAGATACATGCATTTGGTGTTGAGGAGGTTAGGTGTATATCCATTATTGTGTCACTACTACCGCACCATACCTTTAATGGGATACACATTAGTTTCCATTTGATGTATTATGTAGCTAGTTTAATTCATAGGCCCAAATTGACTAGGTAGTTTAAGATGTTTTTGTGACAGTTTTGTTTTGTGTTGGACCGTTGTCACATTATTTTTTTATGGGAGATTATATTTTCTATTTACATCCGAGATATTTACTTTATTTTTTGAGGGGTTTCATGCCACTCAACTAACATTACCTTGCCTAACTCCTATGCATATGAATGATGTGTGTATGCACGTGTAGGGCAGCTATTTCCCGAGAGGGGCTAGTCATTGTGGCCATTTACTCCTATCAATAGAGGGATGTGTGATTTTTTGGCTAGAGAGGATAGCCTTATCCTTGATATTGTAGAGTACCTATATGTAGGGATGGAATGGAGAGGATGTTTGAACATTTTATTTACTCCAGACAAGCTACCATATGATAGATGTAATATTGCAGTTATGTTTTGATAAATAAAATTACATTTTTTTTGTTTTATTTACTAGGAATATAATTTATTGTTTCATTTTGTTTCAAATATATATATGGTTTTGTAGATATTGGGACATATGATATGGACGTTCCTCACCAACATGATGAGGATATGGAAGATCCACTTAAACAACCATGTATATAAATACCTTGTGTGCCACATACACCAAATTGCAGGGTCCAAATCAAACTAGTAGATAGCATTTTTGGCTCGATTTCTAGTCACAAAGTGGAACCCGTAAATTTCAAGCGGATGTTATGAGTTCTAGAGATATAAAATATATGGACGACCCTTCCTCGTGACATGATTTCACTTATGTGTCATGTTGTCAGTGGCCTCAACCTCATCCAATGATTGAGGGATGGTGCTTGTTCCTCCTTATCTAGATCATCTTCTAATTATGTTGTTCTTGATCCACCGCCTGGAATTGTTCATTCACCACCTAGTCTACCATCGCATGCTGCTCCATCACATATTCCTCCATGATCCACCAATTCACCCCCTTATCTTCTTCCGCTTCCACCTCCTCCACATGCATTAACAACTTCACCATCCACTAATCCACTGCCTCCTCCTCCTCCACATGCATCATTAGGTGCACCATCGTCCTCCTCCTCTTCCACATCCATCATTAGGTGTGCCATCCATTGATCCTCCTCCTCCTCCACACATGTCAACAACTGATTATCAACTTGTGCCACCAATTGTAGTGACACCATCATATACACCTACCACACTAGTATTTGATGTTGTACATGAGACTATGGTCACATTGTTAAAAAGAACAGGATCACAGAGCAATAACAATTATACAATTAAATAATTAAACAAGATTCAAATCTTAAACACATTAAAAGAGAGACACAAATATAACGTGGTTCACCTAAGATGGGCTACATCTACACATAAATTGTCAGTCCTTTATTATTATTCCACCCAACAAAATGAAGGGACACAACCTGCAGCAACCTCGTTGCACTTCCTTTTCACACTCTCACAGTCTCTCTCACAGAATCACATAGATTGTTTACAATGCTACAATACAAATACACAACTGTATTACAATGCTTTCCTTTTAGAGGGGAATTACCATGGGAGAATACTACAGGTCACCCATTACCATGGGTCCACAAATTGTTGGCTACCAAACATCCCAAAAAAATCCTTCGAGGGCTTCGCCCCCAAACCCCTATACCCCTAGCTGGGACGAGTGTACAGTAAAACTGGGGTACAAACACAGCTGAACAATAACATCTCTGAATCTAGAAGATCAGGCTCCACAACCAACAATCTCCCACTTGGAGACTGATCACAACAACTCTACCACTATTGCACTTGTTGGACTATGTACTAAACCTTGGACTTGAAAATTTCTCATTTTCACCTTCATGCTTGAAGGCCAACAAAAACCGAGCAGGAACTCAGTTTCTCCCTGGTTACTACCTTTGTAAACATGTATGTAGGATTCTGGCTAGTATGTATCTTTTCCAACTTTAGTAGTTCATATTCTAGAACATATCTTATGAAATGGTACTTGAGATGTATATGTTTAGTCTTTGAATGAAAGGATGAGCTCTTTTCAAGATGAATGGCACTCTGGTTGTCACTGTATAACCTGTTATTCTCCTGCTTCTTACCCAATTCCTCCATAAACCTCTGTAACGAAATCACCTCTTTACTAGCCTATGTAGCAGCAACATACTCTGCTTTTGTTGTTGAAAGTGCAACAACCTCTTACAGTTTCGAAATTCGACTTACTATTGTTCCACCTACAGTAAAGACATGCCCTGTGGTGCTCCTCCTGTTGTCTTTATCACTAGCCATATCTGCAACAACATATCCCTGTAGAACAGTGTTTGAACCTACAAAACATAATGCATGGAAGTGGTACCTCTCAAATACCTTAGAATCCAATGTACTGCTTTCCAATGCTCTTTACCTAGATTGTTCATATACCTTCTCACAACTCCCACTGCATGTGCAATATTTGGTATTTTTCACACCATGGCATACATCAAGCTTCCAAATGTTGATGAATAGGGAACCTTGGACATGTATTCTATCTCTTCCTGTGTCTTGGGACACATCTCCTTACTTAGTTTTAAATGGTTGGCCAAAGGTGTACTAATTGGTTTTGCATTCTGCATTCTAAACCTCTCCAGCGCCTTTTCTATGTACTCACCTTGAGACAATGTCAATTTGCAATTTTTCATGTCTCTTGTTATTCTCATACCAAGGATTTGCTTTGAAACACCCAAATCCTTCATTGCAAATGATTTAGCTAGTTTTCTTTTGAGCAAATTTATATTATGCATGTCAGACCCTACAACAAGCATGCCATAAACACAGTGGTCAAAATGGCATCTACTATAACCTTGTTCTGTCATAAACTTATCAAATTTTAAATACCACTGCCTTGGAGCTTTCTTCAGGCCATACAAGCTCTTCTTCAACCTGAAAACCAAATTGTCCTTCCCTTTGACCTTATACCCTTGTGGCTGTCGCATATAAATCTCGTCCTCCAAATCCCCATGGAGAAAGGTTGTTTTTACATCTAATTGTTCAAGATGCAAATATTCTACCGACACTAGACTTAAAATAGTCCGAATTGACGTCATTTTAACAATAGGAGAAACTATTTCATCAAAATCTATACCTTTCTTTTGTGCAAACCCCTTTACAACAAGTCTAGCCCTGTACAGCTTCTTGCCTCCATCTTCTTTCTTCAACCTGTAAACCCATTTATTCTAAAACGCTCTTTTCCTGTAGGCAACTCAACCAAATCCCAAGTCTACTTTCTTATCAATGATTCCATCTCTTCATTCATGCCTTGATCCCACTTCTTTCTACTTTGTACCTGCATTTACTCTTCATAACATTTTGGTTCACCAGAATTAGTCATCTATAAATAATACAGTGAAGGAGAGAATCGTTCAGGGGGTCTACTTAACCTGGTAGATCTTCTTACATTTGCAGGAGTTTGAGGTACCAGTTGTTGGTCTTGATTTTGTGGTGCCTTTGAAACTTCATTTTCTTTGATTTCATTAAGCACTATGTACTTTGTGTTTTCCTTTTCCTCTTTCTTTTCTTGCAACTAATCTTTGTACATAACATTTTCATTGAATACTACATCTCTACTCCTAATAATTTTGTGATTTTCATAATCCCATAAGCGATAACAAACATCATCAACCCTGTATCTAATAAAGGTACATTTCTTGGATTTAACCTTAAGCTTTGTTATATTTTCTTTATCAATATGGACAAATGCTTCACAACCAAAAGTTCTCAGAAATGAGTCGTTTACCTTCTTGTCTATCCATGCCTCCTCTAGAATTCCACCATCCAAAGCACTTGAAGGCCCCCCGTTTATTAAATAAATAGAAGTATCTACAACATCATCCCAAAACTGTAAGGGCAACCCTTCTTGCAATCGCATACACCTTGCACGCTCCATGATCATTCTGTTCATCCTTTCTGACACATCATTTTCTTGTGGTGTTCAAGGGATTGTATTCTCTCTGCGAATCCCATTGTATGAACAGTAACTATCAAAATCCTTGCTGCAGTATTCACTTCCATTATCATATCTGAGATATTTTAACTTTTTTCTTGTCTCATTCTCAACCAAAGCTTTCCACTTCATAAAAGTAGCAAACACGTCAGATTTTTGTCTAATGCAATAAACCCAGGTTTTTCTAGTTGCATCATCAATAAAAGTAACATAATAATGAGAACCACCAATAGATTATACCTGATCCAGTCCCCATACATTTGTATGCACAAGCTCTAACTTTTCACTATTCTTTTGTTTCCCAACCCTGAGAAATCTAACTCTCTTCTATTTTCCATAAACACAGTTCTCATAGATTCCAAACTTACCTGCTTCATATATGGAAGCAATTTCCTTGAGTGGAGAATTTGCATTCCCTTCTCACTCATGTGGCCAAGCCTATGATGCCACAAGGTTGCACCTGTTTCTGTAGAAGCTACAAAGATAGAACAATCAATATTATGAGGACATAAATACAATGTACATATCCTATCTCATTTTGCTATTACCAGTGCTCTTTTAGTGATCTTCCACCACGTTTTTTCAAATGTAGACAAACAACCGCTATCTCCCAACTGCCCTGTTGAGATAAGATCTCTTTTCATTGAAGGAATATTCCTTATATCTTTTAGCAGCCATTCATTTCCATTATTTAACTTAATCCATACCTTACCCATTCCAACAAGTTTACATGGTTCATCATCCCCCAATAAAACATGTCCAAAATCACCTAGAACATAATCATGAATGAATTTCCTATGGGGTGTAGTGTGACATGAATTTCTTGAATCTACTACCCAGTAATCATTAGTATTATCCAATGCAAAAATCAAATCATCTTGTAACATATCACCTGCTACATTTGCTTCCTGAGTAGTCTCTTGTTTCCTGTCTCCTTTCTTCTTTGGAGCTCTGTAGTCTTTCTTTAGATGTCGTCTCTTACCACAGTTCCAACACTCTATCTTTCCAAATATGGACTTGGAGCTACCCTTTCTAGACTTATTGTGATTACCTGGGCTCCTTCCTCTCTCCTTTTGTCTTCCCCTGCTCGCCATTTTCAATGAATTACCTGATGTCTCACCTATGCTTTTTCTTTGCATTTCCTTGCTAAGAATAACACGAACAACATGATCAAATTTAAGAGTGTTTGAACTAGGGACGGAGTTACTTACAACCATGACCAAGCTATTCTACCTTTCTGGCAATGAGCACAAGATTAGAAGAGACCTAACCTTATCATCAAAGATCATTTTTATAGAACTTAACTTACTAGTAAGCGTATTAAATTCATTTAAATGGTCAGCAACAGATCCACCTTCTAACATCTTCATATTAAATAAACACTTCATTAAAAATACCTTGTTGGAAGCCGAGGGTTTTTCATAGAGTTTAGCTAATGCACTCATCACACCCTCTGTTGCCTTTTCTTTTGAGACATTGAAATCCACCAACGAAGCCAGGCACATCTGTATTGTTCCCGGTGCATTTCTGTCAAGAACCTCCCATTCTTCATCCTTCATAGTCGTCGGTTGTTTCTTTTTTCTGCCCAACGGTAGGTATATATCCTTCTGGTACAGATAGTCCTCCATTTGCATCTTCCATAGTTGATAGTTTTGGCCCTTAAATTTTTCGACCCTAAACTTGCATTCTTTTTCCATTGCTCCCACTCGAACCATGAACCCTTCTTTCTCGCGAGTTTACCATCCAAATATACCTTTTGACTCTGATACCAATTGTTAGAAAAACATGATCACAAACCAATAACAAACATACAATTAAATAATTAAACAAGATGCAAATCTTAAACACATTACAAGAGAGACACAGATATAACATGGTTCACCCAAGATGGTCTACATCCACACATAAATTGTCAGTCCTTTATTATTATACCATCCAACAAAATCAAGGGATACAACCTGCAGCAACCCCGCTGCACTTCCTTTTTACAATCTGACATTCTCTCTTGCACAATCACAAAGATTATTTACAATGCTACAATACATTATGCAACTATATTACTATGCTTTCCTTTTATAGGGGAATTACCATGGGAAAATACTACGGGCTAGGAAATACCATGGGAAAATACTATGGGTTAGGAAATACCATGGGTCTGCAAACTGTTGGCCAACAAACATCCCAAAAAAATTCCTTTGGGGGATTCGCCCCCGAACTCCCCAGCTGGGATGAGTGTATAGTAAAACTGGGGTACAAACACGACTGAACAATAACATCTGTAAATCTGGAAGATCAGGATCCACAACCAACACACGTTAGGTTTTATGGATATTGGTGGAAGAGATCTATCATACTTTACTTTCTTCATTGTTATCTTGCATGGGTATTGATAGACCCTCTACGTCTAGTAGTGAACCCACTGATACCTTTGGTTTTTGTGGCAGACCTAGTTGGAAATGGTACTTGACATGTCTATTGATTTCTATATAATTGTCTTGAGATGTATACATGTCATGTATATTGATATTTATATTGCTCATGTACATTATGTTTTTCCACATCATGTTGATATTGATGTTGTTAATTGCTTTTTATGTATTTAAATTAAATTTTAGATGTATCACTCATTTATATTTAGAGTTGCTGCACAATGTTTAACTTTAGTTTTATGAAATCATTGCATTTGGACCATGATTATTAATATTTATAACCATTAATGGCATATACATGGGAAAATGCACCTATAAAATGTGAACAAATGACAGTGTCATATGTTTAATAACCCAAGCCAATGTGCATTGTGTCTAATACATGTTATAGTTTAAATGTGCATTATAAATTGAACATGGTATATAGAGAGATTATTAAAGAGTTGATGCACCCAATCCCTATGTTTAGTGCATCTTCTTCTCCACGTGTGTAATGAACGGACACCATATTTTTTTGCGATATGCTCAGCCACCCAACTATTGGGGTATATATTTTGATTTTTTTCTTTTAAAAGATCGGGATAAGGCATGCTTCTACCATTCAATTGTTTGAATAATTTCCTCACCATCCCATTTCTTTCTTTTCTCTTCATACAACGTGACCCATGGTTGCATTGCCTCTGAGTTGTAAGACACAGATTTATTGATGGCAACAATTTTTGAAATCATTAATGTCTATAAGAATTCAAAATGAATTGCATGAGATCAAATATATATTATGAACTTCATTCCTTTGTACAACTTTGATAAAAGATAAATTACTTACTCTTTATAATGCACCTCTTTTCCATTTGTTTTGGGTATCTCCCCTTCCCTTTTGTCCCCGTATTGTTGGTCGACCCAAACCACTACCCCTAGTGTGCCATCAATTTGTTTTATGTATTGATTATCACAATAGAATGACTCGTATATGATCTAGCCCTTCGCCATAGATCCCTTTGGTTTTCCACTTTATCGAACATACCCGCTCAATTTTTCATGTTCGTCTCTAAAAGAACATCCAACAACATGAGATAACCCTAGCTAATTCAACCTCATCAAGTAGGTGAATTAGAAGATGGACCTGCAACTCCATAAAACTCGTGGCTATTTCCTCTCAAATATACAAACAATCTTAGTTATCTCTCAATGCCATAGGGAGATCAAATTCATAAAAAAACCTCCGAGGATGATCGCGGCATAGGGATCGAAACTAGTCGAGGTAACCTTATTATTAATTGAAGAAATCTTATTCATTTAGTTTTATTCAGTGCAGTCTCCTGTTAACTTATATTCCACTGCGGAATCAATAAATTGTTTAATTTCATCCCTCCAGAGAAAGGAAGCATTGAACGAGACGCATTTGTTAGAAAGTAATAGACTTAAGATGGGACGAAAACTGGTGGATCTCTCTTTCTTGAAGAAATGCAAAGACACGAAGATTATTCCAAACTTGCACAAATTAAACATCCGCTGAATAGCATGCGAAATGTTGCGATCTTCAGAAACGTGAGATTGCCGCTAATTCGCTCAGAAATCAAGCACGTTCGCAACGTTGTCGGGCCCTTATCAGAGGTATTGTATGATATGCACAAGATTAGCGATGAAACTTAGAAATGATATGAGGGTTGATATATGGATTAGGGTTGAGAAAGATAGAGCTTGAGAGGTCAATAATAACTAGTCTGCTGCAGAGCATTCAATGAGATTGCAGTGGGCATCTTAATTGTTGGATCTTAAACAGTTTTAATCCAAGGGTTAACATGTCTACTACAATTGCATTGAATGCTCTACAGCAGGCTGATTATTGATAGCCTTAGAATATGACCGTGTGCTTATGTAAAAGACTTTGAATGATATTACCATAAACCTTGAAAAGAATTTTGAAAGTGTAAATCGCCAAGTAGTCAATAGCAGAGACAAAATTCCAATATTGTGAACATGTCCAACGCAGATCCAGATCAAGCCATGCGTAGGGTTCTTGAGCCTGGGTTAAACTTCAAGTTAATTCAGCAAATTAAAAGAAAATTCCAAGTTCAATCTTTGGAATTCCAAGAGTTTTAAAGAAAGAAATGTTTATTGTTTTATAGCGTTGATTTGGGAAGCCCAAGCATCAAAACTCTAACACTCAATGTATATTTTGTAACTGGGAAATCAAATTCATAAAAAAACTTCGTGAGGATGATCTCGGCATAGGGATCGAAACTAGTCGAGGCAACCTTATTATTAATTTGAAGAAATCTTATTCATTTAGTTTTATTCAACATATGTATCCTCATACCTTATAATAATTGGTGTTTAGGAGGGAATACACGTTAAATCCATTTATCTTTATTTTTAATATAAGGCGATGTATTTCATTCTTGAATTTATTATGCGATGTATTTTTTATATGCTTTATGGCTATTAAATATTTTAGGATTTATGGCGATGTATCCTATAAGAAATAAGAAATCATCCATACCAACCTCCTATGGGATTTATGGAGATTTATGGCGATTTATTGAATATTTATGGTGATGTATCCTATAAGAAATCATCCATACCAACCTCTATATCATTGCTTTTGTCTATAGCATTCTCCTAATTTGACATTGCGGTGGGGTGTAATGGTAGGTGGTAGATAGGTCGCTCGCTGTCATAATCTCGATTGTAAAAATATTGAACATTACAACGATGGAACACAATTCATTTAGTATGTTCAAACATTATACCAAACATTTATTGGAAGCATGGAAATTTTTTCCTAATAATAGGCATGCAACCAACCAGTTTATAAAACAAATGTCGAATTAAGCACTATATTTCCATGAGATCCTTTGGAATTCCAAAAATACAATTACTCAATGATCTTATTATTTTTTCATTTCTTAGGTTTCTGCGGTGAGATGAAAGCTCAAAAAAATATTCAAGAGAATCCACAGTAGACATTTTTAGTGTTGATGTTTCAATTCCAGATCAGGAACCATCTTCGGGCAAGGAGTCAAGTGATGGAGTTGTAGTGGATTGATAAATAGGTTTTTTTCTTTATTTGGGACTTGTTATTCTATGTCAACTAGAACCCTAAATTCCAAGGTTTCAATCGACATAGATTATCAAGTCAAAAATGAAGAAAAAATCCTATTTATCAATCCATTATGCAGCTCCATCCCTTGACTCCTTGTCCTAAAGATAGTTCCTGACGTGGATAGAAACGTCGACACTAAAAATGTCCACTGTGGATTCTCTGGTTTAAAAAATAAATAAAAAATAAAAAATAAAATTGAGATATGTTTATTATCCCCAAGGGGACATCTAAAGGTGGACCCAATGCAAGGTGTTTTTTACTAACGTTTGGTGGTCTACAAAAGTTATAATTTATTAAAAACATACCAAAAAGAGATAAACTACATATTATATGCACAACAACAAATTTGAATGCCTTCCTTTTCAAAGAGAACTCTCTGTCATTGGAATGTTCCTTAAATTAACAATTTGCACTAAATAATGAGGACCTACAACTATTTTTGAAACCTGCAATGTTCCCATGAGTTCGTGGACAACCATCAATATATAACATGTTTTTCCTATTAAAGTTTCCATAAGCGTAATCGTTTGTGCACATATTTTACATGGATATGTTATGTTTGTATTTAACAATATTTGAGTAATCTGATTGATTATAAAGAGGACCACAAAATGGAAAAAGTGCCACTGATTATTTGGGAGGAGTGGATACATGTGAAAGGATAAACAACCTGATATTTGCAACATTTATTTTATACTTGGCAATCAAATAACTATTACCATAAAAGGAGAATTTTTTCCAACATCGAGCACATGCATGGAACATGGCCTAAGAAGAGGGAAGTCATTGCATACAAAACATGGTTGTAACAGGTTTGGTTTTTCATATGGATAGGAAGAGGGAAGTCATTGCTACCTTCCAACAATTGATCCAACCTTTGTGCGTACTTGGACATTTTTTCTCTCCTTTTTGGATATCCTTGTAGAGATGTTTTGCATAGTATTTATATGATACTTTTGCTCACTAAAAATCTTTATTGAATCAATAGAAGGAGAGGAGCTAGTCAATTTCAAATGAAATTTAGTTGATCTGGATTTCAACCTTTAGGTAGTCGATCATTGATACTACATTGAGAGCTAGATGACCGTAAAATTTTGGTGATCAATCATTAATATTATGGAACAATGTGACATGCCAAGGGTTCTGATGCAGTAGCATCCTGCTCTCCATTTCAAATTCCAAGCTCAATGTTGGATCAGGCCTAGAAAGGGGCTTCAAAATCTGAATCGATGGTCTTCGAACCATCACATTGTAAATAACCTATGTTTATTTGATTCTAGATGATGGTGAGTCAGTTGAGTGAGTCACTAGGTGGATGATGAGTCAATTGATGAATCATTTACCAAATCCCTCAATTAGGGCAGTGAGTCATAGGATAAGATTTAAGGTTTATTGTAATCAGGATTTGCTATCACATTATGTGGATCTGAACCAGAATGGTTCATGAATCTTGTTGTGTATATATGTAATCCTACGAGTCATAGTAGAGCAAGGAGAGAAGAGATAGGGAAAAAGAGAGATACATAGAGGTCAGTAGGGCCTGTAGGAGTCATTGAAGACCAATTAAAGATATATCAGTCCTTAGGATATCAAAACGCAGGTTCTGAGACAAATTCCTTGTGTAAATGAAGAAAAAGCCTATTCGGCATATCTCTGTATGTGTGAATGAATTCAGTTTGAATGTATAAATTCGTGAACTAAATGTTTAGATAAATTCTCTGTCCATATGTGAAAATCTTGTATATGAATTCAGGGTTTCTGAAAGTGGGAGAAGTAGAGATCGATGGATCAATGCTCTGATCCATCGAAGGAGTTAGATGAATGATCCTCTGAGGATTTTATAAATGAATGCGTGTGTGTATTAACCCTACTGCAGGTCAAGGAGCTGAATTTTATCATTGAAGGATCGAGGAAGATGGAGCTTCAAGATTGTGCATGGCTTGATTGATTGAAGAAAATCGATTCCGCATATGCATAAGTAAAAATCTTAACTAGTCACCTTGAGAAAGATCAGACGCTGGGGAATGATCTTAGAAGAAGATCAACGGTCACAATCAAATCCCGCAAGAGAAAGGTGTAAGGAAGATAAAGGATCTACAAAGATAAGATAAGATCCGCATCTGATCTCAGATCAACGGTCAGGAAGGAAGCCGCATGAAATCAACGGTTGAAAAGAGTTGAGGAAAAGGAGTTGCTGGAGGGAAATTGTGGAAGTTCAACTTCTAGAAAAGTTGGATCTGCAATCTGCAATTCGATTGCGGAAAGGAGTGTTGTGGCCGCATAATTGTGGAAGTCAAATTTGGAATTTGGAATTTCTACAATCCGCAAATGCGGAAACAGAGTTGTGGAAACTATGTTGCTGGAAACGTCTTGTCGAACGACGTTTGCAGAAAGACCGTTGTGGAAGAGAGCGTGCGGAAATGGTGGTACGGAAACATAAAATTGTGGAAATTTGGAAGGTGAAACATATAGTTGCAGAAACCTAAAATTGGAAGCAGATCTGCGCAATAGGGTTGCATAAGAAGGTTTAACACAACAATTTGGCTGTCATGAAGGGTTTAAAGTCCCTCCATGCTCTGAAGTTCATGTGTTTGATCTTAAAGGTGGAAAAAACATGCCACCAAGGTGGGGTTGGCATCAGGTTCCCCTGAAACCCTTTACATTTTCAACAACCACATACTATTGGTGTGTCATAAAATAAATCCAATTCACAGTGTAGCACTGTTGACTCAGGTTGGTTGCTAGAAGATGGCATGCTACAATTTGGAGGGTAAAGTGACTATCCATTTTTTTCAAACATATGCTTGTGATATCTTTGTCCTAACCAGCATAGATCCAAATGCTAGGCTCTATAAAGCGCAAAGAGGGATCAGATCTTTGGAGGTGCAAACCTCTTCTTGGGTGTGTGCAAGCTGATGAGGGTCTCTTTTGACGCATTAGATGCAATAGAAAACTGAAAAAACAGACATCCATCAACTTGCATGGATATTTTGAGACACTTACACAATGAAGCTTGCGATGAGTAAAAAACAAGAAATGTAGGAAATTGAATGAAATTTCCAAATATATAATTTTTTTCTATTGAAAATGTTGTTAACTATCTAAAGTTAGATATTTTTTAACATGAACTTTTTATTTTTGGGACAAATTATAAGGTATATGTTTTTGTGGGTGCAGCCTCTGAGTGACTAAATGATGGAAT
Organism: Pseudotsuga menziesii; assembly: GCA_001517045.1. Taxonomy (NCBI): domain Eukaryota; kingdom Viridiplantae; phylum Streptophyta; class Pinopsida; order Pinales; family Pinaceae; genus Pseudotsuga; species Pseudotsuga menziesii. The sequence goes on along the minus strand of LPNX011001467.1, from coordinate 2,040,122 downwards.
AAACTTACGAAAACTGGTATACATATAGAGAACATATAGTACTAGTGCATGACTATTTTTCCAATAATAAAAATAATTTTTTAATTTCTTTTTTAATTATCTAAGAGATCAAACCTCAAAAACGGTACGTCAATTGTGGGTGCAGTGTTTGAATGTCTTAATGAAATTATTTGGAAATGGGTTTTTCATAGCATGTAGAGGTCTTTAGTGCAAAATACATTTTTTTTAAATGGTTGAGAAATAAAAAAGATATGGACGAAACACTAACAGTGTGTTTTTTGAGTTGAGGAGTGATGACAGAAGGTAAATAAGAAAAAAATAGAAAACATTATGTATTATTGTTAAAATTTACATATATGGAATTTGCAAAAAAAACCATATCTGTTTCTAAAATCTCATAAAAAATAGAGGTGTGCAGCATACTCAGACGAATGGCTAAACACGAGCATATTGAAAATTTGGATATAATGCTGAATTAGCCATGGTTTATCATACTCCAAGGCATAGGCATGTTGAATCTGAAGTAAAGTCCGAAGTAGACACATAGGCATAAGAATTCCATGGAAGCATGGGTGGAGGCTCAGCCTTATCATTTGGAGGGAATACATTTTTAAATTTAAACAAATCCCGTGCTTGTTATAATTAACAATAATGTGTGTGCGTTGA
>LPNX011001467.1:1992788-2036645 GCA_001517045.1 Pseudotsuga menziesii | reverse complement strand
AGACACCCCCACATTAATCTCACACCAACCCCCCCCCCACTCCTGAACTCCTAGTCACCCCATACACATCCCTATGTCTCCCCTTTGACACACACACACACACGCACATACCTATGTCTCCCCTCTGATACACACACACATCCCTATGTCTTCCCTTACCACTGGCACCCCCTAACCTATATCTCTGACAAGCACACACACACACACACACATCCCTATGTATTCCCTTACCACTAGCACCTCCTAACCTATCTCTCTGGCACACACACACAAATCCCTATGTCAGACTTTACCACTAGCACCCCCTAACCTATCTCTCTGACACACACACATCCCTATGTCTCCCATTACCACTAACACCCCCTAACCTATCTCTCTCTCTCTCACACACACATCCCCATGTATCCCCTTATTACTAACACCCCTTAACCTATATTTTTCTCACACACACATCCCTAGATTTGTAAAACAATATAGTTAGGTTGAAGAAAGGGGGGGTGTTAAGGCGCAAAGACTAAGGGAGTGCTTGTTAATTCCCCCTAAACCTTGAATGATCCCTTAGCCGTGCAACTACCTTCTTAAATGCTCCAAAATTCTATTAGAGTAAAACGTGCACTCGTTTTATGTGTCCAAAACATGCCCCCGTTTTAGTTAACAATAAGGCGTGCACGTTTATTCTCAGTATAAACAATAGAAGACCCTGTCTGAGAAACACTCTAACACATTTCACACATGTTTGACAGTTCGCAAACAATTTTAGGTTATAGACAGTGCATGAACATTCTTTTCTTCACCATATTATCACACAAAATTGTTTTTGACATCAAGCATCTCCACCACAAGTTTCTAAGTATTGCTTGGAGCATGGTATACATTGAGGAGCAAGAAATAAAGAATTAATTGAGCAAGAAAGAATCCATTAATTGAGCAAGGAGCAACATAGAGCATCTCCACCATTGTTTTTCTTGCAATTGAGGAGCTAGCAAAGGCAACATTAACTTGGTCATTGTGGTGGAGTATGTAGACACATTTGAGCAAGAAACACAAGAAACAAACCAAGCTTGGGGAATTTCCCATTGAGGAGCACCATAGAGCATATCCACCATTGTTTTTCTTGCAATTTATGAGCTAGCAAAGGCAACATTAACTTGGTCATTATGGTGGAGTATGTAGACACAATTGAGAAAGAAACAAACAAATATTGGGGAATTTCCCATTGAGGAGCACCATAGACCATCTCTACCATTGTTTTTCTTGCAATTGAGGAGCTAGCAAAAGTAACATTCTTCCCAATATTCCCCCTAACTTGAGTATCTAGACACAATTGAGCAAGAAAGAAACCAAGCTTGGGTAGTCTCCCATTGAAGAGTACCATTGAGGAGCTAGCAAAGGAAACCATATATATCATTGATCATTGTGGTGATGGGAAACTCACACAATTGAGCAAGAAAATCAACAAGGACGAGGATACCCAATGAAATCCTTGAAGAAATTAGAGAGAAGAAAAGAAATGACATGACCAATCGAAGACGCTCTATGGACACTCAACCAATTCCGGTTGTTGAGGATGCCACAGTTCTACGTACCAATCCACATCAAGAAAGACAAAAGCATTCACTCGAGGGGCCTTCGGTCTCCATATCAGTAGAAGAACAAGCATTGCATGGCACTGATCAAGGAGTAAAACGTAGGTGCACATCAAGGCCACCTGAAACCTTTGAAGATTTAATTGAATGTGGGTATACAAGTGACGAAGTTAGAGAGACGTTGAATGTCGAACATATGCTCAAAGAAGACAATGTTGTTCAGACTACCCAAGAGGATTTCTAATTGCCACCGTCTAACCGTTAGGAAAATATGGAAGGACATGAAGCTCATGTTCAAATTCCAGACCGACCGGGTGATATGGTACAGGGTGCAATTCCAACCTCCCTATCTCCATTAGCAACTTCACACCGAAGAACTACAAAACGTATACAGATCGATGAAAGTCTCATTGGTTCGCTTGAAGGTACGATGTCTAAACGCAATATTGCATATCAAGCTCAACATATACTTGTCAACTATTTTGATTCTATGTGATGGAGATAAATTTCGATTATTTATATCATTGTTAAAATATAGGTATATGACTATTGTTAGGAAAAACATAAGGATAAAGATGATAAACAATTATGAACCAAGTTCTCATGTTGTCAGAAGTTTGGTAGATGCATTTAGTACTATTGGAAAGAAATCTCGTTCAAAGGATTGCAATGCAGCTCATCGTGTGTTGTCACAATCAATCCTGAACAAAAGCACCAGGGCCCTTCACCTTCTTAAGCCTACATCCAAACTTGTAGGATTGGATATCAAAGCACTCCGTAGGTATTGTTCTAGAAGAGAACAACTTGACTCTGGTGAAATAGATGTTTGGTCCTTCGTTGGCAGGTTGCCACACTCCGATATGAAGCTCATTGATGCGGTAAAGGGATTGGTGCAGGAGTTTTGGCGTGACAATAGTAGACCTTCATCCAACCAAAAATATGTACTAAAATTGAGAAGGGGTTCAACGGATTGTGATCCCCACATTAAACATTTTCTTGACATGAAAAAAACATAATTATATGAGAGATTTAGGCATGAACATAATGAACTTAACTTGGGCCAAAGATCCTTCAAGAAATGCAAACCATGGTATGTTAAAATAAACACAACTCGTAACACATGTTGTTGTCGATATCACATTGAGTACGGTTATTGTTATGACACATATATACATATATTGTGTGTTTTTCATAACACTATTGTGCAAGAATGCTCAACTACATTTCCACCCACATCATTTAGAGAGTTTATCCATAACATCTTGTGTAGAAGGACAAAAGGTTGCACATTTTATCAAAGGCCTTGAGTAGATGGGACATGCCCCAGGTGTGGTGTAATGGAATTTTTGGACAAATGCATACATGTCACCGATGAGCATGAACTTGGTAGACATGAAGTGAACTTGCAGTCATTAAAATATGTCACGTATGATATCGGTGGAGGGAGTGAGAAAAAAAATACAATTGGTCACCTCTCAAGTTAGTAACAAGTTCCTCAATAGTATTTTTTCCTTCATCTATTGATACTTCATATATGTAACACCCTATTGATCTGTACATATTTATTGTTGATCTACCAGGTACTGGTATGCAACTTCATGGAGGAATTCTTTGAAAAGACACAACAGTATGTAAAGCATGTACATGTGGCTCATTGGCAAGATGAGCAGTTTAGAGCGTGCAGAGATACATTTCCTATTGGAAATATATCATCAGTGGTCGATTTTGTGGAAAACTACACTCTTCAACCACAAAACGAGATTCAGAGTCAATATTTATACTCATACCATGTCAGCATAGTGGTCCATATCACATATACACATGGGGCAGATAGTACTGAAGAGAAAAGGGTTATATTGAAGGAGTATCACTTTTACATAAGTGATGACAGGTGTCATGACTTGTCTTTTGTATAACACAACTTTCAATTGTTCTACAACACTTGGAGGATAACAATATATAGATGTCACAACATTGGATTTGGTCTGATGGTTGTGCGGGGCAATTCAAAAATTCCCGTGTCTTCCAATGGTTGTGTATTCTCCACAAGAGCCACAAGGTGCCACATATTTGGGACTATTTTGAGATGGGACATGGAAAATGGGAACATGATGGAGCGATTGCATGCATCAAGACTGCATTACGTAGGCAAGAGATGAAATTCACAACTATTTTGCTCATTCGAGATGCAAAGACCATTGTTGCATGGTGTTTTCAGTGATTGGGGCAGCGAGCTAGAAGGAAAGAAGACCAATCATCTCAAAAGGCACATGTACCTAGATATTTTTGGGAGGTGGTCTATGTAGATCGATCACACCTATATGAGTGCAAGACTGTCCAAGGAACTCGTGCATTCCATTCAGTTAGGACGTCAGACAATGCTATAGTTGAAATGTGGACAAGAAAACTCTCTTGTTTTTGTTATCCATGTAGCAGTGGTGAATAGGACCACTGTGAATACACATATTGGATTGACAGCTGGGATCGTGTATCACTCCCCATTGGTCAAAAAATAAATACAGAATTATCCCAGTTGGATGACAGCCAATCGAGTATTTCACATGACTATTACCACATTTCGAATCTCATACAACCAAGTTCGACTATTATGTTGATAACTTTGAATGTTTGACAACTAGTTGTGTTTAGTTAGCTAACTCCTAGGTCTGCACTTTATTTTATGCAGGGCACATATACGCAGTGGTTTCCCCGAGAGACAATGAATGGCACACTGACTATTGGCTGGCGCGTTGCTTGGATGGGAAGCAAGCCCTCATTATCTCATTAAGCAACTCTGAGGGCAATGATTTTCCAATTGGGTCGATGGTTATCAAAGGAGAATATTTGACACAAGTTTCCATGCACGAAAGAAAAAATTCTATGTATTTGACGATTATAGACCAGGTTAAATTGTATACCATTATACAAACTCAGCTATTGGCACAAACCTCTAGCTGCAAACAATGCCAAACAAGAACTCATCAAAGTCACGATACTTGTTGCCTTACTCCGAGCACAAGAGGCTAAAGGATACAGTTGCTATTAGAGGTGGTCTCGATGGTCTAGTTGAATGACCATAGGTAGGTAGTCAGGTATGTGGTAGTCATATATTTTCATTTCATTGTCTCGTTGATTATTTACAGTTTGATAGATTGAGCGCTTGATAGATTGATAAAATCAATAGACTTCTACAACTTGATAAATTGCACCTGAGCTTCATCATGGATTTGTTGTATTATATTGATACTTACATGACTCATGCCTTATATCCCAAGACCATTATATACCACTCTATCTGGGATATGTCTATTGCATTTTCCTTGAATCTCGAAGTTGATCCTATAAGGACATCTCCTTGAATCCAATAATTATCTCCTTGACTCCAATAACTTGTTTCTCCACGGGAGCCGAGACGTTAAGGAGTGGTAATCCTATCCTAATAACCATTTCCAATCCTAGATTACAAACCCTACAGCCAATCCTATTAACTCAAGTTTGCACTGTAAACCATAATTTGCATTCTAAACCATAGAAACCATAGTTTGCTCAGTAAGGGAATGTCAAATTTTTGCACATAGGGGTCAACTTTTCATATTCCTCTATCGTGAATGTGTGGCTATCGTTCCCACATAAAACTTGTCTAAACATGCTTCATGACCCACCGGAACCTCGTTTTGATGCATGGTTTCCATTCTATGCCCTGGTTAGGGATTCAACAAGTGTCCCTAAAAGCCTATAGGAGGTGGGATTCAACGTGCGATAGGATGATGGTCGTTGCTTGGATCGACGAACCATTGACTCCGTTGGATTCAAGACATCATGATAGTGCTACAAGAGGCCCTCTAATCTGGTTCCATGGACAAGGGATTTTTTTGGGTCAATTTTGGAAACTAGGGTTTTGCTCAGTAAGTGAATGTAAAATTTTTTCACATGGGGGTCAAATTTGCATAGTTATCGACCATGAGTGTGTGGCTAGCATTCCTTGATGGAACATGCCTAAACACACTTCCATGACCTACCAGAAACCCATTTTGATGCATAGTTTCCATTCTATGCCCCGAGTAGGGATTCAACAGGTGTCCCTGAAAGCCTGTAGGAGGTGGGATTCAACGAGCGATAAAATGATGGTCGTTGCTCAGATTAACAAATCGACAACTCCGTTTGATCCAGGACATCAGGATAGTACTACAGGAGGCCCTCTAATCTGATTCCATGGACAAGAGATCATTTTTTTGGTCAATTTTGGAAACTAGGTTTTGCTCAGTAAGTGAATGTGAAATTTTTGCACATGGGGGTCAACTTTACATATTGCTCGACCGTGAACGTGTGGCTAGCGTTCCCACATGGAACATGCCTAAACATGCTTGCATGACCTACCGGAAGCTCGTTTTGATGCACGGTTTCCATTCTATGCCTCGAGTAGGGATTCAATAGGTGTCCCTGAAAGCCTGTAGGAGGTGGGATTCAACATGTGATAAAATGATGGTCATTGTTCAGATCGACAAACCGTCGACTCCCATGGATTCAAGACATCAGGATAGTTCTAGGGGTCGCCCTCTACTCTGGGTCCATGGATAAGGGATCATTTTTTCGGTTAATTTTGGAAACTAGGGTTTTGCTTAGTAAGTGAATGTCCAATTTTTGCACATAGGGATTAGCTTTGCAAATTCCTCGCACGTGAACATGTGGCTAGCGTTCCCACATGGAATTTGCCTAAACACGCTTGCATGATCCACCAGAATCCTATTTTGATGCACGGTTTCCATTCTATGCCCCGGGCAGGGATTCAACAGGTGTCATTGAAAGCCTATAGGAGATGAGATTCAACGTGCGATAGAATGATGATCATTGCTTGGATCAATGAACCCTCGACTCCATTGGATTCAAGACATAGGGATAATGCTAGGGTGGGCCTCTACTCTGGGTCCATGGACAAGGGATCATTTTTTTTGTAAATTTTGGAAAATAGGGTTTTGTTTAGTAAGTGAATGTGGAATTTTTGCACATAGAGGTCAGCTTGAAGGTGATTGTAGATATTCCCCTCTTGAAAAAATACTTGTTGCAAACTATTATTCCATGTGTAGCTGTTGAGAATTCTGTTACCTGTTGTGAGGTGTTGAACTTGACTTATTTTCCATCATTGTCAAGCGAGAAATATTCTTTTTATTGTTTTAATCAAGGCGAAAGGAGTTGTCAATCTATATGTGGAGGTGAATTGATCTTAGGATCTCATATCATTTGTGCGACTGGAAATTCGAAAGAAGGTTGTTTCCCATATTAATTTATCTTGGACATCCAAGGGATGTGAGCATTTGTACGATGAAATGCAAGAGGAAAAAATACCATTACGTCAGTAACCATGTAATGGAACATGTTTATGTTTAGAAACAAGTGGCCAACCTATTACACCATTATTACATAATATATATATCTTCACACTACGAATGTTTCGAATAATACTCCATAAAAATAAATTTATAAAACAAGATTCAGAATAGTACTTCTCGAATCAATTTACACTATAATAAAATCACACATAATTTTTGTCTCTTTCAAAGTTGTTCCTCGAGGCCATTCATCAAATGCCATGTACATTAATAAAATGATAAAATAATGTGTTGTATATAGTCATAACCATTATTTTGAATCAACCTTATAATACTCAGATACTTTTAGGTTTGATGTGTATCCCGTGTATTCGTTAAATGAAAGACATCATGCAAAACACTAATTTTATTTATGGAGACCACACAGGTGCATCACTTAGGTGTGTCAACTTCGTGCATCCTTTAAAAGTTCGTTAGGTTGTTATGTGGGTAAGGTGCCTTTGTATATTACTTAGTTGGATCAGTTGCTTAGCTGTGTTGGGTGCTTATGTGTATTAGGTATGTTCCATCTTTGTGAATATAATTTAACATTATTAATATAACATTGTATATGCAATTGGATCGTGGTAAAAAACAATTGAAATGTACATTTTTGTCATTACGTAATATTGTAATTGTGCATTGTTCTCAAATTTATAACTAATATCTTCATGCAATCGTAAAATCTATAAAAAATTGGGAACATTACACATAGAAACATTCTTGGCCACACGTGTATAACCACACTTAAAAGTCTGAACCATATAAGCGATGTGTTCCACTTAAACATATAAACTTCCATAACATGTTCACATACGCTACCATGCTATATATATATTCATTCAAATCTCAAGTCTTGATATCTATTTTAAGAAAAGTAATTAGAAAACTCACTATATACTTTAGTCATTCTGTGGTTTTCAACTTCCAATTTACACATGTGGAACGTTTAATGAATCTAAGACGTAACTTTTAGTTCTTCCTACATAATTTGATTTTAGCCATAATTCCCATAAAAGGGTTCAAATCATTTAAACTTATGGTTAAAGCATTGTAACTTCCAGTCAAACTCAACGATATTATCACGGTTCCGGCATTAAGCTTACGGTTTAAAATGTTGTAAACTGTCAGTCAAACTCTATGATCCTATCACAATTCTAGTACTAAACTTACAATTTAAAGTGTTGTACTGTCAGTCAAACTCTGCGATATTGTCATGGTTCCAGCATTAAACTTACGGTTTAAAGTGTTGTAAACTGTCAGTCAAACTCTATGATTAAAACAAAATATATGCATGGTAAATCGCATGCAGGAATCCATACAAACAATTTTGCAATGATAAAAAGAAAGGAAGCATGGCCTACTAAGTTATTGACAAGGGATCGTTTTTTTTTTTTCCAATACAGGGAGGTTACTTCTAGACCGCAAGAATGCAATACCCAAACAAGGTTTACAAGATCTGTCCTCTTAATCAAATTTAATCAGGATTAGCTCCTGGGTAAAATATTACAACACATATCTAGTTTGCTGCTGGATCGACAATAATAATACAAAAGCAAACCATGACTTCTGGATGGGTACTTATAAGAAAAATGAAACCAGGTATTAGTTCCATCTACCACCATAATCCAAACGCAGTCCAAATCAAATTTTAGAATTTGGATATTGGATAAGTAAAAACAATAACCAAGATGGTAACGCAGTCCATAACCACCGATTTCAAGCAATATAAAGTTCAAATCCATACACGGACGCAGGAAAAATAAAAAGTGTAGATCCATACATTGATCGAAGGAAAGAGATTTAGATCCATACACAGATCGTAGACAAGAAAATAAAAGTACAGATCCATACATGGATCACAGGAGAAAACAAAAAAGTATAGATCCATTACAGGCAGCAAACGCCCGACGATCGTCCGAGTTTATTCGGCTTCATGCTCCTGTAATCATACCGTTTTTCCCTATTCTTCATATTGGATCCAATCTTCCCCATTAACAGAACTCCATAAATACACAACGACAATCTGTCTAATAAAAACCAATTAATACAAATCCTCTGTAACATGACGCTTAAAGCTTTCACCGGGAATACTCAATCCCCATAAGCAACATTAAAAAAAAATCATGGCTGTGAAGACTACATAGCGACATAAAAGGTGATAATGCCAAATCGGACTCTAGAATACGAAGCGAACATAAATCCCCAAAAATACACGTAATTTAAAATAAGATAAAACATCGCAACTCTGTTATATAACATTATTGGCCCAGCAAGGCCACGAGAAACAGGCCAATGGCCATTATCAAGCCCACAATACAAAACGAGCAAGGAAGAGATACTTTCTACATCAAAATTTGGGTTATTATTCACAGAAAGGCACAAGATTTAATTAAAATACAAAGAAATTGATCCGCTCCAAGCAAAAATACATAGAGATTTAAAAAAATCGATTGTGAACATGAAATATATTTCCGTCGGTCAAATACATAAACCATAAATTGCATATAGGGATTGGATCTATATTATATATCTTTCAAACAATACCCTGCACAATAGAAATCAAATATACTTACTTGAAAATGATGTTGAAAATAACAACTTGGAGATTCAACTTCTCCCAACCATAGGAGGCAACAACTTCACTGTTTGCTCCGCTCCACCCCCGAGCTAGATCACCAACCATGCACCAGAACAGCAAGACACTTCCTCGCGGCACTCAATCTCGAGTCCGTAACAAGTTCCCACGATGGACTTATAAAAAAAAAATAGAAGAATGCTCAACAATCATTCTTCCCATGCACAACACGGCGTCCTATGCTATTCCAGTGCACTCATATAAATAACTTTTGCCCAGGTCTTATGCCATCCCAATCAAATCTCCAATCAGATCCCTAAATCCCTATGATTTAGGATCTTGTCTGGTTGTTGAGCTTTGGATTGGATTTGATTGGTATCAATCACTCTTAGCTTGCTTACACATGTTCATTGGTGCCATGATTGGTGTCCCGTCATGTAGTTAATTTCTCCAAGTGTCATTTTATTTATTAATAAATAAATGAAGTGTTTGTTTGTGCAAATGTTATTTCAGTCTTTGAGTTTTATAACTCATTACATAATAAAAATAATATTTTTTTCAAAACATGAAAAATAAAAATAATGTCATGGGGGTATTACAGCTACATTCACCAAATGATTAAATAGTTAGACATTGTGCATGTCCATAAACAATACAAATGAACTATAAAATTACAAATATTCAAGTAGATGTACCTCAGTGTGACTTATCCCTATTGTAGATGCAGCATTGATCGCAGCATCAAAAACCCCACTAAGGTCTGGCACAGATGACTCTACATCCTGATGCTATAAACATGCGAAAATAACATTAAGAAAAACTAGTTATGAAGTGAATTCAAATCTAACCAGCAACTGCCATTGGAAGTGTGTACATTATCGTGGGATGAGTATGTTTATCCTCATGCACACCCGCTCTTTTCAAGGAAGAGGGTCGTCTGGTGTAAACAACCCCCTTATCTACGTTTGGACTACAGGGAGATCCAAACCAAAGAGGCAGTGCAAGGAGTTGTGATGATGTCTGCAGTCATAAAGTGTTACCATAGTTAGACATGGAGTTGAATGGATGGAATCATATGTACTGAAAAACTAACATGTTGTAATATACTTACCCCTGCTTGGGACATATATCCCCCATGGGAGTGACCGCTTCCATCAATTTCTTGCCCCTCTTCAGATGCTGATAGCATCTGCAAGTTTAAAAATTATAAATATTATCAATATATAAAGGAGTGTACAGTAAGAAATTTAAATAATTCAAACAATATTCAATCATTAACCATGTACTTACATTCTTCAAGTAATCGTAAATTCCACCTTGGAGTATTTCGTTGAGATCGATCTCTCCATAATCACGTTCTAAGTGGGGTTCCTGCAACTTTAGAAATTGTAAATATTAGACAATTTAACAAATTAATCAAGACTACCACATGCATTAACAAACTGATATGTATTAACAAAATGACAAATGTTTAAATATTACCTGAATGGTGGTTGTTTGGGCCTCGGGTACAACCACACCGGGTGCAGTACCACCCCCCTGAGAGGCATCAATATCCTGCAAGAGTAAATATTGCATATGTTACGAATATTTTAATGTGTTACATACAATATGGAAAAATTAAAAATTGAACAATAATAGAGTTTTAACATTGTCCTTACTTGACCACCAGTCATCGTAGAGATACCATGTCTTGTTCGAGGACCATAATAGGGTTGACCACACGATATGCAGATGTGTGATTCGCTCTAAGGCACATGGGATGTCAGTCTATCCTCACCAATAGATGTTCCTCTACCACCAGAAGCTGGTGGTTGTACCCGATTAGAAGAAGAGGGCATTGTCCGGTCAATAATGGTTGTGTGTTGAGAGACCATCTCAGCTAGAGTTAGAAATACCCCCTGTGTCTGGGAAACCATGTCATGTGCAGGAGGGATGTCTTCCCTCGGTAGCTGGGAACGGGGTGTAGGTATTTGTGGATTGGCATCTCTATGCCTAGCATTGGGTTGGTGTTGGGGCATCCCTCTACAAATTCCCTGGAAACCCAACATGTCAAAATAGTTGACATGTTTCCCCATCACAAACTTTGCATACAACTTTGAGAGGAAGTACAACGGTACTTCCCTATTGTTGTGCAGGGGAATGTCAAAAACCATGTACCACCTATCCATCCAATGGTCTCTAATGGGTGGAAAGGTGCACCACTCAATAGAAATATGTGGCATGGTGATCTCTGGAATTTCATCCGTCCCAAGCACTCTAAATAATGTATATATGTGTTCTTTTGTCATTTTCAGCTTCTTTACCTTGTTGTAGCTCAACCCATCAGCGTATTGTTGTCTTTTTCTCTCCCTATACGATGCGATGCTATACAAAGCATCATTCAATCTTGCGATCGTATCAACAATAGTCAACAATCAATCTGACAAGGAGTGATGGAGCTCATCTCCACCCCTCCAAGCAGAACCAATCTCTCTCAGATGGCCAATAACCCTCAGTATCTTAGCATTGTTATCCATAGTAGCCACTACAATCATAAATACAAATAAAATATCATTAGAAATATAAACACATGATATAATGACATCTCTTAGCACTGAAAATTGTATAACTAATGTACGACAAATATAAACATAAACTAAATCTATTATGTAAATTTAAAAATTGATCTTGAATTTTACAGTAAAGAATAAGCATTTAACATTTTTTCATTTTATATTTATGTCCTAAATTCAAGTATTAATTCCAATTTCCATATGCATGTGTACATAAAATTTCTTTAGTGCATATGTTGATTGTGAAGCTCCTCTGGCTTATTTTAAGGCTTGGATTATGAAGTTTCATCGAAATTGTGAGGTGTTGACTAATGCCCTTGCAGGACCAACTCCCATATTGCAGGTAGAGGCAACGACTAGACCCTAGAATAGGCAGCATAATGTGCTATTGATGAATAATATCCCAGTATAGGTAACGAATTTGTTAGATATGTACTTATTTGTTGTAGCGTGATGGTTTTTGGACTCCAAAGTGTATTTAGCAGATCTTTGTTTATATGTAATTTGGGCCATGTATGGATTCCACTTGATGTTATTTTAGTTCTATGCCCTCTTTCTATATACCCATGAGAGACTTTAAATGCACAATTGTGTATAGTGGATTTTATGGTTGCAAGGTTTTCACTGGATTATATCATGTATGGTAGTATGTGATTGGCATGTAATCAAACACATCAACCTACCTATGCATCTTCATGTTCGTAGAGCCTATTGTTGAACTTCGTTGTCTTGACCTTAACCAAAAAGTACCCTTCAATCAAGAGGAAATATTTGTTAAAAGCATGGGAAGCTTCTATACCTTATTTTAACACTTGGATTAGGAAGTTTCATCAAAACTATAAGGCGTTTATTGATGTTCTTGGACGACCAACTTCGATATTTCGTATAGAGGCAAGGGATTTGCCATGTTTGTTTATGTATTTTAGGGAAGATATGAATTCTACTTGATTTTTTTTAGTTGCATGCAAGCTTGCAATATAATTGACAAAGTTTGCATATTTGATAATTTCGGTTTGGATTCACAATGATGCTTGCGAATATACATATGCAAATAGTGAAGTTCATTTGTTTTTTATGAGTTAATTGGGGTTTTGGTTTACATTGGGAATGTAAATTACTTATGCAAACTTGCAATGTGCTTGACAAACTTTGCATATTTGTGAATTTTGGTATGGATTCACAAGGATGCTTATGAATATGCATATGGAAATAATGAAATTGATTTGTTTTTTATGAGTTAATTGGGGTTTTGGTTTCCATTGGGCATGTGAATTTTGGGTATGAATTTTGGTAAATAATCAAAATTATTTGATTTTTATGATTAAATTGGGGTTTTTGTTTCCATTGGTTTCCATTGGCCAATTCCATAGGGGTTTTGGTTTCCATTGGCCAATTCCATTGGGGTTTTGGTTTCCATTGGTTTCCATTGGCCATAAATTTATTTATTTTGGTTTAATTTCAAATTAGGGAAAATAAATTAATGAATTTAGGGAAAAATTCATGAGAAGAATTGAGGAAAATAGCTCACAAAGAGGAGGTTGATCCAAAGGTGGAGGTGGGTGTCTTTGGCACACTGAAAATGCGTTTTCCCACTCATGTTCTGCTCCGTCCAAGCTCCAACGGCGCTGCGATTTGGAGAAAATGACGGGCTCGACCCGTTTTAAACAAAAAACAGGTTTTTACAAACGCGAACGCATTTATGCAAAGCAAAACGGGGGTGCGATTTGATTCAATAAAACAGAAGCGTGTTTTGTTCTACTATCCTAATTGGCATGCATGTTGAAAGCCTTGGGACTAGGCTTGGCAGGGTCGGGATTGCTTGGGATGAATTCTATTTTATGGATCAAGAGTGATTGACTTCACTCTACCATTACATCTAAAAGGTCCCTCAACTTTGTGCACTCACCCTCTTAAGTATTGTACTCAACTATCAGCTTTGGTATGATTCAGACCAAAAGACACATCTTTTTACTTAAGGTCGACATATAATATTTTTATTATTAATATTTAATATTATTCATGGCCGACATATAATATTTTTTATAATTTTTTATTTTGTTAGGAAAGAACATTACAACATCTCCCCCATACGTGGTTTTAAAACCATGTGCAGGGCCCTCCTAAAACCATGGGTTGTTTAGGAGCCCTTGCACGTGGTCTTAAAACTATTTGCAACGACCTCCTAAACCATGTACAATAAAACCATGGGTTGTTTAGGAGGCCTTGCACATGGTTTTAAAACCATTTGCAAGGCCCTCCTAAACCATGTACAATAAAACCATGGGTTGTTTAGGAGGCCTTGCACATGGTTTTAAAACCATGTGCAGGACTATTTGTGGTCGACATGTTTTTTGGCCGATAATTATTTTTTTTTATTTTTGATGGCCGACATTTACAAGAGGAACATTACATAACGTTAGAACACCTCCCCCATACTGGGCTGTAGAGCGCCTCTTGGCGCAATAAGATTATGAGGGATATTTTCACTCGTAGAATATCTTAAGCATCCGAACCCAATGTTGAATCATGATCCTACATAATTCAGTGAAAAATGATTCAAATGCATGTGCATAACTAACATAGATTCAATTAGATAAATGAATCATAAATAAAATATAGACTTACAATGAATCACGAGGAAGAACCTAAAGAAATTTCAAAAATATAGAATGAGTTATAATCTGATGAATTAGACATTTCATATTATAACTTTTTATTCACAACATTTTAGAGAAAAATATAATCAACACATGAATTTTAAAGTTGGGAAAGCATAGAAAAATATATCTTGAAACCAAAATTTAAAAGGCCTGTAAAAGTTATTGGTGCATTTTACTATTGACCATTTCAATCTCTTTTTTTTGCAACAACAGTTATAATTATATTATATCGAAAACAGTAGTTGAAACCATTAAAACCAATACAAACTGAAGTCCTGCTCCTTCAGAGCTCATATGTCTTATACATATTTCTAAACATACTAACCCTGAAACTATCTTCATAGACTAAAAGGTTCTGCAAAATTTGATTCAGTTCAACTTTCCAAAAAACTGCTCTTGACTGCTATCCTATTGATTGTATATAAAGTATTCATAGAATAATTAACAACAATATTTGGAAATTCAAGACCGTCTTCATAAATTCGAAGTACCCGACTCAAATTTTTTATGGACCAGTCCCGCACGCTCCACATTCCCGTCTTTCGCTTCTTGTTCTAAAAACTGAAAACTCTATCAGACAGGTTCTGGAAGTCTATTTCTTGCTTAATGACAGTGTCCAGCTTTTTTCAAAGACCAGATATGTCATATCTTCCGCTAACTGGATCATATCATTCTCCATGGATTCAAAGTGTCTCTCTACTTCTGTCTATAGGTGACATACCTGACACTTACAGTCCCTAAGCTTGCAGTAGACTTCCTTAACGTCTCTTGCAATGTGTGCAACCCAGTGAGAAGCACGGCAGTCCGAACAAAAGCTGACACATTGTTTGGTATATAAATCTTTCCATATTTCTGGAAACATGTATTTCACTTCCCTTCACACACTATGGTTGATGCTACTAGTAGTAGATGAACCGTGCATGTCAACTAACCTCATGTTTGAACCTGCCTTCTTCATTGTATGAAATATCAACATATCTACAGGAGGACCACAACCTGGATGACATCCCCCTTATGAACAAAATGCCTTTTCCGCTTTGAATTTGTGTTGAATTTCCTTTCGACCTTTTCATTCTACACCTATGCAATAATTTCTTCTTCCATGCATGTATCGGAGAGAGATTTACAGGACATCCTGCACTCCTTCTTGTAATGAGGTCTCGAGCATGCCATGGTTGTGCCACCGCACCTCCTCTTGTTGTCTTTTCACATGGATTGTATTCATAATTCGAGATCATGGAACTAGAATTTGAATAAGAAATCGGGAACCAAGATTGAATCTCCTAGTTTGATGCCTTGACTACTTCTTAATTGAGGGATTGGAGAATATGAAAGAAGTCTAGTTGTGGAAGCTAGTGATTTGTTCTTTGATTTTATTAATGATTTGGGATAGCCTTATATCATTTATCTTGGAACCTGAAGTAAGGGCTCTGGTAAAGAGATGTGACTCTCCCATTATTATTGCTTCATTATGTAATATACCAGATGTATATTACATTTATTAATAATTTATTATCAAGAATTCTCAGTTTAGGGGATTTGATCAACAAGATAGACATAAGTTGCTCAGGTGTTTACTTGAAAACTTACACATTGAAGTTAAGTAACTCAGAGGCCAAGAATTCTGGAGATGGAGAGGCATCTGAGGGTAACATAGATGAAAGCTCGAACAAGAGAAATATTGTACCATTGGTGGATCGTGTCTTTCAAGGTCAGTTGTGTAGCACAATTTGTTGTTAGAAATGTGGTTACCATTTTATGACATACGAGCCATTTCATGACTTGTCATTGCCCATTCCAAATAAACCAAAACCCATGAATATCTCATCACTTGGTGGATTTGTTTCTAAATGTTTTGGTATGCTTGGTGGCTTTGATACCACTTGTAAAGTAACACCTTACATATTTATCTTATTACATAAATAAATATATTTTATAATTGAAGTGATGATTTTTACAATGCAATGGTCAAATGTTTTATATGACCATAAGTCGAATAGTCATGTCTTCTCATTAGGAGACACAACATATTAATAATTAATACCCTAATGTAATAATTAATAATTTATTAATGATTCTAATATATGTTTGGTATATGGCACATTAATTCTAATTTTTACCAAAAGAATCAAGCCTTTCCATAGTGCTAAGGCTTCTACTATGTTGTTAGATTCTTCTCCTAAGCCCCACAAGTATTAAATTCTAGTCATTCATCAGGACTTAGTAGTATCCCTCCCTCCTACCACCCCTCAATTGCCTTTCGAGGCTCCATCAAAGAAGAGACTATGTCTTTATAGTTCTAACTCCATATCTTAAATTTGGTTCCATCCAGATTTCCCAAGTTTCTTTCAGGCGATAGAGTTGTTGGGAAGAGGGGTAGTGAGATAGTTGCAGGGTTTGAAACCAATCGATTTCTTCTAGCAACAACTTTTATTTCTCTACTTGTAGAACTTTACTCTTCAAATCCTCCCCCATCTTGTTTTTTTCTCTCAAAACCACTTGAGTTGTAATGGAATCCTTCCTTGAAAATATTTGTGCATTTCATTCTAGCCAAAGCTTCCAAAAAATAAATTTTGGAAGAGTCAACCAACAATACTTCAACCACACTTTTTGCTTTAGGGAGTTTGGATAAACTAGTTCCCCAAAGTTGAACAAACCTTTAATAGAGCAAGGGAGGGTAAGCTCTGCATTCCATGGGGTTAAGGCTTAGTTCTAAACTTCTCTTGAAAATTCACATTCAAAGAAGAGGTGCAAGGAGGTTTCTTCCTATTCTTGACATAGAGGGCATTGTGAAGGACCTGCTAGTCCTCTATTCTTTATATTTTCTCCTATCAGAATGTTGTGATGGGAAAGAGTCCATGCAAACAGGTCCATTTTAGGGAGGCTTTTAGTTTCCATACTCCCTTCCATACTGTAGGGCTTGTTGGGACATTTGGAAATGCCAATAAGAACTTATAGCCTCGCACAAGTGAGTAGGATCCATTTCTAGAACCTAATCCTCCTTTGTCTTTAGTTACAACATCTAATGGAGCTTTGCTATGTAGGTGATGAAGCAGAAGCGTGTTTTCCCCTTTCAGATGTTGAGGTACTTCTAATAAATTCCAACCCCTCCAACTTCTCTTTCATCTTTATTCTAGTCTAAGAGGTCCCATAACATGCTTATATATTTGGAATACATCCAATATTTAAGTGCTTCTACATTGTGAAAATGTGAAAAGGGTTGGTCTCGTAGAATTTTATCATTCTAGATGTTGATATGCTTCATGTTTCTTGGTATCCAGAAAATATCTGGTTGAAAGAGAGGAAGGGATTGCTTGCAAAGAGAGAAAATGAGCGATCCTCTCAATCTATGTGGCTCATTCTCTAGACTTTGAAGTCTGGTGTTTGCAAAATATTTTTTCTAGACAACATGTTTGCTCCAACTAATTTTCTCAGAGATCTATTTCCATAGAATTTTTGCTCCCAAGGCCAATTTGTGCATTTTGAAGTCTTTTATTTGTAGAACTCCTTCCATCATGGGTTTTTAAATTTTTTCCCAACTTATCACAGGGATATTTTTGTCATTTTGCTTCCCTCCTTTCCAAAAAAATATCCTTATAATTTTTTCAAACTTATTAAGAATATAATTAGGGGAAGTAATACAGAGTATTGGAAGCTAGGAAGACTAGATAAAAATAGGTTTTATGAGAACAAGCTTACCTACAGTATTCAACCATGAAAAACCATAGGATTGAAATTTTGATTTGAATCTATCCACCAAAGGAATCCAATCCTTTAATTTGGGTGAATATTTGAAGATAGGTAGTCCCAGGTACTTCAAAGAATCCTAGCTGGCATGTCCTGCAATTCATAAAACTTGGGATATTTCCATCATTTCTTGAGGAGAAACATTCCATCCATAATATGACTTCTCTTGTTGTTTATTGTGTTATCTGCAGGGTATCTCCTCCCAAAAGCATAGTGCCATCCACAAACTGGGCATGATTTATTTCTTTAACTTCTCTAACCATTCAAAGGGTTATCAAATCTTGTTCCTAACATCTTTTTTCTAGTTGAAAGCTTAAAGCTAAGGCTTGTATAACAAAGAGAAGAGGCGAGGGGGGAGATTTGTCAAATCCCCCTTGTAGATTTGAAGAATTCAGTTGCTCTAGCATTAACGAGAGGGGCTATCAAAGGTTCCCCGATATAGGATTTCATCCACCGAATGAAGCTCTAATCAAAACCAAATTTATCCATAAAAGAGTAGATAAATTCATGCCTCACTTTGTCATAAGTGTTTGCTAAATCCAACTAGATAACCATACATTTCCCTTTTTGTTGAATTCTTGAATAATCACCTCTTGAGAAAAAATAATGTTCTCTAATATTTGTCATCATTTTATAAAGCCTCCTTGGGTTTTTGGTATAAATTTTGGAAGGATCTCTTTCAACATGGTTTCCATTACCTTTGTTATCAGTTTGTGTCTAATATTATGTAGGGAGATAGGCTGAAATCTATCAAAGGTTCTTGTTGCTTTCTCTTTTGGAATAAAGGAAAGAAATTATGAACTGGTGCTTCCCCCTAATTTGCTGCAATTTTGTGACTTGAACACCATCCTCTGAAGATATTTTATTATTATTTTCTAGCAGACCTTGAAAAACCGAGTTGTAAAACCATATGGGCTTAGAGCTTTGTAAGAGTCCATATCCCACAATGCTTTCTTGAGCTCCTTCCTTGAGATTGGACTTTTTATCCTTTGATTTGTGCAGGCTGAAATTTTATGAGGGATATAATTAAAAATTCTTAGAAGTCCTTCTTGATGTAGAACCCCTTCTTCTGAGTAAATAGATTTCAAAGGGTTGTGTGCAGCTTCTTTCAGTTTTTTGAATTTTGAGATTACTTGACCTTGCACTTGGATCTCCTTTATTGGTTTGAAGTTCTTCATGGCCTCTACCTGTTTGTGGAAAAAGATGGTGTTTAAATCTGCAAGCACATCCAGAGACTGTGATACTTCTGTTGATGTTTGAGAAAAATCGCAGAAGCTTGAACTTTAAAAATTTTATTAATGAATTTCAACACATATGAATCTCATAAATCAGCCATATATGAATCTCATAAATATATCAGCCCTCGGAAAACCCTCCAAACATGGAAGATGAAAAACCCAACAATTGTTTGAGTATGATAGATAGATTTGTAGAGAATGGTTCACAACACAAGCAATTTCCCGATAAGAGATATCACCACAGTAGTAGAGAAGAGAGATCCAATGTAACCCTATAAAAACAATGGTATGCAACTATATTGAACTTTCCATATACCTAGCATATTGATAACAAGCCAAAAACTCTAGCATGAACTGAAAGTTAATTGTCTTTAACAGAATTTTTAATTGACTTGAACTAAATGTTAACTGAATTGAACTGAATGTTAACTTACTTGAATTGAATGTTCAATTTAATTGAATTGCATTCATTAATAGTTCAACTGATCCTTTGACCAAGGCATTGATTGAGGATTTCATATTTTACTGAAGTTTTATAACTTGAGTTCACTCAGACATGTACATGTGCATTTTGAATTCTCTTTCTCAAAGCTTTATCTCATTATCAATAAGTAATTAATGCATGGTCCATATGTGTCTTATTTATCCATCTTATCATATCATACTCAGAAGAATTATTCCATACATACTATTGATCATATATATTACCTCGGGCCATATAGTCATATGCTAAAGTAATTCACTCTAGGGGTAGGTAAGCCCTAAAGGAGACTTATAGCACTCAGTGACCATGACTAGCAATATATCACATAGTATAACCACCTCAACAAATGGATGTCAACAGTCTTGATACAACACAAGATCATCTCCACAATTGGAGATCCATTCTTATAGGGTATCGTCTATGAGAATCATTGACTTGATACAACACATAAGTCTATACTTGATACAACACAAGTACACAGTCTTGATACAACAAAAGACCAGCCTTGATATTACTCACAAGACTCAACTTGATATTACTCACAAGTCATACAATACAACATCACCACCTCAATCATATGAGGATTCTTAAGACTTGATATGACTCACAGGTTCGCCTTGATATTACTCACAAGTCTAGAGAATGACTCATGATGTTGCACAATCAACAAATTCTACCTCTAGTATTCTTCTTCAGTTGTGCAAGTCGAATGGAGTTCTACTTCTTTCTTCATATCAGCTTGTGTAATTTCTTATTCTTCTATTTATTCCTGGTGGAGTTCCAAGTTTTGTTGGGTTTCTTTTCTTTCTTGGAGAGGGATTTATGCCCTTTGCCCAATCCTTGAGGGATTTTTTGGTTCTTCTAATTTTTTCCTCCCAAACAAAGAACGCAGATCCTATGACATGCTGAGACCATACCTCTTCCACCTTTTCCAAAAAACCTTCATGTTGAATCTAGAGAGGGCTAAAACGAAATGGAATTGGACCCTAGTTTAGATCCTCTCTTAGCTCAAGAAGAATTGGGTTATGATCTGAAATACTGAAGGGAAGAATTTGTGGAATTGCATCCAATCCTGGAAGGAGAAAGGAGGTTTGGACCAAGAGGGTCGGGGACGTTACAACCAAGAACCTGTATAGTCTTGTTTTTATGTGCCTCGGGCCTGTTCTTCGATTTGTCCATCTGAAATTTTCTTTCATGATATTTACATTCAAAAGGTCCTAGTCTTGGATTAGATCTTTGACCCACTTCGTTATTGGATCCATACTATATTTCCACCCTTTTTTCTTTCAATTTTAGAGTAACATTTAAATCTCCAGGTATGA
Organism: Pseudotsuga menziesii; assembly: GCA_001517045.1. Lineage (NCBI taxonomy): Eukaryota > Viridiplantae > Streptophyta > Pinopsida > Pinales > Pinaceae > Pseudotsuga > Pseudotsuga menziesii. Next base: position 2,015,109 of record LPNX011001467.1, on the reverse strand, counting down.
TTATGTTGTCGATGGAAATTTCATCAAAGACATTTCTTATAGAGGCCCAGCAATCCTTTTTTATGATAGTAACATTGGGACATAAACATGCCTACCAATGCCCTACCAATACCCAGTAATCCTTTTTTTCTGAAAGGGAATTGGAGTAAACTCCCCTACCAATGCCCTTTCTACTATAGAGAGTGTGATTTTCATGAGTCATTCTAGAGGAAGACCCACTTCTGGGATATTATCGAGCCTCTTTACGAACTTGGAGTTAAAACCTCATGTTGCTCGCTTCCCCTGCAAAGTTACCAAGTGCTTGAGCACCACCACTTCAAGGGGGGTGAAGGAGGGGGCGGCGGCAAAGTCAAACCCTCGCTAGCCTCCATCGCTGCCAAAAACCCTTATAAACTCAAATACCAAAGGTGAACCACTAAGCTATCAGAATGCAGATCACTTGACCATTTCAATCTTACCCCCAATTTGATTGAAACAATTTTTATTACATTCTAGAAAAAAGGCTTCATAGTTACCTTCAATATTTGAAGAATCCCTAGCTTTTTTGTTCTTTCTCTTGATTCCCTCTTTATATTTCACACAAAGATCTTTCTTTTTCATTTAAGCAACATATTTTTATATGGTTCCTTTACGTCTATATGGGGAATTTGGTATCCATCGCAATGGGACCAATCATTGCATTGGATCCCAAACCTTGTTGATGTCAAGTTTTATTTCATTGCTTTCATTGTTTGCGGTCTTCATTGTACAATATTGTCACACTAGTGTGTATGTTTCTTTTAATATCTAAATGTCATATTATCAATTTATTCATGGAATTGATAGTCCACAATAAACTGTAATATAGCATGGATGCCTCTATTACTTTACAAAGCACCGAGTAAATACAAAAAATTATAAAAACATTTTCAAATTTGTATCATCACGGTAATGATATACCGGTGCGTATATATAATTCAAATGCATCGATGCGCATACATTTTTGTACACACCAGTAATGTAATTTGTAAAAAAAATCATAATTTCTATAGTGACATAAGTTCAAGGAAAACAAGTTATTGTAGTGAGCACGGTGGTAGCTCATCCCAACAAGTGAAGAGGGGAAGTTGTTTAAGTTTTATTAAAAAATGTATATATTTGAGTTATATTCTTAGATTTGAGTTAATGATCTGTATTGATTGATGTGTGTCATGCAGAGCATAAACTTGAAGAAACTTGTTAATATTGTGCACAACTTGAGTGCAAAAGAGCGTAGAAGCTTTGCGGAAATATTTCTAACAAAGGAAATAGGTGGATCAAATGGTTATTAAGATGAAGTTTTTCTTCGTTTTTTTACAAAAAATGAAATTCGTAACATTAATCGCTAACATGTTTTAAACACTTAATTTCACATTTTTCTATTGTCGTGACGTGATCGATAACAAGGGAACATAATCTCATCCTAAGAAGATAAAAATTATGAAGGATGTAAATGATGATGATTTGGTCCTTAGTTCGTCTCGAGTGCTGCTAGAAGTTAATGAGAGGGTTTTTTTTTTTACAAAATGATGACATATATAGTGGAAAAAATGTATAGACGTGCTTTCCACTTACTATACAAAAATCAATCCAATAACTCCAAGAATTGGGTTATAAATAAACTACAACAAGTGTTTCCAAAACAATGGTCAATAAGAATCGTGAGACTTGCAATAGAAAAAACTTACAAACAAAAAACAAATAAAAGTATTATTATTAACCATGTTTTCTATAGTATGTCCGAAAAATTACCAATTTTTTTGGCTATATTTTCTTTCATATTGATTTTAAGGTTATGAATATTTCAAAAGACAAATGAGTTGATACCCAAAAAAAGATAGTAGGAATGTCCAAAAAAGTGTACAAGGAGATGGTAAAAGAAATAAACATTATTCAATGCAGGAAGAGCCATCCCAACAACAATGTGCATCAGAGATATATAATCTTTGAGCTATTATTATATGTAAACCAAATTTAATTATCAAATGAAATACTAATTTTCAATTGTATGTTGTAGAAAAGAAAAGAAAATGGCACCCATTCAACACATAAGGTAGGATGCCAAAGGAAGAAAATGGTTGATCACAAAGTTTGTGAGTTTTTACGTTTACGACCTTATTTAAGATTTATTTGTTGTGATATTTATATTTAAATAATTAAATTACAATCATACATGCATGTCTTCTAGTAGGTGCTAACAAACAAAGAAAGCCATCCAAAGAATTGATCGACAATGGATTAAGTATGCTTTGTGAGTATATGTTGAAGTATCAAGACTTAATTGAACAATTTGTAAGTGTTTTAAGTTGTTTAGATTCCCTCACTTCCTAGTAATGGAACAACAAAAAAACTTTTATTTTAAATATATCTATGCTTTGTTATGGTGTATCAAACATGTAGGAAACAAAGTATGGAGTGGATCCAGTGGAATACATTTTGAGAGAAGGCATGAAACATCTTCGAAAGAATGTGTGTTATTTATGAAAAACCCATTGTTATGGTACACTTTTAATTTTACGCAATCATGTATGTTCTACTATATATATAGATATACTTATTACACTTTATTTCATGTTTGTAGATGGAACATGAAGAGGAGGAATGTTAAAAACAAGCCCATCAACAAAATATTAGGTTTAATAACCCAAGTACAATATCACCTACAAGTGATGAAGAAATGAGGCATGTATGCAACTCAAACTATGACAACAGTTTAAGTGATGAATGGCAATCAATGTAATCGAATGATACCACACGTTGCATGTTTTGGAATATTAATCTGTGAAAATCAAGGTCAATTTTATTTAATTTATTCAACATATTGTCTTGGATGAGGACAAGTTACGAATAGGTGTAACTATTACATATTGACATTTTGTTTAATATATTGGACATAGTGTCCCAATTGGATGTTGTTAGGTTACCAAAATGTAACAATAAGATATTAGTTGCATTTTGATTATTGTAGATCTTTATGTGTATGACAGTGGGTTTATCATTATTATATAATAAAACAAGTTTCTTTTTTATCTCATTGACCAATGTTGTAAAATGTTTGGTTATTGATTAATTAATATATAGATGATTTACATTGTTATAAATAGCATATCCTTTGGATAATTAATTGATTCAATAATTATATCAAAACACAAGAATTAAAAGATACAAATCAATATTATTATAAAAATATTTGATTATAAAATGATTACTTGAAATGTTATTTAAAAAATAATTAATTAAAATATATACATATCGGTGCATTGTTTTCATTTGAACTCACTAAACAATGAATGCCATAAAAATATAAGTCGGCGTGTTTCTATACAGAATATGCACCCGTTCCTATTACGCATATTACTAGACGAGTGCAATTATTTAAAATTGCACCGTTGCTTTAAATGACAAATCGTATAATTATATTTATGGCTTCAAAATATAATGATGTACATGACAAGTATATGCATTGGTGCTTTATTTATAACAACCACATCGATGCTTTAAATAATATACTCATCCTTATTTCACCCAAAACTTGTTTTAAAGTTGATGTCCCTTCGATATACTTGGTAATTTAGGGGCCAGGGCATAACACGTAAGTGCACTGACGCTTTCTGAACAAGGGTTACATGGTAGCTAGTCCATATCACTTAATTTACGAATAGCTAAATTACAATATACAAAGAAAAAAAACATTAATTAAAATAGCTTTATAATTTATTTCTTATATTATATAGTTAAAAATATCAAATTTATTATTATATATTTTATATTAATAATACTTTTATTATTTAAAAAAATATATTATGTATTTTACCATATAAACTTCAATAATATACATATAAAATAATAAAAAATAAATTATCATTTATATGTATAGCATTTTAAATGGTATTTTATTGCACTCATTAACTAGGAGATAATATTATACGTAAAATTATCTTTTATATGTATAGCATTTAGAATGATATTTTTTTGCACTTATTAATTAAAAAATAATATTATAGATAAATTAAGTTGATTTTATTAAACTAATTTGAAAAAAAATACTAAAAAATATGCATTCATTAATAAAAGTTAATAATATCCTTAAACGAAACAGAACACGGCTTAAAGGATATATGCATTAAATATAACCTTCCATTAAACGAAATATCCTTGAACGAAACAGAACACGGTTATATTTAATGCATATTTTTAATTGATATGACGTTATTAGGACAATGGGCTTGAATGAACCCGGTTACATTTCGGCCTCTGTACACGAAATGATAGCACATTTATGACACTGTAATGATTATAAAATAAGAACCCATCCAATAAACTGTTAAATAATTTTAAATATGATGTGATGTATGGGATAGCATGGGAGATAGATTATTGTTGATGAGAGGACAATGGATGTAAAACTGAAAATATGTATGGACAAGTCTCCTTTGATTTCTAATAAAAATAGCAAGGGACTGTTTTTTCCCTTTACGTGAAAAAAAACTGTTAAATAAATCAATTTTAATAAGTATTATAAAACATAATAAATAAATTATAAAGTTACACCTTCGTAAATTTAAAAAATAATTTTAAGTCAATACTTGTTAATACATAGTCAATGCTAAAACGATTACATAATAACCTGCCGTAGGCAGGGATAATAAAACACGCATTGGTTCGTCAAATATAATACACACATTGGGCTTAATATATATTATACACACTGGTGCATTTTATATAGGCATCGACATCTCACTACAAAAATTTTTAAATTTCCCGTTCCACCGTGCACATCTTAATATTAGCACATATGCATAAAAAAAGTTATAGACATCGAAATTCCAGTGCTAAAAAAAGTTATAGACATCGAAATTCCATTAAACAAAAAGATAAAAACAGTCCATTATGTTTATAAAAGCACCAGTGTGTTATAAAACAATAACTTTGAAATCGGTGCACAATTGATATAAAATCACTTGTGTATTAATGTTTTAGGCGCACAATGTGTTAATGTCTTTGGGCACCAATGCGGTTCTGTCTTGAACAAATTGATGTGTTTTTATTTCAGATGGAAAGATCCACGGGAAACCCAGCAATACTTCCCCACATTAGTGGATGGTAGAGGTGGTAAACTGTCGGCCATCCTCGCAGAAAGCCTAACCCCAAAGGACTCAAGGCTCGAACACGTGACCTCTCCTCGAACCGAGAGAGTGTGCGCACGTCTTACCAATTGAGCTAACCCTTGGGGCTTAACAAACTGATGTGTATAAAAATGCACCGAATAAAAAATACCTCCACTATAACTTCCACATGCCCAAAAAAAACAGTTATAAAAAACATATGTTAAAGCCACTGCTAAAACCTCTACTACAAATGGTGAAGGTTCTTTTGAAGATTTTTCACAATCTTGTAACACTAAAAATCTCTGAAAAACATTTTCTACAAAGAAAACTTTCTTTGTAGTGAAATTTCCTTTTGAAAATGTGAGGTGAGTAACAATATATTTGAATAAAAATAATGTCATCTTCAAAGTGACACACTACTCTATGGAAATGTTTATCCATGGAAATACGTGCATTGATAATATGCATAGTCATTTATCATGACAACATTTAAGCACATGTAATTATTCGCATGTTTGCTAGAGCATTGTTACTATGTTGTAATGTTATGCACCACAAGCTAATCAAAAGGCTAATATGATAAGGTTGGTGAACAAAGTATCGACGACACATCTGTTGTGCTTACCTTGATATAATTATGTATTATGTAATTGTCAAATCGATGAAGTAATATTACATGTGCTTTGTGTATTGTACATTAGATATTGATTACATTTTTCAATTACTAGGGGTCATAATACATGGTATGTGAGAAAACTTAAAAGAGGAAGTTTGACATTAATGACATTAATAGTGTTGTTAAGGCTTTTTGTAATCTCCTTGACCCTTAAGATAAGGCCAAAGGCACTAAAATTAAGATTAAATTAAGTTTAAGCACAATATATTAAGACAAAATATAATCATCCAACACTTCAAATAATCGAGAGTCAATTTGTTTATTAAAGTTACAATATTTAATAAATTACTTAATTAAGATAATTGCAACACTTAATTAAGATAATTACCAAAGGTCATAAATGCAACAGAACATGATTATTTATTAACCTTGGTGAGAATAAAATCCTAAAACACATTCACGCATTATAAATTTTATTGATGTCGAAAACACATTTGTTAAATAGTTGAGTATTGTTGTTATCGGGTTTTTTTTTGCAAACTAAGTTAATTTCTACAATTGTTATGTGAGTGTTGTTGCTAAGTCCGAGCTATAAGAAAATCACACATCAAGACACATCCCTAGGTTGTAACCTATAGCCACACCACAACCAAAGCAAAGAAAAAGGCATTGACTGCAATCACAACCCACAAAATTAGCTCTTGATGCCTTTTCCTTTCAACCATTTTTCGCTAATATATTTCAGATTGTATGGATGCCTCCCACCAACTATAATTCTTATTACATTCATATTACATTATTCAAACTCAAATCTACAAATAGGAGCAGATCCATGCACATAACATTTCCAAACTAACAACTGGTGTGCTCATCTTGGCACTAGGAAAACTACTTGACCAAAACTAACATATCTTAGTCATCTGGAAATATTTTTTCGAGGAAACGAAAGGAATAGGTGCCAAGACACATAAATGAGCATAGATTGGCGAACCAGGGCATATGGTTGTGCCCCTTTCAATACCGTAGAGCCATGGTTATAATTTTTGAAGAAGAGAAAGAAGGTCAAATTGAATAATGTCTCGGATTTGAATCTTATGGAGCCCATTCTTCCTATAACCAAATATTGACATCTAATAATCAATCATACAAATAAGTCAACTCAACCACCATCACACATAATCATCATAACAATGAGTTAATACATAAATAAAATCATATGGAAATACTTATCTAAAAATATGGGAAATTGGTTGTAACAGGACAACTTTCCTCTCAACCGTAGAAACAATCAAGCCTTCCTCGCTTGAATATGTCACCCCCGAGCTGAGACCGCGGATCTATGGGTATAGGCTCACTTAGTTTAGAAACTCTCAAAACTACCTCTTCTAAGAGCCACAATGCTTCTCACTACTACTTCCGTGTCCCTCTCCACTACCTATGGGATATGACCTAGCTCGCCATTCACATTTCTTGGCTTCCTGTGTGAGAACCTGGAATAGTAGAGTGATATAATAGAAGCAAAGGGAAACAACTAGACTCACTCTAAGTCTCAACACACTCTCGACACTATCAACATTCCCAACACTGTTAAATAGCATAAGTCACATGGTCCAAAGCTCAAGATTAGCTTCAACAAGGAGAGGGCATATGAATTTATAGCACAAGGAGGCCAACTCTAACCCAAGGGGATCAACTCAAATTAAAGAGAGATAAGGTTTAAGCTTCATCATGAATACTTAACTCAAATTAGTGGAGTGATGGCTTAGTTAGGATAGTCCCTTTCCTAAATTAGCACCATGAGGAGGAGTTACCAAAAACCAAGGAGTGGAGACATGAAGAGCACAAGGAGGCACACTAATGCATTAGGGGGGTTGCAAAACATGAAGGAGGGAGAAATAGGTGAGAGAAGGGATCCAATAGGGTCATAAATATCCGGGAAGCATAAAAATAGGTCCATCAACGCATTGTGTAAGAGTGGAAGCTATAAAATAGCTTACAACCCCTAGGAAAAGGGCTCATAAATTACCAAAAACACATAAATATGAGGGAAACTCTTCCCAAAGGAGGGAGCGCTAGGAAATAGGGGCCCACTAAGGAGTGCATAAGATGAAATAGTAACTCCATAGTCCATAAATAAAAAATAGGGTTTGTTTGCAATGCTTGGGTGACCATCATTGTTCATGTCACCAAGGTGCAATTATGGACTGGGATAGGCAAATTCAAGCCAACAATAAGTTGTAAGGTGTTAGAGATTTCCCCATTCCCCCTCACTTGTAAAATCCATGGCCTCCCATATTCTTTTAGTTGCCTTTTGTTGAGCCAATTGTTCATTTAATAAACAATAAAACATTCAAAAACGGAAACAATGTCAGTGACAACATTAATATTAATAATAGTGTGAAAGTACAAAGTCATATTATCAAACAATAATCATAAATCCTAAATCACATTAACATGCAAAGGAACATAAGTCCACAATCACACAAAAGATCATAAGTACATAATGTAATAGAGCATAAGTCACATGAAAGATCATAAGTTTGGAACTTAACAATTGGGGTATTACACGTTTGCATGGGATTTGTTAATGATTCAGATTAATTACTGTTTGTTTAAATTCAAGCCACCTCAGATCCGTCATACTTATGGAATTCAAGTTCATAGAAATACAGTTCATTTGTAATTGTTCATGACCACCCATTTCACTATTGAGGAGTGGTGATCATTGATACCACCCTTGTGCGCCTTGGTCGCTCATCTCACTACATATTTGGCCTCTACATGCAGTTGTGACTAAAATCCACCCTATCAATTCCTCGTTAGAACCATTACCATTATGCATACCCTTAAAATGTCCTCATCATGCACTTAAACACCATTGGAGCTAGGAAAGAAGCTTTCAAACCAAGGACTTTTGAGGTTACAAGCCATTAAAAATAAGAGGAAGCTACAATATTTTGGTATAGAAAGCTAACTCAACACCCTTATTTTGGTGTTTGCAAATCATGCATTTAGTAATTAATGGATTCTATGTGTTGTTGAATATTTTAGTTGGCATATCCTTGGATCTTGTTAATATGTTATGTGCTCCCTAGTCATGTTGTGATATTGTTTGTTTTTAAAGAGATTTTAGGAAAAACTTAGCAATAGGGCTCTTTTCTTCTCCCCCTCGTTTAGCTTATGTGGAACTTTGTTGGTAGACTCTTGGTGACCTTCCACTGCTATAATTGATTGCTTGCATTTGTTATTTTTTATGCCTTGCTACAAGGCTTGCACACAACGTCGCAATGGAATAATGGGATAAACACTGTCATTTTTTGTAGTTAATGACTGGGGTCTTTATTTTTCCTTTCACAATTCTTATACCTTCATTGCCTTTCCATTAAAAAAGCACTTCAAAATATATGTGCAACCTTATTGATAAATTCCACTGCATATGATAAAAACAAGTGTATAATTTGAACCGTTTCTTTTTTTTGTCTTCCTTAAATCATAATGATGGAATATAACTAAAAGGGGAGAAAAAACTAGGGAAGCACTATGGCGCGATGTTTTTCATTTTTTAATGAATGAAATTGTGTATATCTCTAGTGTTAGAGCCTTCCCTTTTCCCGTTGACACTGACCAATCTTAGCTCCCTTCTTCGTTGATCAAATGTAATCGTGCTTGAATGAAGCACTATCATTAATCATTATTTTGTTTACCATTTATTAGTGTTAACTCTACATGTGGATGAAATCTTGATATTTGCCCTTAGTTGTTAGATGAGTTTCTTTAGCAGGGGTTATTAAAGGGGATCGAGATGAAGGCACCAAGATGTGTAGAAGGAATGAGGAAGAAAGGAAATAAGGTTTGTGGTGCATAGTTTGATGACAACTTTGAGAAGTTTAATCATTTGTCCCGATTAAAGAATTTATTTCTAGGCATATAAGCCTTTGTGCAAACTTTGGTCCCTACTTTCACATTTTTACAACCCCACCCAAGTGTTAAGAAAGAACCCTAGAAACCCTTGTAGAAAGAAAATGATCACTGGGATGAAAACCCTCACCAACCTTACTAAGGTAATGTTGGGTGGGTGTGCATGAACATGAACACCAAAACGTCATGGTTCAATCTACTATTGCCTTAGTAAACTCTTATGCTCATTTAAAAATCCATGCAAATCCTTAGTCTCCCTTGTTTGAAAATTCTCATAATGACAAAGAAAAGAAACCTATTATTGATCTATCACCTCTACATGATGGAAAACTATAGCTAATTCATCCTACAATTGTCCACTCAAATACAAATATTTTTAATACATAAACAAGCAATAGGGGTGATATTAGTAATCTAGATATGTTTCATGTAATTTCATCCTATTGAAATATGACAGTATAATGATTGTGTGTGTGTTTGAGTTGTCCTTACTTAACTTTTCATCACATTTTTATCATAGCAATGAACAATTGGAAATGGTTTTCTAAATGATTCCATTTTTGGATTGGTATAAGTGGAATATTTTAGGCTAGTGTTACTTGGATAAGCACCACATTTTGGATTAAATTTGAACAATTGTCACCGATTTAGTGTATGGTTGAATTTTGGAGTTTATACAAATAACATATTTTGGGTTGACTAACCAATTTAATGGTCTTTTATTTGATTGTTATAGCTACAATTTTGATAGCATGTGAATGAAATAAGACGTTGTTTGTATTCAATCCTACATGTAAAGTTTATTTGAAATAATTACTTTTGGAAGTCAGAAGTAGGAATATATTCTGATGAGGGATGCATGAACAATACTTTGATTATGTATTGCATATGTTGTGAATACAAGGTAATATGAGAGAAATGTTAAATTTTGTAAGGCTATTCATAAGATAATGATATCCCATGGTAGAGATAAGGTTGGTTTAGCATTGGGACTTCATCCCCCTTGATGGTTGATCGATGGTGTTATATAAGATGCCCCCCTCCCTAAATTTAAAAGTACCTTCTAAAATATAAGGGAAAATGAAATGAAAAGAGAACACTCTCCTCACGGACTTTAGTTTGTTAATGATTAGCTAAAGGGCCAGCTGTAACTAATAATTGCCCAAGAAGAAGCATACAAATGAGTGAGAAGGCTATCCAAACCATCATTATGTTAAGAGAGAAAGGGTATGCTAGAGCTTGAGAAGTAAAAAATTTTCTCTTCTCATTCTCATTCCACACTTTGTTTTTATATAGGCTTTGAATTTGTTTCTTGATAGCATGGGAAGTTTGTAAAAAAATAGATGATGATGATGAAAAGACTAAATTATGTTGGTGTTTAAAGATGTATTTTGTTGCATGTTTGTTGGGTTAGAAGTTACACATCTAGTGATGGTGCTAATTGGTGTAATGATATGCATATGAGAGACTCTAAGTGTCATATTAATTTGTATTTCTCATTCTAGGTTGTGTTTTGCTTCGTTGTTCTATTTACTTTACTTTTCTAGGAAACGTATAGGAAAGTTTGAGATTTCTTTCGTCCAAGCCTTTGCGAAGGGTTGTAAAACATAGTTAGAGAAGAAAGATTTTGTGGAATCTTCTTTTTAAATTAAAAGATACTATTGGGATCTTGCATTAGCTTGGAATTTCCTTTCTCTTTATTCTTCTAAACAATTTTATCATTTTTTAGTTTATTTTATTATTTGATATCTACAAATTTTATTTTGAGTGCTTATAATGTCACAAGTTATATGTATTGAGTACTTTATTTCTAGTAATAAGAGCATGTTTTAAAAGCATAAATATTTAAAAAATAGGATGTCATGTGAATGCTTGGAGCGGTAATTTTATTCAGTCATGTTTTTATTTTCAGCATCCTACTTCATTTGTTTTATTTTTGTTGGTATGTTATGGGTTTGATTTGTTCCTTTAATTATGACATAAAAAACACAAAATATCATATATTGAGAAAATCAAGCAAGAAACTTTGATTCTTCAAAATTTAAATCATTAAGGACTCATTAAACAACCTTGGGAGGCTTAAAACTTAAGGGTAGCATTTGCCACCTCTTCCCGTCTAGCCTCATGGGAGGTTCAGCTTGTTGACCTCAAGAAGATTATATTCAATATCAATATATTTTGGATATCATAATGGGGAAGAACATCCCCTACATTAATATCATTCCATGTTGGTGTCTTTATGTTATTTTTGTCTTTACAACCTGATAACATAGTTGACTTCGCAGACTTGCTCAAGTTTTAGATTGATATTGGCAGGAAAGATTGCCTCTTGTGCAACATTTTGACTGAGTTTTTCCTAAGCCCTTTATGAGCCTACCAATTTCCTACCAAGCTAATATTATGGTGCAACTTCTCAACCAAACCAGTTTGACCTCTTTCCTATTAAATCATGTCCTTTTGACTGTCATATCTCAAGGGCATATTGAAAGGTCTTGGAATGCCATCTCTCAATATATTGGTATCCAAGAACAAAGGGATCTTGTTGAGAGAAAAAATTATAATCGTCGTGCTCAACCTTTAGTTGTTACATGACCACACCTCTTCATTTTTCACTCAAAATCGTAGGTTAACCCCGTAAATTTGATCCCCTACATGAATATAGAAATTGAACAAGAGTTTTGCAGATCCTTTGAAAGAGGTTCAGTCATTTTCTTTATGAATACAAAGTTGATTTCACTGGCCTTATTTATTTATCTCCATTAACGATAAACACCATGGAATCCTCCTTTAGCTTGAGCCAATCCTACACCTCTCAATTAATTCAAAGTATGTAGATCCACTTCACCCCAGTATGGTGCGAACTTTAAATGTAAACCATTTACTAAGAATTGGGTAGAAACAATCACTCACTAGAAATGGGGATAACACTTTCATTGTTTTTAATACAAGGATGGTAATTTATGATTTTTAACCTAACGAAGGAATTTAATTCTTTTTCTAAAGACGAAGGAAACCAATAAGTAACAACCATGATGAGGACCTTTGGAAGTATCTATATGTACAAGCTTTCTTGTTTCAGAGTACATGAACTTTGTAGTGCCAATGGATATCCAAACTTAATTCAAAAACAAACATGATAGATGTTGATGGTAAGTGTGCAATACTGCTTTTATAGCACATGTTTTCTATTTTTTTCTAACAAAAACAACTACTTGTATTGATATAAGAAAAGAGAGTGTGGCCTATCTAGGAATCCTAATAGCACAAAATATTATTGCTATTATAGAGTATTGTACATACAATTTAACAAAATTCAAATAGAACTCTCCAACCAGAAGGATGCATTTACAAAACATTACAAAATTTATCAAAAATTAAATCCTAGCCATTATAGGCCTTCCTCCATGACTTCATCTAGAATATGATATTGGACATCTTTAATCGATTGTTCCAACTATTTGGTTATTGCAAACTACTTTGGAAATCCCCTAGAGAACTAACCGGGGTTTTATTGTTAGAAATTGTTGCATCTTCATCAAGCTCATAAGATTCTTTAATATCCTGTTTTTGAAATTGTTTCTTCATTTCTTTGATTTATTTCTCATAAATTGAGAAATTGCATTTGGGATGCTCAATTTATACCTTTACCTTAAATAACTTGGTAGTTATATTAGCTAAATGCTCATTCATAATTTTGAATTGAAACTAAGTGATGGAAATGTCTCTGCTAATCACCTCTAAATTATGGTTCTTCTCCTCCAACTCATGAATTGTTTGAAATATTTTGTGAATACTTCTATGTTGATTCCTTCAACATATATAGTCACCATTTCCTTTTGTTCATCTGGGTTTTCCATGATATACCAATTTGGCCAATTATTTCCACTTTCGAGAAGTCTAACAATAGTTTTCTTTACTATAAAGTCGAAGTTAATTATCTTGTTTCATTTTGACTAGCGTTCTATATCTATCATCTGCTTCCAATGATTATCCACTGCCTATTTAAATTCACTTCCAAAACCAAGCGATGAGAGCTTATACTTCTAATGTTGACTATCTTAATTGTCACATTACCCACATTTTACACTCAAACAAAGAATTACAAATGACGGTGCTTTCAACCAAGATGCTATAAGGGTGAGTTAGTCAATCATTTCTACATAACAAATGGTAAATGAAGCTCTTCATATAATAAGTGCAGAAGAAAAACCTTGAAAAAATTCCTCCACGACCCTCAAACCCGTTCAAAATACAGAGAGTAGTGTAAGAAACATAAGAGTCCAAATCGATAGAAGGGTCTATTTACTGAAGCAAAATTTGAGGCAAACATTGGCACTCTTTGTACTAATAATGGAAACGAATACACCTCTAAGTATTTTGAAATCTATCTTTGTCAACATGGCATTGTGCATCAAACAATTGTTCCATATAATCCTCAAAAGAATGAGGTAGTAGAAAGAATGAAGAGGAAACTTTTGAATATGGTACACTCTATGTTAATTTTCAAGAATGTGAAATCAATGTTTTGGGGTGATGCAACTCTATGTGCAGTTTATTTGAGAAACACAAGTCCAACTTATGCTCTTTGAAACAAGAATCCATGTAAAATGTTGAATGGCCACATTTCTTTAGTGTTACATCTCAACGTATTTTATTCCACTTATTATGCCTTAATTCGAAAAGAACAAAGAAACAAGCTAGGTGCAAGGAATCGAAAGCGCATCTTATCGAGGTACTCAAACACCAAAAAGGCATAACATCTTTATGATGAGGTAAACAAAAAGTTTATACTTTCTAGAGATGTCATTTTTCTTGAAATGAACAAAAATGACAAGACTATTGAGAGGCATCTTGATCGTCTGGATAAAAAAATTTCCCATGTAAAGACATTGTGTGAAGTTGATGTAATGGGATTCCACTTCTTGAACGAGGATCCCTATATTGGATCAATCCTTGGAATCTCCTTTTGTAACACCATATCCCCCTCAAGAATAGGTTCTTCTCACTTTATTATAATATGAGGCTTAATTGGAAGATCTGGTGGAAAGGATTGGAAGGTTGAATCTTGAAGAGAATGAAAAATGGCCATCTCAACAACCTAGACCTTCACGGAAATTTCCAAAGCAGGTCACAAGTACACTTGAAAGTGTCCATCTTGATGAAGACTAAAATATGGGAACCAAAATTTTAACAAGGGAAGAAGATGGAGGAGATGTAGATAATTCAAGTTTAGGTGATGTAGACGATATGGATGTTTCATATGATTGTGAGTTGAATTTATCTCTATTATTGAACCAACTTCTTTTGAGGAATATACTACTAATGATGACTGGAAAGAAGCCATGCAAAATGAATATGATGCTCTTGTAATTAATGGGACGTGGAAGTTGGTGAACCCTCCATTTAAAACCAACCTAATTGGTCGCAAGTGGGTCTACAAGAACAAGTACAAATTATATGGCTCACTTGACAGGCACAAGGAGAGGATTGTGGAAAAAAGGTTTTGCACATAAAGAAGGAACTAACTATTAGGAGACTTTCTCCCCCATAGAAAAATGGGATACCATCCACACTCTATTACCTTTGACTGCATAGAAGGGGTGTAAAGTTCATCAAATGGATTTGAAGACTACTTTCATGGGTGGAGACTTGAAACAAAATGTTTCCATGTCTCAACTAGAAGGTTGTGTTGTGAAGGGACAAGGACATAAGTTATGCAAACTCGTTAATTCATTTTATTGGATAAAACAATCACCTCAAGCATGGTATGAAAACATAATTAAGCAGGTTATAAAATTAAATTTTAAACACTTTAATCTTGATGATGCAACACTGTTTGTAAAGTAAATTGAAAGATACATTGTATATCTTGTAGTGCATGTAGATTATATGTTTTTTAAAGGGAATAATGAAAGCTACATTGCATCCACAAAGAAAGGGTTGAGAAAAGGATTTGAGAAGAAATATATAGGACATCTTCACTGCTACTTGGGAATCGAAGTAACCTAGAATCCAAAGTACATATTCACATCCCAAAAGAAGTACATTGGAGAATTGTTGAACAATTTTGGCATGATAGATTGTAACCCTCTCTCTACTGCAATGGCACATAACCTTAAGCTCACATCAAAAGAACAAAATTGATTTGAGGATGAAACCAAGTACAAATAGCTCGTGGCGAGTCTTATCTACCTTGATACCACTAGACAAAATATTTCATTTGTTGTTGGGGTCCTTTCCAGTTCATGCAAACACCTTGCGAAGGGCACTCATTTGTTGTGAAAAGAGTTATAATATGCTTGAAGGAGACTCGAGATTTTGGACTCAAATCTTTTAAGGCATATGACTTTATACTCATTGGATATTATGATTCAAATTTTAATGGTGACAAAGAGAATTGAGTGTCTACTTTGGCCTACCTCATGAGTCTTGGATCAGTAGTCGTCTCCTAAAGATCATGCAAACATTCTATTCCAACAAATTCCATAATGAAGGTATAATATGTGGATACAACATAAGCCACAAAGGAGATTGTGTGGCTTAGTAAAATACTTGAATATTTGCCATAGAAATAGGTGAATTCTACTCCTCTACTGGTTGACAATACTTGTGTATCCAAGTTGGCGAAGAATCCCAGATTCCATGATCGAACTAAGCACGTCAACACAAAGTACCATCAATTTTGATGTCGTGTAGAGACCAAGAGAGTTCATTTGAGACATTGTTCTACAAATGAGAAAATTGTAGATATCTTCACCGAAGCACTTGGAAGATAAAGACTAAAAATTCATAAAGATGCTTGGACTGGAAAACACCACTTCAAAGAAAAAGGGGGGATGTTGGAAACCTAATCTATAGGGACTATGGTTCCACTTGTAAACCATTGTAAATAAGGCAAAGAGGCACCTATATTTGGAATTTGAAATGTCAAAGGTCACCTATCCTCCATGTGTAAATATGATATTCACATACAATAAAATTCATAATCTTCGAGTTATTCCTCGGGCCTGACAAAATAATAAATATATGTTTTTTTCCTTGGAACAGAAAATAAAACTTACACATAGAACACTACTTTGGCCACCTAAGTCTATGTATAACCATTTTCTAATATGGAAGGTGAATCATGGAACAAGACAGAGGATTATTGTAATATTTTTTGCTTGCTTTATCACTAACATTGGTTATTGTATTCATAACACAAACTCTAAGAATTTGTTGTAATGAAAAGAATATACATTTGAAGGCATACGCAATTGAGGATAGTATTACAAGACAAAGTATTCAAAATTGGCTTTGAATATGAAACCATAAGGAACATTATCATCCCAATCATGCCATTCTAAAGGGCTTGAAGTCATGGACTTGGATTTTTTGGGGTTGTCATGGAGCGACCTACACCAAAGGGGAATGTGTAGAACATAGGAATATTACTATCAAGAAAACTAGGCACCTGAGCTAAAAAAATTATTTCAAATCAACTAGACTTTGTAATCAAAACCAACAATATATAGCCCCCTCAATGGAAAGTACTTATTGTAACTAGTTATTTTTTGTTTTTTTTTAACTATGTTTTCTTTCTCTTTTTTTCCATGTACATACAATAGTCCTTACTTTGAAAACAAATGTAAAGCAATGTAATGGATTTTTTGAACTTACAACACAAAATGGGTTAGACATGTTTGACAACACTAGTTAAGAAAATTAGAAGAAAAGTAAACTTTTAATACAAAGCATTCCCACAAAGAATAGGAGAGACCTAAAAAATATTGGGATAATTATCATACTCACATCAATACCTTAATGATTTATTCAACCATGCATGTGCTTATAAAATATCAGAGTGAGCAAAACTCTAAACAGTTTGCACCTTCTCTGACGGTTTTGTCGAAATTCAACGATGGGGAAATCACTGAAATTGGAATTTGGGTCGCTGGAATTGCAATTTCAATTGCAGGAATGGATTCAGTGAGCTCGATTACCCCTGGGGCACCCTAATTATGAAATTTCACGAATCCAAAACTACCATTTCAACAATTCCCGTCGGATTTTGGTCGAAATGAAATTTGTGTGCAAATCATCTAGAGTTTATCTTACTATTAAAAGATCTTTCAAACTGATACCAAATAATCAAATATTTTTTTCAAGAGAGTCAAAACTCACAAAGTAGTGAAACTTATAATTCTCAAAAGAAGAAATGGAAATGCAATTGTTGCAACTTGTATGTCATTGTAATGCAGAGTCGGAAGAATGTTAAAAAGAAAATGGTAAAACATATAGGGTTTTTGCAGTAGTTGCAAACTCTTATGCTTAAAACTTACAACGATCTCCAAAGGTGGATGGATGATGGAGGATCATGGTTGTGGTGATGGGGGAGAAGGGAAATCATCCTTTACTAGAAATATTGCAGCAGTTCAAGTTGGAAGCATTGAAATCCCTTTGAATGAAATGGGAGGAGAAGGATCAAACAATACCGATGTACACTTGTAGATGAATTACGGGGGGAGGCACCCAGGCCAATATATGCCCAAGTCGGCTCTAGTTCCTACTATGCAGATCAAATAGAATAGATTAAGGGATCGCATCCAATACATGAAAGATCATGCCCTGATAATTGGAAAAATTACTGGGATGTTGCCATCGAAAAAATTACTGGGATGTTGCCATCGGAAAAATCCCTAATATGGTGGATAAATAATTCTTCAAAACCTAATGGGAATTATGATCTACATCTAGGGTCCAAGGGTTTCTTCACCACCAGCTTTATTAGTATCAAAGATCAGAATCGTGTGATGGACAAGGGGCATATGTTTTCTATTCAGTAGGACTCTTTCTTAGGCCCTGGAAGGAAAGGTTCTATCTGAAAAAGGAGGATATGAGAATTGCACCAATTTAGATCCATCTGTATTCCCTTATTGGGGAATATGGGGATCCTAAAATTTTGGAGGATATTGGCAATACCAAAATTTGGGAGCAAATAAGAGCCCAGAGGAACTCAATGTATGCTTGGATATGTGTCTACATGAACCTGTCAAAGGACCTCCGATAGGCCATCAATCTGTCCTGGGATGATGAGGATTACAGGGAAAATTATAAGGACCAAATTTAGCCCATGGGTGAAATTAAAGAGGTTTATGAAAAAATTTGGGTGAATTTTTAATATAGATTTTTTTTTAATTTAGTAAATTAATTCAAAATTTATTAAAGAAATAATAAAGAGAGAAAAAATCGCCAACTCCCCTAGAGAGGGAAAATTTTACTTATCCCTCTCAAATATACTTCAATTCCTGACTTCACCCCCATATTTATGGTAAAAATCATGGTAAATCCTTCCATCGCCCCGTATTTTCAATAATGGAGGATTCCCAGAGTTGAATTGGCCCTCGATTTTTATTAATGGAGGACGTCTAGGGTTGAATCATCCCTCAATTTTCATTAATGGAGTTTTTCTTTATATGAATGGCTCCTTAGTTTCCATTAACATAAGATTACATAAGTAATTTAGTCATTTCGACTTCCATGAAATGAGGAATTCAAGAGTTTCGGCCCCGTTTTGTTTTTTGAAGTATTTTTAATTAAAAAATAGTCGGCCACATCAGTGCATCTAAAACCCTAATGCACTAAGATCTCATAAAAACAATGTAGCGCCCCAAAAAATAATAATAATAATAATAATATATGAAACGCGGGTCGTTCATTACTAAGAAACGCCTCGACACATGTGTAAAACAAAAACACATTGTTTGGGATTTCTTAAAAATTAAAAATTAATAAAGAAATTTTATTTTAAAACTGTACATGCGGTCCGATGGTGTCATTACAACGCATCGATGCATTCAACCTTTAGGAGCACCAAAGCAGGGTTTTATAAGAAAAAATACGATTCAGTCAAAATCATTCTTACCCCTCCACAATGCGTCTAATCCATCTACACCGATGTCATCCATAACCCACCTAGATGCCCTACCACTGGTGCTCATTCCACTCCTTATTGACACATTGATCCCTTTTATCGGCTACTGAATTGAGTTTGAATTTTGATAAACGGTGGGAAAAAACACAAATTATCCATACATAGCCAGGATGCCACCTCAACGCGCAATTTGACAGGTAAATCAATTCTTACTTGATAATTTAAATTTTTAGCGCATTCATTTTTGTAATTAAGACTTAATTTGCCATTTAAAAAATAAAATAAAAACTTTTGCGATGTGTTTGAGTCATTTGGCGCGTCCCGGACGTTGATGCACATTGTAATTTCTTACAGGGTGCACCGACAACGGAGCGAGTCAAACGGATTGAATGCATTGTAATACCAGTGCACTACAATGCACTAGCATAGAATAAAATATATTTTGAAACTATAAGTAATGTTCGGTGTGATCATTACACATTAGCTCATCGAATTATGATTTGCATATTTGTATCGAACGCAATGGTAAATATTAGCATTGAAATGAAAAAAAAAAAAATTATTCGGCAGATGTCAGCGCACCAATGTTTGGTGCTATGACATCCGCTAGGAACACTGTGGTTCTTTTATGTCAAATCTACGCACATTAAATAGTGTGTTTAAATGGTACAAACACGCCGCATTAACGATGATCTACTACCTCATACCGCATCGCCATAACATAAACAATATTTTTAAAACTATAAACTAATAATCGGTGCATTCATTACACATAAGAGCACCAACTTTACGATGCACCGATTTGTATCAAACACACTGGTAAAGATTACCAAGAAAATTGGAAAACCATCTTTCTAGTGGACGTTAGTGCATTGGTGTTCGGTGCTATGACATTTGTTAGGAGCACTGTGGTGCTTTTAATCATGTCAGTGCACATTAAATGATGTGTTTATATAATATAAACACACTGCATTATTGGTGTGCTATTATTTCGTTGTGCACCACCACCAAAACATTAAAAAAAAACTATAAGCTAACAATCGTTGTGTGCTTTCATTATAAATAAGTGTACCAACTTTACAATGTGTTATATTTATATAAGCGCACCTTATACGGTGTGTTATATTGATACAAGTGCACCTTATACGTTGTGTTATATTGATACAAGCGCACCATATGTCAATTTTTTGCAAAAAAAATAAAGTTGTATTTTAATACATATAATTCTCATATAATGTTTTTATATTTTATTTGATGAGACTAGCTAATTGATGTTATATGTGAAACAAAAATGTGAGCGTCGCGAGGCGAGGCAGTAGCAAAAAGCTTAGGTTAACTAGTATAACTTCCGAAGAAAGTGGGAGGTTAGGGAGAGGGAGAGATATTTATACCCTCGTCTTATTACTCCATAGAAATAACACCTCTTTAGAGTTGTCAGCCTCCTCAAGTTCTATGAGGAGGCCACATCACTCAAAGGGAACCCTACATTCCTCACCAAGTTGATCACACGTTGGGATCATCATAGGAAGGCATTCTTAGTTGGTCCTGACTAGGGGTTTCGACCCTCTGAGGAGCACATATATTTTATCACATGGCTCTCTAGGAAAGGTGGGGACTTTCCTTAGTTCCATGAGGTCCCAATTGGAGTTGTAGCATCATCTCAACTAGTATATGTTCAGAGATATGTTAATCCCAACATCCTCAAGCCTGCTAAGTCTCAAGTCACTGGTGGGAATCTATCCATTGTTTCTTTTGGTAGAGAGGATGTTAGGTGCCTCTCTTTGGTGGTAATGACCATCGTGCATATCACTAGTGATGGGCAGCGCATTATCTACCCTTTCTTATATTATGTTGATTCTTTACTACATGTTGGGTGGTCTGCCTTTTTTTAGGACAATTTTGTTATGCTCTTAGTTAATGTCATTTGATTATTGGAGGTAGGGGAACTTCCCTTTTCATTTAGAGTTGTTTTGTTTATTTTTTGAGATATTTCCAACCACTAGGCCATATTTTGAATGAAACCATCCTAAGTTGATGACAAATGTGCATATTCGCATGTGGGGGAAAATGATGCCCAAGAGGGGGAATCCTGACTTTCTGACGAGGATCACTATGGATGTGATCGATATGTTGGGAAGCAAGAACTTGCCTAGATTAGACATGGTTCCATATCCATGTGCTAGCTTGGATTGGAGAGGGTGACTCAACATCTTATTCACTCAGAACGAGCCACCAAATGATAGGGGTAAATTTAGCGTTATGCATGAATTAATCTAGCTGCATTTTATTCTTTTTATACTTAATGAAAAAGAAAATTATTTTAAATTGTTATATTAAATTCATGTTTCTTGAAATTTCCTAGTTACTATTGTGTACTATATATTGTATAGATGTTCAAACATTTGATGGTGATGTACCACCTCCTCCGGTTTAGGATGAGGAGGATATGGATTTGGATGCAACTCATCCTAAGGCACCTCATTTAACTAAACCTTACATTCGACGTAGGTCATATGGGAGGTTCCGACAGGACATTGCAGATAAGTTGTTTACGATATTGCAGGATCAAGGGGTTCGTCTTATACAGGTCAGGTACATTATCATGGACCCTTTCCACACAAAGTTGTGGAGGATACTTCCTCCTTATATGAGGAGCTTGGTGCAACACATTTTTTGTGCTTGAGATATTTTAGATGGTATCCATCAGAGTAGTTCATCGTGAGATGATGGCAGAGATCCTTCGTCGGC